>LPNX010593100.1:0-63787 GCA_001517045.1 Pseudotsuga menziesii | reverse complement strand
CTTAAGCCATCGATTAGTTTAACAAGATTGTCATTGAGTAACCGCAAGTTTGATACTTTATCATCTTCTACGGGGAATGAGGGTACATGTACAACTTTACCCTTTTCTCGCTCAGATCTCTTCGGCCTGCCCTTCTTGTTATTGCCTGTCATCTTGTTCACCTACGAGACCTATCTACCTAAGGAACCAGCAGTTTGCATAATTTGACATTGGACACAGAGAACCCATAACGGCTATAAATTCCAAACTTTTGCACTAACAAAACCAACAAAATGAAAAAGGGGTTGAATAATGTAGAAAGAAAAAGGGGTTGAATAATGTACAAAGAACTAGGATTTGAAATCTCTGGAAAATGGAAAAAAAAATAATGTATTGAATTAAACAGAAACGTAAATACCTCTTTCTTGGAAGTAAATGGATTTACTGTGCAGGCAGCTACAACAGACCCTGCCAAAAAACCACTTCTTTTATTCTGTTCTACAATAAACCCAACAAATTCCACAGCGAAATTCTCAGACAGTTGAAAGAACTGCAACAAACCCAACAAATTCCACAGCAAAGTTCGTAGACAATTAAAAGAACTAGAGGACAGACACTCCGAAAGTTATAATTGTTTAGTGCATTACATAAATATTGGTCTCGTCTATAAATAATCAATGGAATTTTTTCGCTTAGTGGTTACCACTTAAAACAAGGGTTTTCAATGGAATTTCACATAGAAAAACATATTCAATGGGATTTCAGGTTTTTGTTATTGATCTTGTCGGGTAGAAAAAGTGAGGTTAGGGGTTATTGATATTCTTTGGGACTGAAAGTGGGGCTCAAGGCAATTAAGTTGATAGAGTAGAGATGAATTTAAGAGTTTTTTAATCTTGAGATTATTTGTAAAAATTATTAATGTCAATTAATGTTGTCTAAGGTAAGAGTTGTGAGGTGGTTTATAGCCCAATATGAGGCTAGATGTTATCACTTAGCTTAGCTTGTGTACCAAAAACAGACTCAATGCAAGTAAGTGTTAAAGTAGAGGTGAATTTAAGGGGTTTTTACTGTTTGAGATTATTTATAAAAATGATTAAGCTTAATTAATTTAATTAATGTGATCTAAGGTAATAACACTGAGAGTAGTGAGGTGGTTTATAGCCTTACATAGCCCAACGTGCGGTTATCAATTTGCTTAGATTCTGTACCGAAAATAAAATGCAATTTAAAAAATTCATGTCGGTTTATAAAATAAAAAATTACAAAAAAAAAGTTATTAAAAAAATATATTTGATCTCATAAAAAAATTAGCCCAACTAGAGGGATAAAATTTATTGAGGGGGTAAATTTTTGGAGGTGTAAAAAATAAAAAATCAAGCCTCAATAAATTAGAAAATAAGATCCCTCTCCTTGTTGATAGTTGAGTTTAAAATGGATCTATGTTGGCTTAATAATAATCACCTTATTGTCATGTGGTAGGGTTTGCTTCATATTTAGCTCCGATATGGATTATGAAGTAATATGCAATTTTACTCTTAGCTTTTCCATTCTAATGTGTAATGGAAAATATAATAATCAAATACCAAAAAATATAAAATACAATTAAACATGCTTCATTAAAATACATCTACATGAACATCTAATATCCCCCGATTCATAAACATTTAATTGCAATGTTATATTCTAGACTATACGTTCTGAAAACATCATCTGTGATGATAAGTTCTAGACTGTATGTTTTGATGAGTTTGGCTGGCTGTGGTGTCTGCCCAAATGGTCCATGGAGAATAGTTGTAACAACTAAATTTTTCCTTTGATGAAAATATGAATGAAAGGGACAAGCCACGTTAAAAGAGAAGACTATGGATGTAAGGGTTGGAGATGTAGAGCAATAAATATCAGGAAAGTACATTAGGCTCCAGACAGACCCTAGAGAAAGCAGGGTGCAATGGGATGTTGACGGGGATTCTATGATGAATGCACCGGAGCTGTGGAATGAGATCAGACATACCCTGGAGAATCAGGGGATGAAGTGGTTGATGAGGATTCCTTGGGGAATGGACCGCAGCTGCAGAAGTAAGACATAGGCAACCAAACTATAAAGGAGCATATGCGAGGAAGCACGAAATTGCTGAGTATGCTGGGAATGAATGAACTCTTGCTGTGTGAGCACTCTGAGAAGTGTTAGGAAAGTGATTTCTGTTTGGAAACTGAATTGAGGTTAGTTGTCTCTACTCTTAGCACTCAGAGTGAGCTCGAGGGTGATTGAGGACAGAGCATATATGTGCCTAATCTATAGTTGGGTGGAATGTGGTTGTTCCCCTTTCATTGCGGCGTGACTTACCAATAGGTTCTATTAGTGGGTTTTGTTTATGAAAACTATCGATCTCAAGGTATGTTGTATATGTGTAAACATGTCTCTCATTATCAATAGAATGACAATAGAACCTTTGGATTTATTGATGGGAATGATGCTTATGAATGGGTGTACTCATACACTGTTTTGCATGATTGTGCATTACATTTGGTAAGATGGTAACTCACATGGTGTACTATTGTTTATACAGAGTTACATGTATGTTGTGTGAACCCCTGTGATTGATGAACTCAAGCCATGTCTGTGTGCGTGTGAATGTATGTTTCAATGTTGTAGAGATGATAAAGGAATATTTTAGTTTGTTGATGAAAGCATTGCTCATGACCTGGTGTATGCTCATACCACTATGTTGCATTTGTTATGTAGTGCACTAAGGGTGTGATACTTTGCTCTGTTAAGAGTGGCTATGACTGCATTAGACGCATAGATCACTGAAATGTAATGGACCTACTATGTTTGATCAACCATAATTTGTATGTTAATACAGTCCCCTTAAGGAAACACACAGTAGAATAGTGTAAATATTCATGTAGAGTTTACTACTGTTATACTCTCCTGCATTTCACATCTACATATGCATTTTGGTTTCCCATGCATTTTGCTTAAGTTCATGGAGGCTAGAAGCATGGTTACAGAGTCATAATGCATCTGACTTAAGCATGTTCGCACCCTGGAATTCGCGTGTGGAATTTGGAAGGCGAGAGGTGGAAAGAGAAGTTGAAATAAGGTAAAAAGTGGATTTCTGCACCCGTGAGCCCGTCGCGGGAGGTAGGAGTCAAAAATAAAAAAAAGAAGAAAAGAAACAAGGTAAACATGTTGGTTTTTCGCATCTCGGACTTTGCCCATGGAATGCAGAAGGTAGAAAGCAAAAATTGGGAACAAAAAATAAAGGTAATTAATTTTGGGTTTTTCGCTACCCGGAGTCCTCCCGTAGAATGCAAAAAGCGGAAGGTGAACAATTGACCATAAGGCAATTTGGGTTTTTTGCTACGGAGGGTCCGTTGCGGAAAGTGGAAAATGAACAAAGGAGTCCATCGTATTTTGTGTTTTTTCTACCCAAAGGACGTCACGAAAAGCGGAAGGCAAAAAATGAAAAGAAATATAGGGCGAATCTAGGAGTTTTTTCCTACCGCAATCTGCATAGTGAAATGTGGAAGGAGGAAACAGAAAAGGAAAATCATAAAATCTTAAGGTTTCCATGACCTGCAGACTGCAATGGCGGAATGCGGAAGGCGGAAGGAATAAATCCTAAAAATATTTTAATTACGGAAAGGTCTGTTGTAAGAACAATTAAGCATAGGAATGAATGATTAAAGGAAGAATTCATGGCCATGCCTTGTACACAAGATTTTTTTTTATGCATGTTAGCAGGTTATTTAGGTATGTTATAGAACATGCCCTCAAACCACCACACTAAGATTTGTTTGGTCTAAAATTTCTAAAGAACTTCAAGGAAGGTAAGCAGATCCCTTTATGCGCTAGACAAGGCTTATCAAAATCATGGGCTATCTACAACGACATGTAGTCACACCTTTGTAGGATGGATGCCATTATAATGGTTAAGAACCATGGATGGGTCATTGAGACTTGGCCATCATTGAAGAATGAAAAAAATGAATTTTGACGTTTTTGTAATGTCCTCTTCTACTTAACCACCAAAACAACCGCTAACCTATTTAATTCCCATAGGGTCGAGCAAGTACTACATGAAAATGAAATTGACTGAGGACATTTGATACCTAGAGAAGAACAGAGAATTCATGCATTATTAAGTTATGAGTATGGTAAAGAAAGCCTTGTTTCTTTAGGCTTAAAGTCAACGAGAAATTAGAATCACATATATGCAAAAAATAAAGAGAAAACCCTAAAAGTACATGCTAAGCTATATAAGAAGGGTAATTGAACCAAATGGATTATCTATGATTATTATTATTGAGTTTGATTTCTAGAGTAGCAGCAACGGGCGCTGGAGCAGCAAGTTGTGGTTGAAGACAAAGATCTTTATCTAGAAAGGGGTTTCGATAGTGAAATCTATCTGCCCTAATCACTTCATGATAGATCATCAATTTCTATCACCATTTATTCATCATATTCATTTTTCTTCAGCAATCCAGTATACAAAGAGAGATTTGTTGCACATTTTGTTTTGTAGCCCGGGTACAACTGGAAATATTTAGAATAATTTGTTGGGACCCTAAATCTCATTTTTCTTCCTGCATGTCATCACTATCCTTCTCAGCATACTCTCTACACTCTACTTGGTGATCATCAGTTCATTGTTCACATATTCGAAGCATCCAGCATCATATTTGTTGAAGAAGGTAGACGCCATGTAGTACCCTCTGAATTAATAATTTATTATCAATTCTGTTGGAAAAATACTTTCATTATTATTTTTGACAGAAAATTCAAGAATAAAACATTTTGTAATAAAATACTTTTATTTAATAAAAATATGTCGAAAGGGGAACAAAAGTGGATATAGTTGTTAACAAGTGTTTGCTGACCCACAAGAGGAAAATACATGTGGCAGAAGCCACTGAGTGAGAACTCACGATGCAGGAAGTATCATCTCCAAAAATTAGGTCACATCTCCTAGTTGAGTACTAAAGAGAAGGAGGCTCATAAATGACCAAGTCCTAGGCAAAATACTATATATTAGTATGTCCATAAACAGTAAGAGGATATCATTGGACAAAGATTAAAATATGTGAATGTAAGAGATGACACATTGAAGGATTTTTCTCTTGCAGTTCAACGAACAAGATCGGGGGTTCTGGAGAAAGTAACCTGGCTGCTCTAGGAGTTGGTTGGGAGGAACAACTTCTCCACTTTTGTTTTCCTAGCGTTGGTGCCAGGTTCATATTTTATGTTTAAGTGATTGCAGAATGTGTTTTAAATTCTAGATCTGAGGAGATTAATGTAGAACCTAGTCTGTATCAGTTATCCTAATGTTACTATGCTTGAATGTTAGAATTCTAATTCCTGTCAAAATTTGAATTCTGCACATAATGGATTTGGAATTGTCAATTTCTAAATTGTATCATGTATTCCTACATTTAATCGTTTATTTCCTGTGTGTGTCGATTATTCCTAAATTCTTCCTTAGTGTGTATTTACTAAATTTAGATATAGTCTCGATATATAATCATGCTAGAATGTATCTACTATTATCCGTTTTGAACCACAGTAAGGTTCCATTAAAACTTATAAGTATATACAGTCATGATATCATCCTACACGAATATCAATATTAGGTTATAATCTATTGTTAATCATATAGGTATGCAGTACTTAGTATATACATTGGAATCAACTTAAATAATATTAATATTCTTACAACTCATAATATTCAAATCAAAGTATTCGAATCAAATAAGATCTACACATATAATCGTAAAAAAACAATGATACTATCTTGAGTATACATACGCATAAATAATTAACTTAAATCCTAAACAAAACCCTTAATCAAGTTAACTCCTAAATAATCCACTTATTAAGATGACATACATTGGGAATAGAATCTCTTTAATGTTTTTACTTAATAGTCCTATGATAAAATAAATGAAAATTTTATAAAAATACAACTATGAAATCTCTGTTCATGCTAGTTTCGATGAAACTAAACATACGAATCGAAGATATTATTTCATTAAATATCCACCAAGCATGTGCAAGATAATATTTTACTCATTGATGTATAATTACAACCATGACGGTGAAAGCATAATCACAAAACTGGCATCGTTACCATCAAGAGCATAGATTTAAGACATAAAGATACTTACTTCCGTTAAGATATCATAGATTCTATGGGTCGTATTCAAATAAACACAACAAGAATTCCCATGCTCATATTCAGCTGCACCTGTGAACAAACAAACCATAGTATTAACATGTATGTTTGACTGAAGTCTAAAGATTGATAAAAGGAATTTTTGTGCTAAGTTCGAGAGGGATGTTACCTGGCTGTTTGGGAATGCAGGCCTAGGAGGAGGTGACACTGTTGCCTCCCTCTCTAGTGTCAAAAACTTGGAAATTTCCCATTTGCAGTCAGTTAACATCACTTTGTAATTTTATTTTAAAACCCAATAATAAACTTAAAGAGGTTTTAATATTACCTTGGAATTTGGAAACGAGGGCGAGCGGTCAGCTCCCCCGAGCACCCTTATCCATCCATAGCCTGAATTCACCGAACAACATATCAATAAAAGAAACTAAAACTATCCATTACAAACCAAGTAAAATGCTCAGGGAAAATAACAAGCTCTACTCACCTGTTGAAGCAGACTGGTCTCATGGAAGAAAACGTTGGCTGGCTCGTCCACGCTCCGGCGTTGAGAGGTAGATGGTTGAATAATCCTTTGAAAGAGGTTACCTCAGACAATTCCATTAGCACAGTAATAATGGAGAAATCCAATGCCATTAACATAGTAAACCAGGGCAAGTTTTCATACAGAGTAGAGCTTAGCCTCAATCGGCTTTCGACCAAACCACATCACCAAATGAGGGATACAAACAGGTTAAATGAGATTTTATGAAACCCTATGAGACTGTGTCATCTCACTATCTAGGTGTAGGGCAGAGATCAAATCCTCATGCCAAATCAGAGCCTGGCTTCGCTGACTACTCGCATACAGGATAGTTCATTAAGTCAACCATGTACCATATTAAAATCACGGTCATAACATTTTAAACAAAATCATTGCATACCATTCGAATCATGGGACACGGATAAGAACACCCAATCATATATTCCACCATAGAAACTCTAACTTATATATTTATAAGCATCGCTATAATAAAACCCAAGGTTAAATTTTATAAACATTATCGTATGCACTAAACATTCGTGGTGATAGAACCGACATGCAATGCCTTCGCGGTTACACCAAGGTCCATACCCCTTCCATCATAACCATAGTATATATTTATATAATAACAAGATCACCAAGTCATACTATCACCTAAGCGCTAGGTTAAGCCAAGGTCATCGAAATATTTATAATCATAGCATATAACTATGTGTTAAAAACATCAAAAATATGTTGCAAGCATAGTTTGGGTTTATGTATTGTAATCCATAAATCATTGTTAAAACCATATGATATATAATTTACACCATGAACATCAAGGACCATAAAGAAATGCATTAAGGATAAAAGCATGCTAACCATAAGTATGTAAACCCTCACTTTGTATTAATAACAAGAGGTCACCATATGGAGAACCATACTCTTACAAACCGTAATCTTCTCATGCTTAGGGTAATATCTTTACACACATAGTATAAAGTATGGTAGGCCATGGCCTTGAAAATATAATTCAATTGATGGGTTGGGGTCAAGTCCATGAAGAGTCTCCCATGCCTTAGGCTAGTTCATCCTAACATAAATATAAATAAATAAAAAACATGTATAAATAAAGTTACATGACCTGTATGGACATGTCTAAAGGTTCCGGAAGGAAATAGCCATCATAATCATCATCAAAACCTATCGTAACCAGTAGGACAAAGATATTAAAAATAGCAGAAGTAAACCATAAAAATATGTTAAGTAAATGTAAAAGTAATGCATATATATTTTTTCTTTTTATAATTTTTAGGTGTGTTATGCGTCACCATCCAGAGCATATCAATTCACTAGGTGCCTTAATGGAGGAAAAGAATCTGCATTTGTCTTCTTACCTTTCAGGGAGGCCTAGGCCATCACTCCTATAAAGTTTCAGTAGTAACATACTACTCCTCCCTGAAAAAGTCAATATCATCAGAAGGAGGGCACTCTGGTAGGTGGGCGTCAACTTCAGGAGAGGAGCACTACTATCTTATCTTTCCAACATAACCTGCATGCATCATAAGAGTACCATTAATAATTATAACAAATGAATTCCCTTCAATATTGGCGTTAGGGATTCAAGCAACCTTGGTTTCAGGCTTATTCTTTTCATGACATGCACATAAAAATATTTTTGTCCATTGATTCTTGAATGTATATTTCAAACATTAACATTCATAAAAACCTCATTGGGGAAGGAAGTTCCTAGTTTTTCTATTCTCTTGTTCTTGTGTGATTTTATTTTATGATAACCCCTTGGAGGCAATCTCAAAGAATTCTAGGTGAAGTTAGTAATATTGAGCCTATTATAAATATCTAAGGAAAATGAAATGCCTTCGACTAGTTTGAAATCCTTGTGATTTCCTCTCATTTAGATACTAAATCATATTTCCACGACAATCATGATTTGTCTCTCACATACATGGATTATTTTTGTGTCGTCTATTACTTAATCCTCAACTTCAATTGTTATTTACAAGTGTAGTCAATTTACTCCTACAACAATGCCCGATAATTGTGAAAAGCTAATCAAGCCACTTGGTACATTTCAATATGAGATGGTTGTTGATACCACACCAAGGCATGCATCCTTTCTTCTAAACAGTGTGTCAACTATTCCTCATTTACGTAAAATAAAAACCCACTTACTCGAGTTTTTTGAAGATGGCATTACTATCACGTAGTTGCTTTCTCAAATGCATGAGATGATATGTGAATGAGACCTTTTGTAACTTTATTAAAAGCTAGTATTGTTGAGTTCTGAACTCCTTGATAATATCCTTTCCATCTAGTTTGAGTTAACTTATTGGTTTAACTCCTATTCTTGGTTGCATGGAAAATTTTGTTGAATACACGAGAAATTACAACAATTCATCTTTCAAAAATGATGAAACCTTTAGACTTTCAATCTATGGTTTATAAAGGTGGTCAATAAGGATCCACAAGGTTATTATGCTAAGTCACCAAGCAACTCTGGTAAGTTGTTATAATATTTTTCCATGTTCTTATTGAAATAGGTTAGAAGAGAATATCGTAAGATAATTTAGGGTTTGATATATAAACTTGCCTTAAATTTGAAGGAAAAAACGTTAGATCATGTTGTTTTCCTCTTAACAATCCAAGTAAAATCAACATGTTTGCTATATTGTAGCTCATTTAAGATATGAATAGCACAATGATCTCATTTTAATAAGTTGTTTGTTGATTTCAAACCCGCTACCCCTCATCCATTGCAAATGATGACAAGGCCTAATAATGTTCAACAAATCATTGTGACTTATGCATGGTGTAATTAATATGAGACACATGATCCTAAGACATGAATCACTCTTGATTTCCAAAGAACATGTTGTTGGGATATTATAAACCCACTCCATACTTAGGATAAGAATATTTAATTATTTATGATTAATTTCCTATCCACTAGCCTAGATAGTTGCATCCACTTGCACCACTTTGTCAACACTTGCCATATATACCCCAAATGTGCCTTTTTCCTAATTTTGGTTAGATCCTACCAACTTTATTGACTGCCATATTTAGTAACTACGTATTCCTACAAATTATGTTTGTATGCTGCTTTATTCCTTCCTTTCAGTGGATAAGTTAAAGCTAGTGAACTAGGAAACTACTATCTTTTGTTGCCAACCCATTATCCATGATTTTCTCTCCAAATTCCAGGATTAGCATGTTTTTCCATCACTCATGACAACTCGCTCATTCTTTATCTAATTTGTGAGGTCCTTAATAGAGTTGGAAAGTGCTTTAGTCACATATGGGGGTTTATCATATTTAGTAAGCCTGATTTATGAGCTAGCATGAGTTGTCTTATAAAAACTCATTTTTCCTTTACAAGGATGTATTACTATTTTAATAATCATCAATTAATTTGATCTATAATACTTGGAAAGATATTGGATCACTTATGTTGTATTCAGACTCTTTATTCTTCTCTCTATTTTCCTTATATGTTGGCCACTTTTCCTAACTCGTGCGACCTAGGTTCTGTGTAGCCCATCAACCCAACAAACACCCAAGATACTAGCCCGACAGATCAAGCCCCGTCGGCAACACCTGCAAAGCAGGTGCAGTATCACCCAAGATATCTCTTCAATGGGTAACCGCCAAAACCATGTTTCCATGATTGTTGAGGGATTATAGTCCCTTGGCACGCAGCTAAGGAGCTCAATGAAGGTAATGGGATGGATGGATGGTGGAGTCATTCTTACATGATTGAGCACAATCATATGTTAGTGCACACAGTCCTATCCTTGTTCCCAACCTCACAACTGGCTCAACTTGTGCGGCGCAGCTGACTCGTACGAATAGACCATCTGCGACTTACGTTGTGACTTAAGACATAAATGCACTGGACTATATATACATATATTTTAACGATGCTTCCTGAATCATTCATCTACTAATTACAGTACAACATAAGGCATTTAATCAATATTTCATCACCATATAGGAAGCAAATAACAACCATTCACATAGACATTCATAGCATTAGTCATCCATTCAAACACAAGAGATAACGTGGAAACCCATATGGGAAAAACAACCAAGCTGCTCTTCATCTGGCACGAGAAAAGGGTATAGTACCTTGCAGTCTACACAATGTAGACTGATCTTATGATATATCTTTATGACTCAGACTTCTGGTTCGCATGCTCTCTGGTTTGTTCTTCTACCCTACTTCTAATCTTAGCGGTCTGTGCACACATCAGCCATATCCGCGGCTCAACAGCCTCCTATCGCTACCAGACTCTTCCTGAGTCTTCTCTTCCTCTAATCTCTACAACATTACAGCAAAATGGCATCCTTCACTATGGATCACCAATGAACAGCCAAAACAATAGCCATTACAAAACATTGATCAACCGGTACTGAACTCAGGACCAACCTTCTAACTACTGAAAAAAAACCAACTAAAAATCAATCACAACCAACCTTCAAACCATTGAATCCCTCCTATTTATACTATTTTGCATGACCACGTAGGGTCAAATGCATATAGGCAGTCAAATGCATATAGGCAGTCTGTTAGCTATCACCATCAGCCGCCCCTCAGGCTACAGCTCTGGTGATTACGACTCGACATGAGGCAATATCAACCTGACTTACAAATATTCCATCGTACATGTGTTTCTACAGGCTTATGCCACTTTAAATGGCCATGATATGCACTTTTCGCTTTCTAGTCATTATCACCTAGATGCCCATGTGCTCACCTTTCCTTCGTCGTGCTCCTCTGCATTCTTCCCGCACTAGCCCTTTGCTTCCTTCGCCACCTTCCTTTCTTTCTTATGTGTGCACGGCGCACCTTCTTTTGTTTGCACATTAACTTCTTTCTTGTGCTACTTTTTTAGGCCAACAGTCCCCCAACACTCACATGTGGTTCGTCCTGACCCATGAAGCAATGGACATAGGAGGAGGTGCAATCTGTGCGGCCATCTGTTTGCTAATTTTTTTTTTCCTTTGCGCACCTTCTCCTGCTTCTTTCCTTGTGCACTTTGTTCCTTATGTTTTCTTTTTTTTGGCGGTGTTTCCTGCACTGTAGCCTCATCCCATACTTGGAAGAATTTTTAGATTACAAAACTTTAGTTACTTTAGTCTTACGATTTCTTCCTTGGCATCATCTGAAGACTCTTAATGGAAAGTTCCACTTCTGAATTTCACTAGGGTTGTTAGTGTCCCATTCTAATGCAACAATCCAATTCTTATTATCATTCTCAGGATCCTGGGGTTTTCCTTATGCTTGCTACAGCTTGTCTTTCTGTTGTTCTTCTCGGTCCTCTTCATCCTCCTTTTCCTCTTCCTATTCTGCAAAGTTGGATGGGAAGTGCCCAACTGATGATCGATGTGCCAGAGATATGAACTTTGAAGAATGAAGCATTGTCCATATTGAAAACCAGAAAATCCCAAAATTCAAGGGTGTGATCAGAGACGAATGATTCCCAACTTTGACGAATTTCACCTCGACATTACATCTACATATGCATTTTGGTTTCCCATGCATTTTTCTTAAGTTCATGGAGGCTAGAAGCATGGTTACAAAGTCATAATGCATTTGACTTAAGCATGTCCACACCCTGGAATTTGCTTGTGAAATGTGGAAGGTGAGAGGTGGAAAGAGAAGTTGAAATAAGGTAAACAGTAGATTTCTGCACCCCTGAGCCTGTCGCGGGAGGCAGGAGGCGAAAATCAGAAAATAGAAAAGAAAAAAGGTAAACATGTTGGTTTTTCGCATCCCGGACTCTGCCCATGGAATGCAGAAGGTGGAAAGCAGAAATTGGGAACAAAAAATAAAGGTAATATATTTTGGGTTTTTCTCTACCTGGAGTCCTCCCACAGAATGTGGAAGGAGAAAGATGGAAAGCAGAAGGTGAATAATTGACCATAAGGCAATTTAATTTTTTGCTACCTAGGGTCTGTTTTGGAAAGTGGAAGGCAGAAAGCAGAAAATAAACAAAGGACTCCATCGTATTTTGTGTTTCCGCTACCCAAAGGCCGTTGTGGAAAGCAGAAGGAGAAAAGTGAAAAAAATATAGGGCGAATCTAGGACTTTTCGCCTACTGCAATATGCATAGCGAAATGCGGAAGGAGGAAATACAAAAAGGAAAATCGTAAAATATTAAGGTTTCCGTGACTTGTAGACCGCAATGATGGAATGCGGAAGGTGGAAGGAATAAATCCTAAAAATATGTTAACTGTGGAAAGGTCTGTTGTAGGAACAATTAAGCATAGGAATGAATGATTAAAGGAAATATTCATGGCCATGCCTTGTACACAAGAATTATTTTTTTATGCATGTTACCAGGTTGTTTGGGTATGTTACAGAACATGCCCTCAAACCACCACACAAATATTTCTTTGGTCTAAAATTTCTAAAGAACTTCAAGGAAGGTAAGCAAATCCCTTTATGCGCTAGACAAGGCTTATCAAAATCATAGGCTATCTACAACGACATGTAGTCGCACCTTTGTAGGATGGATTTCATTATAATGGTTAAGAACCATGGATGGGTCATTGAGACTTGGCCATCATCGAAGAATGAAAAAAGTGAATTTTGATGTTTTTGTAATGTCCTCTTCTACTTAACCACCAAAACAACTGCTAACCTATTTAATTCCCATAGGGTCGAGAAGGTACTACATGAAAATTAAATTGACTGAGGACATTTGATACCTAGAGAAGAACATAGAATTCATACAGTATTAAGTTATGAGTATCGTAAAGAAAGCCTTATTTCTTTAGGCTTAAAGTCAATGAGAAATTAGAATCACATGTATGCAAAAAGTAAAGAGAAAACCCTAAAAGTACATGCTAAGCTATATAAGAACGGTCATTGAACCAAATGGATTATCTATGATTATTATTATTGAGTTTGGTTTCTAGAGTAGCGGCAACATGCACCGGAGTAGCAAGTTGTGGTTGAAGACAAAGATCTTTATCTAACAAGGGGTTTCAATAGTGAAATCTAATTTCTCTAATCACTTCAGGATAGATCATCCAGTTCTATCACCATTTATTCGTCATATTCATTCTTCTTCAGCAATCCAGTATACAAAGAGAGATTTATTGCACATTTTGTTTTGTAGTTGGGGTACAACTGGAAATCTTTAGATTAATTTGGTGGGACCCTAAATCTCAGTTTTCTTCCCGCATGTCATCACTATCCTTCTCAGCAGACTCTCTACACTCTACTTGGTGATGATCCGTTCATTGTTCGCATATCCGAAGCATCCAACATCATATTCATTGAAGAAGGTATACGTCATGTAGTACCCATTGAATTAATAATTTATTATTAATTCTGCTGGAAAAATACTTTCATTATTATTTTTGACAAAAAAGTCAAGAATAAAACATTTTGTAATAAAATACTTTTATTTAATAAAAGATGTTGAAAGGGGGACAAAAGTGGATATATTTGTTATAGAGTGTTTTCTGACCCACAAGAGGAAAATACATGTGGCAGAAGCCACTGAGTGAGAACTCAGGATGCAGGAGCTATCATCTCCAAAAATTAGGTCACATCTCCTAGTTGAGTACTAAAGAGAAGGAGGCTCATAAATGACCAAGTCCTAGGAAAAATACTATATATTAGTATGTGCATAAGAAGCAAGGGGATATCATTGGACAAGGATTAAAATATGTGAATGTAAGAGATGACACATTGAAGGATTTTTCTCTTGTGGTTCAACGAACAGGATCGGGGGTTCTGGAGAAAGTAACCTGGCTGCTCTCGGAGTTGTTTGGGAGGAACAAATTCTCCACTTTTGTTTTCCCAGCATTGGTTCTAGGTTCATATTTTATGTTTAAGTGATTGCATAATGTAATTTAGATTCTAGACTTGAGAATATTAATGTAGAACCCAGTCTGTATTAGTTATCATAATGTTGCTATGCTTGAATGTTAGAATTCTGATTCCTGTCAAAATTTGAATTTTGCACATAATGGATTTGGAATCGTCAATTTCTAAATTGTATCATGTATTCCTACATTTAATCATTTATTTCCTGTGTGTGTCAATTATTCCTAAATTCTTCCTTAGTCTGTATTTACTAAATTTAGATGTAGACTAGATATCTAATCATGCTAGAATGTATCTACTTTTATCCATTTTGAACCACAGTAAGGTTCCATAAAAACTTATAAGTATATACAGTTAGTATATCATCCTAATTCCTACATGAATATTAGTATTAAGTTATAATCTATTGTTCATCATATGAGTCTGCAATACTTAGTATCTACATTGGAATCAACTTAAATAGTATTAATATTATTACAACTCATAAGATTCAAATCAAAGTATTCGAATCGAATAAGATCTACCCATATAATCGTAAAAAAGCAATGATACTATCTTGAGTATACATACACATAAATAATTAACTTAACTCCTAAACAAAACCTTTAATCAAGTTAACTCCTAAATAATCCACTTAGTAAGATGACATACATCGAGAATAGAATCTCTTTAAGGTTTTTACTTAATAGTCCTATGATAAAATAAATCAAAATTTTATAAAAATACAACTATTAAATCTCTCTTCATGCTAGTTTCGATGAAACTAAACATACAAATCGAAGATATTATTTCATTAAATATCCACCAAGCATGTGCAAGATAATAGGAAAACCGAATCAAATATTTTACTGACTGATGTATAACTACAACCATGACGGTGAAAGAATAATCACAAAACTGGCATCGTTACCATCGAGAGCCTAGTTTTAACACACAAAGATATTAACTTTCGTTAACATATCACAGAACCTATGGGTCATATTCAAATAAACACAACAAGAATTCCCATGCCCATATTCGGCTCCACCTATGAACAAACAGATGAGAGTATTAACGTGTATGTTTCACCGAAGTCTAAAGACTAATAAAAGGAATTTTTGTGTTAAGTTCGAGAAGGATGTTACCTGGGTGTTTGGAAATGCAGGCCTAGGAGTATTTGACACTGTTGTCTCCCTCTCTAGTCCCGAAAAACTGCAAATTTCCCATTTGCATTTAGTTAACATCACATTGTAATTTTATTTTAAAACCCAATAATAAACTTAAAGAGGTTTTAATATTATCTTGGAATTTGGGAACGAGGGCCAAGGGTCAGCTCCTTTGAGCACCCTTATCCCTCCATAGCATGAACTCACCTAACAACATATCAATAAAATAAACTAAAACTATCCATTACAAACCAAATAAAATGCTCAGGAAAAAATAACAAGCTTTACTCACCTGTTGAAGCAGACTGGTCGCATGGAAGAAACGTTGACTCGTTCATCCAAGCTCCGGCATTGAGAGGTAGATGGTTGAATAATCCTTTGAAAGAAGTTACCTTAGACAATTCCATTAATGTAGTAAGAATGAAGCAAGTCAATGCCATTAACATAGTAATCCAGGGCAAGTTTTCATAGAGAGTAGAGCTCAGCCTTAACTGACTTACGACCAAACCACATCACCAAATGAGGGATACAAACAGGTTAAATGAGATTTTATGAAACCCTACGAGACTGTGTGATCTCACCATCTAGGTGTAGGGCAGAGATCAAATCCTCATGCCAAATCAGAGCCTGGCTTCGCTGAGAACTTGCATCCAGGACAGTTCATTAATTCAACCATGTACCATATTAAAATCATGGTCATAACCTTTTAAATAAAATCTTTGCATACCATTCGAATCATGGGACACGGATAAGAACACCCAAATCATATATTCCACCATTGAAACCCTAACTTTTATATTTATAACCATCGCTATAATAAAACCCAAGCTTAAATCCTATAAACATTATTGTATGCACTAAGCATTCATGGTGATAGGACCGACATACAATGCCTTCGCGGTTACACCAAGGTCCATACCCCTTCCATCATAACCATAGTATATATTTATATAATAACAAGATCACCAATTCATACTATCACCTTAGCACTAGGTTAAGCCAAGGTCATCGAAATATTTATAATCATAGCATATAACTATGTGTTAAAACCATTAAAGCTATGTTGCAAGCATAGTTTGGGTTTATGTATTGTAATCCATAATTCATTGTTAAAACCATATGATATAGAATTTACACCATGAACATCAAGGACCATAAAGAAATGCATTAAGGCTAAAAACATGGCAACCATAAGTATGTAAACCCTCACTTTGTATTAATAAGAAGAGGTCACCATATGGAGAACCATACTCTTACAAACCCTAATATTCTCATGCTTAGGGGAATATCTTTACACACATAGTATTAAGTATGGTAGGCCACGACCTTGAAAATATAATGGAATTGATGGGTTGGGGTCAAGTCCGTGAATAGTATCCCATGCCTTAGGCTAGTTCATCATAACATAAATATAAATAAATAAAAAACATGTATAAATAAAGTTACATCACCTTTGTGGACATGTCTAAAGGTTCCAAAAGGAAATAACCATTGTAATCATCAGCAAAACCTGTCCTAACCAGCATGACAAAGATATTAAAAATAGCAGAAGTAAAACGTAGAAATATATTAAGTAAATGTAAAAGTAATGCATATTTTTTTTTTCTTTTTACAATTTTTAGGTGTGTTACACGTCACAATACAGAGCATATCAATTCGCTAGGTTCCTTAATAGAGGAAAAAACTCCGCATGTGTCTTCTTACCTTTCAGGGAAGCCTAGGCCATCACTCCTACAAAGTTTCAGCAGTAACATACTACTCCTCCCTAAAAAAGTCAATATTATCAGAAGGAGGACACTCTTGTAGGTGGGCATCAAATTCAGGAGAGGAGAACGACTATCTTATCTTTCCAGCATAACCTACATGCATCTTATCTATTGGTGGACTATCAACAGTATTATCAGTGGTATGTGTACATCTTCTTACTAAAATTCTTTGTGCTATTATCTCTCTAGATTAGCTATTTTTTAGGGCCATTTGGCATGTGTTGAGGCCTGGAAATTCGCAGGAAACAACAACAAGGGATTCTCCCCAGTCAACGTTCCCAACTAGCCTATGACTGTTTGGTATAGGGAATCCATCCGGTTTGCGGTCCGGCTACCGTAGGTAAAAAAAGAACAAAGGGGTCTACCGGTTACGGCCTGGTCCGCCGTATATATTTTTGTATTTTTTACTTAAAGAATGATATGCACTTGCCTAATTAATGATGCAGGGTGACAAAGAATGCAAGGAGCAGTCACAACGTGATGCGCAGGTTCTTACCTCTCGTCTTAGGACTCACAAGCATCTAAATCACATATGCAGCAATAAAATAAACTAACTAAGCTATCTCTAGAGAGCAGGATATTAATTCATGAGTAATGCACTGCTGTTCATGTGTTATGGCAAATCACAGATAGCTGTTCTTATAACCAAACATATAAGCATAAGTAAAAGTATACAAGACAATATAGCTCATCAATAATTAAAACATTTCATTACTCATAGTGGAAGAACATCATAAATATATTGAAGAATATTCAGACAAGAACATAGGTTCAAGAAGTTAGAACATTCTCACAGCTAATGAAACACAGTTGAAAACAAAATAGTTCCCATTCAACATCTCTCATTTAAATGCATTGATCCATTCCACATAGCACTTTCTCCAACAGGTAAAATTTTCACTTTCTGGTTTCTAAAATGAAATAGTTCCTCTTACAAGCAAAATTTTACAAGTTTGTCAGGGAAAAAGCCCCCGTAAGTTCTAACTTTCACATATTTAAACTAAAACAATTGACCGCTTGGGGTGCCCACAAGCGTGCGACCTTTCAGTTCCCTAAACGCTTCATATCACTCTATCTTTTTTGTATGCACTCATGAACCATTTGGTAACTGATCGGTTTTTTAGGTCTGCACCTTTGTAGCTACTTCTTTTGTCTTCTAATCCACTTGTCCTCCTTGTGATCCTACTGGTTTCGTCTCTACCTTCACCAAACCGCCCATCTCCCTTCGCGCCTCGGTAGTTTGACCAATCTCTGGAACCCACTTGCAACAAACGACGTGCATCATTCATCGGGATCGCATTCAAATCATATCAACTAAAATGGCTAAGCATTAAGAGAGGCCATGTATTGCGTTACCGCCACAAGGATTAACAAATGTCGGCACCACTACTTCGTCTACCTATGGGTTCAAAGGAAAACACCCACGACGGGAAACGAGAACTCATCGGAGGCTCAGAACGCTAACCTCGATAGGGTATACCTATTCACAGCCGCAACGGTGGAAAAGAAAAGGTTAAGGACACGCGACCCGCGGGCGAGAAAACTCTCAATCAGAAGTCGGAAGATATTGACATCGGAAGCTAAATGGATTTCCTAGCCGCAATAGCGGAAAAGGAAAGGTTAAGGACACGCATGATACGCATTGATGGGCGGATCGCTTTTCACTTCGGGAAGCTAGCTACTTTGGGAGCCGCAACGGCGGAAGAGGAAAAGACAAAATCTTTCGATAAAAAATAATTTGATGCCCGATCAAAAAACATTAAATGTTTGGAACAACTTTAACATTCAGCAATGGTCGCGATCCTGTTTCACCTTCGAAACAACGGTTTCTTCAAAGAGCAAAAAATCTGATTCATCCACGACTAGCAAACCAAGTTCACATCTATGACCCACCAAAATCTCAAACAAAGACAACTTTTGAAATAGGCCGAGAGTCAATTTTCAGAAATCACCCAAAACTAGAGGATGACCAAGGATTCACGGATCCAATTGATTGAACGCAGCATCAAACTCATAAAGGGGGGTCCAAAATTTGGAAAATTTGGGGAAAACTGTTGCAGCTGCAACAACTGGCGATTACCTGGTGAACCTAGATCTCTGGATAATTATTCCTTTAGTAACAGACTATTTAACAACAAATGCATCTATTGAATTCTTCCAACTATCTGGATTTCTCAAATGGAAAAGTATGTACCTTTAAATCATTGATAATAGTCCAATTTGGGAGAGTGGAAATCAAGATCTTCAAGTCCAGATAACTCTGTTGCCAGAAATTGTTGAGGCCGAAAAAATGAGTTTCATTGTTAATTTTGTCTTCAGGTAGTTGGCAGCTTGGGCACCACAGGATCGCAGCGAATGGAAAACAGAGATATTCATTTGGTCCTCATTCCCATGCTACTTTAGCACTTTTTTGTGCTTTTGGACTTTCATCCTTCACATATGAGTCCTCCTGCATGCCTTTGTTTCTGAATTTTAATCCAGGATCCTCTATCCCAAGTGTCCTTTTGTGTGAGTGGTGTATTTCACGTTTCAGCTCACGGACGGAGAGGAACTTTCGGCAATTTAGTACTTATGATTCAGCATTGGCTTTGATGTATGATGCTTTCCTAGGAGTTTTTGACTCTTATCTGCCTTTTGGCATTCTGTTCTTGGCATGGGATCATTTGTATTTAATATACTATCTGCCTTGCTCCTTTCCATGGGTCCTTTGCTGTCACCCCCTAGAACATTTTAAGTGTGACGTGGATAAAGCCTCAAAATAGTATTCCAGACTCTTTGAATCTGATTTAATTCATAGGGGTTAAGCAGGACTTCAATGTGTACATAGCTATTTGAGAAAAATACTAAACTGGAAGAACTTCTTTCAGGCAAACAACAACATACAGTCTTAGACCCAAGGATGTTAATCATTCCCAAAATTCTGAAGTTCCCAATGCAACCGCAGGTTTGTTTCCTTTATTGAAATTAGTAAAACTTAACAAAGCAAAACTAAAAAAACACGACCCAAAACTCAAAGGATGACCAAGCCAGATTATTTCTATACAAGATAGAAGAACACAACAAACTCAGGAAAAGTAAGGCTTGAGAACTAAACCATTTATTGGAAAGTTCTCTTCCCACCCTTGTAGATATTGCAACTTATAAGTAGAAGGGCCAATCTTTGCCACAATCTGAAAAGGGCCTACCCACAATTGCTGGAATTTAGTGTGCTTTTCTTTCTCATCATGGGGGTGATCCCACTTGAGAACCAAATCTCCCACTTCAAAGTCTTTTGTTCCAGCCTTATGTTTGTCAAACCATCTCTTTATCACCTCCTGTTGTTGCTTAAAGTGCTCTCTGGCCTTAGATCTAGCCTCTTCGGCTTTCAGAAGATTATATATCCTCATTTGTAAGACTTCATTCTCAGACCCCCTAGACTCTTGAGCTATTATGGAAGAGGGTAGCATGATGTTGGGGGGCAGAATGGCTTCTTTACCATACACAAGGGTATACAGAGACATTCCTATCAAAGACTTGGGGGTGAATCTATAAGCCCAGAGAGCATTTGGTAGCACTGAGTGCCAACTCCTCTGGTTTTCTATCACATCCTTCTTGAGGATTCTAATCAGATTTTTGTTGGTGGATTCAGCCAGGCCATTTCCTTGTGGGTAGTAATTAGCAGAATAATGCAACTTTATTCCTTTATCATGAGCAAAAGTAGTTAATTTAATTGATGAAAAGTAAGTAGCATTATCAAAGACTAACGAAACTGGAACTCCAAACCTGGTCATAATATGGTCTTGTAGGAAGCTAATGACCGCATCCTCATTTATTTTGCGCAGCGGGATGGCTTCGACCCAACGAGTGAAGTAATCGGTTGTGGTAAGAATGTACTTGTGCTGTAGGGAAGAGTTCGGTCTTATCTCCCCAATAATATCCAGCCCCCATTGCTCGAATGGCTCCGTGATCATCACAGGATTTAGTGGTGCGGTTACTTTAGATTGTCTTCTGCCACACCTTTGACAAATGTCGCACTTCCTGACATGGGCGTGTGCATCTTTGAAAAGCGTAGGCCAATAGTAACCTACTCTGAGAATTTTGTGTGCTGTAGTGTCTCCCGAATAATTTCCACCAGCAAGCCCGTCATGCAAATCTGTCATTACTTTCTTCACATCCTCTTTCTCTAAGCATCTAAGAATAACTCCATCGTAATTTTTTCTGAATAATATTCCTTCAACAATTTGATAGGAAGCTGATTTAAGATGCAGCGCTCTTCTTTGCTTAGAATTCCAATGTTCTGGCAACAATCCTGCTTGAAGGTAATGCACGAGGTCTCTATACCAAGACTCGGGGGCTGTGAACAAAGGACATACATCCATCAAATGTAATTCAGCCTCATCTTCCCAGGCGTGTTCGTCATTGTTCCCGTTTTTAGTCATCAGTTTGCACAACCCCTGCCCTTTGACTATAGAAGCTGGCTTGAACTCGAGGTCATACTCTTGAAGAGCTGTTACCCAATTGCCCCTTCTTTCTCCTAACTCTTTCTGCACAAAAAGGGACCTCACAGCTGGGTACGGGACGATCACCTTGGTTCGATTTTTTAAAATGTAGGGCCTGAATTGTTTCACTGCTTTGAATACTACATAAGCTTGTTTATCAATAGTCAGGTAATTTAATTTGGCCCCTTGTAGACCAGTGCTCATGAAAGATATTGGGAATTCATCCCCCCCATCTTCTTTTTGAGTAAGCACAGCTGCTAGCGAATCATCAGATGCAAAAGTATAAAGAATAAAATCTTTATCGAAATCTGGGCTTTTTAGGGAGGGTGCGTGTGCAACAACAGTTTTAATCTTACTGAATGCATTCTTCTCAATCTCAGTCCATTTGAACTGTGCACTTTGCTTCACCATTTGCTGCAGAGGTTTGACAATTTGAGCAAAATCCGGCACAAATCTTCGTATGAAGTTTATTGTTCCCATAAAAGATTGCATCCCTTTTTATTATGGGGCAAGGGAATTTGTTCAATGACCTTAATTCTCTCTGGATCTATAGAGATTCCCTTTTTTGAAACTATGTGACCCAGCAACTTGCCCTCTGTGACAGCGAACACACACTTCTTGGGATTGAGTGAGATGCCATATTTTTTACAGCGTTCAAAAATCTGCCTTAAATGAAACACATGCTCCTCTCTCCTCTTTGAGAATATCGTAATATCATCAAGGTACACTACAGCACTACGACCAATCAGACCGCGGAAGGCTATGTCCATAGCCCTCTGAAATGTAGCTCCAGCGTTTATAAGCCCAAAGGGCATTCTTCTGTAAGCGAAAGTCCCCCATTTGGTCCTGAATGTGGTCCTCAACCTATCTTCTTCGGTTACTAATACTTGATTGTAGCTTGAGAAACCATCCAATAAAGAAAATAGTTCAGAACCTGAGACCATTTGAAGTAATTGCTCCATGGGTGGAACAGGGTAGTTATCTTGATCTGAAGCGCGGTTCAAATTCCTGAAATCCACACATAGCCTGATTTCTCCATATTTTTTCCTCACTGGTACTAGATTTGAGACCCATTCAGAGTGTCTGACCTTAAAAATGATCCTATCATCCAATAATTTCTTTACTTCACTCTAGATCAGAGGTTCCAATTTTGGGTGCATTTTTCTTAAAGGTTGCTGATAAGGTTTGACACCATCTTTGATTGGGATAACATGCTGGATGATGCTGGTGTCATATGTATTCAAATCTATGTATGTCCAGGCGAACACATCTTTATATTGATTAAAGAGATTGATGAACTTATGATGAACTTATCTCTTTCTACTGGTGAACAACATTTGCCAAGATTCACATATTTAGGATTTGTCTCAGTCCCTAAATTTATCAACTCGAACTATAGAATTGAGCTGTGATTCTTCACGTTTACTGGTCTTCTGAACTTTTCATTGAGATCAAACATTCTTTCTAAGGTTCTGACTCCTCTCGGGATGAAATTATCATATTTCATCTCAGCCTGATGTTCTTCATCATCTATAATCGCCCCATTAAATACCTCGTCATTTGTTAAGCATTCTATTATCTGTTGATCATCGCCGAACACTCACAGGTTGGTGATCATATCAGGGACCAAGGGCTTGAAAATCAATTCAACGGAGTATCGATTATTAGTAGGCACAAGTCTAGCAGCTGATGTGGCCAACAAGTCAGCTGCTGCATTTCTAAGTCTTGGAATTGATATAATATTAAATTCATCAAAACATTTGAGTAGGTCCCATACCTCATTTTGATAAGCTTTTAAGTGAGGAGAAACACAATGTATTTGATTCCGAATCTGCTTTACAACTATTTCAGAATCTCCAAAAACTTTTAGACTACTTACCTTTAATTCGATTGCTTTCCTTAAACCCTGCACCGACGCTTCATACTCAGCTGTATTATTCGTACATTCAAACTCTAATCTACATGAAAGAAAATGTTTATTCTTCTGGGGGTCGATCAGGACACAACTAGCCCCTGAACCTTCTAATGTATTAGAGCCATCAAAAAACAAAGTCCAGAAATCACTAACTACTCCATGCGAATCTACTCCTACTGCTAAGTTTACTATGTTACAGTCGATTTCATCAGCCTGTGAGAATCGAAGGAGATCAGGCTAGGTGTCTAACATGTTGCTGGCTTCTTCTGCTTAGTAATTTCCTGGTTTGAATTCAAGAAAGCAATTTCCCAACACAGAATCCACGGGTTCGTTCTTTTCGTCAAGCTGAGTGACGTTGTATTTCATGTAGGGCTCCCGCAAAATTTTGATTTGGTTCGGACTTCCTTTATATGGCAGCCACAGATGCGACCAATCAGAGGTGAAATATCCGTTTAGTTTTGTTGACCAGTCTCTGCTAAGGACGAGCCCATAAGCATCTGGTATATCAGCCACTACGATATCAATAACTTGGCATACTTTATCATTTGATGACAGGCGGACCAGGACATCCTCCATCTCACCAATTACCTTTACGTTCGTCCTATCCAGTTGAACAACTCTCCAAGTAGATGGCTTAGTCTGTCCATTTATCCTCTTACAGACTGATATTGGCATGATGTTAACCGACGCCCCTGAGTCTAGCAGACAATTATGTCCGTTGTGATTAAAGATTTCAAAAGTGAGGAGGAAAGGTGGATGTTTTTTCTTAGACTTACCTCCAACGCTAGCTTCTCCGATTTCTTCTTCCTCCTTGGGTAGATTGTCAGCGGGAAGCCTCTCGTCCAATGCTTCAAGCGCCTTCAATAATCTTTCTTTTTGCTGCGGCACTTTACATATTTCGAATAATGAAACGTTAGCCTTTACTTTCTTTATATCTTCCACGACGTCATAATCCATCTGCTGTTCAATGGGATGCGGCTTATTCACATTTATTTTTCCTTCCTTTGGCTTGGTAAATGTATCATTCTACCTTGGATCCTGGTTGGTAATGGTGAATTTCAGAATCTTATCAGCTGATGAATTATTCTGAAATTTTTTAACATTTTTCTGCAGCCTTTTGATTTTTGGGAGTATGAGACTGTCCTCTTTAATTGACCCTTGGCTTCTTGTTGTAACGTTGGTTTCCATGATGTCCTTGTACTCCCGATTCTTTTCCTCTTCAACATCAAATAAAGAAACAGAATTCCACAAGACCATGGTTTCTTCTTCTTGTTCTTTTGTTGCGATGGTACTCTGTTTTCTTTCTTCATCTCCATCTTCTACTAATTTAGAATCCAACAGCTGATTCATGACCAATGTCATTGAGTTTATCCATTGCGGACAATTTTTTTCAGAGTGGGGTTGTTGGTGGAAAGTGCAAAAATTTTCCATTCCTACCTCTGTTAAATTCATAGATTCTGAATTGTGTGGAGGAGGTTGGGACTGATTGTTGTCCTCTCTTTTCTTGTAATAGGGCTTGTAGAACTTTTGAGTTTTCTTCTCTTTTTCCAAGTCTATGATTTTATTAGAAAGCTTCTGCATCATTTTTTCCATACTTTCATAATCTGGTGATTTCTCTTCCTTAGGCTTAGTAAACAATAAGGATTTCCTTCCCCCACCTTTCTCTCCTGACTGTTCGGGATAATCTTCGATACTTTCTCTTTTAGCCTCCACTATTTCCACCTCTTCATAGGTTTCCGTCAAAGTAGCCTTGGCCCTACTTTTGGCAAACATGGCCAAATCAGGGCCTAAAGCTGAGGTATAATATTCAATCAGGACCCTGTCCAAAGGTTTGTCAGCTTCAGAAAAATTATTGAGGTATGCTGCAAATATTTGAGTAAAACTGTGCACCTTCTCCTTTCTCTCTTTCTTCAAGGCACATAGTCCCTTCATGAGGGCTGCATGAGTCTTTTGAGTCGCATACTTCTAAAAATTCTTTTGAAGGTATCCCAATCAGGGATAGAGTTAGCAGGCAACCCAAAATACCATGATGCTGCAACTCCTTTAAGGGTATGAGGGAATAGTCTGCACACTACATCTTCATACTCCCCATCCCTCAACCCTTCTATCGCCAAGTAAAAACTTTGCAGGTGGTCATCTACTAGTATCTTCTCACTTGGGTCGAATTTGGGCAGCATCTTTTCAAAGGATTGAGGTAAATCATGTAGCGGAGGTGTTAGATTTAAAGGTGATCTGGCTCTCCAGGATGGTGGTGGATTCAGTGGGTTGGGTGGTTGATTGGCGTTGACTCCTTCCATGAGTCTGGGTGGAGAGTGAGGAGGTGAGCCAACAAGAGTGTGATTAGGAGAATTGCGAGGAGTATCCGAGCCTTCTTGATTCAAAGGAAGTACAATTTCCTGTAAGGTTGTTTCTACTAGCTCTTCCCAATCACCAACAAGTACTGAGTCTTCCAATATAGGATGATCTTTCCTTTTATATTCTCTTATGGGAAATTCAGGGATGATCAGCAATCCTCCAATCTTCTTCACGTATGTCCTAGTGTGTCTTCTCAAATTATTGACAACCTCGTTGTCAACATAAAACAAATGTTCTCTACTCCTTTCGTATGGAATTGGATTATGAAGTCCACTGCTTTCAGAACTATTACCGGTGGAAAAGTCTCGGGAAAACGGGTTTCCTCGGCCAGCCATGCATTGGTGGCCCTCCTTCTAGTGCCAGAAATTGTTGAGGCCTGGAAATTCACAGGAAACAACTGCAAGGGATTCTCCCCAATCAACGTTCCCAACTAGCCCGTGACTGTTTGGTATAGGGAATCCTTCCGGTTTGCGGTCCAGCTACTGTAGGTCAAAAAAGAACAAAGGGGTCTACCGGTTACGGCCCGGTCCACCGTATATATTTTTGTATTTTTGACTTAAAGAATGATATGCACGTGCCTAATTAACGATGAAGGGTGACAAAGAATGCAAGGAGCAGTCACAATGTAATGCGCAGGTTCTTACCTCTCGTCTTAGGACTCACAAGCATCTAAATCACATATGCAGCAATAAAATAAACTAACTAAGCTATCTCTAGAGAGCAGGATATTAATTCATGAGTAATGCACTGCTGTTCATGTGTTATGGAAAATCGCAGATAGTTGTTCTTATAACCAAACATATAAACATAAGTAAAAGTATACAAGACAAGATAGCTCGTCAATAATTAAAACATTTCATTACTCATAGTGGAAGAACATCGTAAATATACTGAAGAATATTCAGACAAAAACATAGGTTCAAGAAGTTAGAAGATTCTCACAGCTAATGAAACACATTTGAAAATGAAATAGTTCCCATTCAACATCTCTCATTTAAATGCATTGATCCATTCCACATAGCACTTTCTCCAACAGGTAAAATTTTCACTTTCTGGTTTGTAAAACGAAATAGTTCCTCTTACAAGAAAAAGTTTACAAGTTTGTTAGGGAAAAATCCCCGTAAGTTCTAACTTTCACATATTTAAACTAAAACAATTGACCGCTTGGGAAGCCCACAAGCGTGTGACCTTTCAGTTCCCCAAACGCTTCATATCCCTCTATATTTTCTTTATGCACTCATGAACCATTTGGTAACTGATCGGTTTTTTAGGTTTGCGCCTTTGTAGCTACTGCTTTTGTCTTCTACTCCACTTTTCCTCCTGGTGATCCTGCTGGTTTCGGCTCTACCTTCATCAAACCGCCCATCTCCCTTCGCGCCTCTGTAGTTTGACCAATCTCCGAAACCCACCTGTAATCAAACGACGTGCATCATTCATCGGGAGCGCATTCAAATCATATCAACTAAAACGGATAAGCATTAAGAGAGGCCATGTACTGCGTTACCTCCACAAGGCTTAACAAATGTCAGCACCACTACTTCGTCTACCTATGGGTTTGAAGGAAAACTCCCACGATAGGAAACGAGAACTCATCGAAGGCTCAGAGCTCTAACCTCGACAGGGTAGACCTATTCACAGCCGCAACAGTGGAAGAGAAAAGGTTAAGGACACGCGACCCGCGGGCTGGAAAACTCTCAATCGAAAGTCGGAAGATATTGACATCGGAAGCTAAATGGCTTTCCTAGCCACAACAATGGAAAATGAAAGGTTAAGGACACACGCGATACACATTAACGGTCGGATCACTTTTCACTTCGGGAAGCTAGCTACTTTGGGAGCCGCAACGGCGGAAGAGGAAAAGACAAAATCCTCCGATCAAACATAATTTGACGCCCGATCAAAAAACATTAAATGTTCGGAACAACTTTAACATTCAGCAATGGTCACGAGCCTGTTTCACCTTCGAAACAATGGTTTCTTCAAGGAGAAAAAAATATGATTCATCCACGACTAGAAAACCAAGCTCACATCTACGACCCACCAAAATCTCAAATAAAGACAACTTTTGAAACAGGCCGAGAGTCAATTTTCAGAAATCACCCAAAACTAGAGCATGACCAAGGATTCACGGATCCAATTGATTGAACGCAGCATCAAACTCATAAAGGGGGGTCCAAAATTTGGAAAATTTGGGGAAAATAGTTGTGGCTGCAACAACATGACACTTTTTTCATGCACATTTTATTCATCTTTCTAGCACATCTTGAGTGTTTGAAGAACAAACATAGTAGCAAAGTACATTAGAATATCAGTTGGGATATTACCATTTTTAAGTTTTTGAGGATCCTTTTATTGGTGGTTTCTATACTTTGATGTTCATATGAGAGCCATGAGTACGATTTATGTAAAACAAATGGGTGTTGAGGCATAAACATGGAAAATAGGGAAACACTATCCATATTCTCTAATTACACATTTTTTGTATGGATCATTGTCAGCAAAGCCTCTAAACCATGGTACAATCCCTCTTTACGGTGCCTTGGCATTTGAGTTGAATTGATGTTACATTATGAGATATTTGGCACTATAGATGCCTCTTGACTCCGTGAACATTCTATTGGAAGCACAAAAAGAGAATTAAATCCCAAGCTTTACTTCGTAGGATTACAAAGAAAAATCCTCAAACCACCACATTTGAACTGTGTATGGTATTAGTCACCTCGAATTGGCACATGGGAACAACGATTAGGTTATTTGTGGAACGATAATATTCCTAAAGGTATAATGAAGATCATGGTATAATGGGAAATTTTCAAAATTGCATTGTGTTTATTTATATTTCTTTTCTGTTATACTTGGTTTATGTACTCAAAATCTAATTAATCACAATTATTATTAACTTAAAGAATTTATCACTAATATAAGGAACATCTAAAAGTTTCGCGAACACTTAAGGACACATAGTTTTTGTCTTGCAGAAGGGTACCATTAATAATTATAACAAATGAATTCCCTTCAATATTGGTTGTAGGGCTTCAAGCAACCTTGGTTTCAGACTTATTTTTTTCATGACATGCACATAAAAGTATTTTTTTCCATTGATTCTTGAATGTATATATCAAACATTTACATTCCTAAAAACCTCATTGGGGAAGGAAGTTCCTAGTTTTTCTATTCTCTTGTTCTTGTGTGATTATATTTTATGATCACTCCTTTGAGGCAATCTCAAAGAATTCTAGGAGAAGTTAGTAATCTTGAGCCTATTATAAATATCTAAAGAAAATGAAATTCGTTCGACTAGTTTGAAATCCTTTTGATTTCCTCTCATTTAGATACTAAATCATATTTCCATGACAATCATGATTTGTCCCTCACATACGTGGGCTATTTTTGAGTCGTCTATTGCTTAATCCTCAACTTCAATTGCTATTCGCAAGTGTATTCAATTTATTCCTACAACAATGCCCAATAAATGTGAAAAGGTAATCAAGCCACTTGATACATTTCAATATGAGATGGTTGTTGATGCCACACCAAGGCATGTATCCTTTCTTCTAAACAGTGTGTCAACTATTCCTCATTTACATAAAATCAAAACCCACTTACCTTATTTTTTTGAAGATGGAATTACTATCACGTAGTTTCTTTCTCAAATGCATGTGATGATATGTGAATGAGACCTTTTTTAACTTTATTAAAAGATATTATTGTTGAGTTCTGAACTCCTTGATAAGATCCTTTCCATCTAGTTTGAGTTAACTTATTGGTTTAACTCCTATTCTTCATTACATGGAAAATTTTGTTGGATACATGAGAAATTACAACAATTTATCTTTCAAAAATGATGAAACCTTTAGACTTTCAATCCATGGTTTATAAAGTTGGTCAATAACGATCCACAAGGTTATTATCCTAAGTCACCAAGCAACTCTGGTAATTTGTTATAATATTTTTCCATGTGCTTATTGAAATAGGTTAGAAGAGAATATCGTAAGATAATTTAGGGTTTGATATATAAACTTGCCTTGAATTTGAAGGGAAAAAGCTTAGAACATGTTGTTTTCCTCTTAACAATCCAAGTAAAATCAACATGTTTGCTATATTGTAGCTCATTCAAGATATGAATAGCACAATGATCTCATTTTAATAGGTTGTTTGTTGATTTCAAACCCCCTACCCCTCATCCGTTGCAAATGATGACAAGGATTAATAATGTTCAACAAATCATTGTGACTTATGCATGGTGTAATTAATATGAGACACATGATCCTAAGACATGAATCACTCTTGATTTCCAAAGAACATGTTGTTGGGATATTATAAACCCACTCCATACTTAGGATAACAATATTTAACTACTTCTGATTAATTTCCCATCCAATAGCCTATATAGTTGCATCCACTTGCACCACTTGGTCAACACTTGCCATATATACCCTAGGAGTGCCTTTTTCCTGATTTTGGTTAGATCCTACCCACTTTATTGACTTCGATATTTAGTAACTGCGTCTTCCTACAAATTATGCTTGTATCCTGCTTTATTCCTTCCTTTCAGTGGATAAGGTAAAGCTAGTTAACTAGGAAACTGCTATCTTTTGTTGCCAACCCATCCTCCATGATTTTCTCTCTAGATTCCAGGATTAACATGTTTTTCCATCACTCATGACAACTCACTCATTCTTTATCTAATTTGTGAGGTCATTAACAGAGTTGGAAAGTGATTTAGTCACATATGGGGGTTTATCATATTTAGTAAGCCCAATTTATGAGCTAGAATGAGTTGTCTTATAACAACTCAATTTTCCTTTATAAGGATGTATTACTATTGTAACAATAATCAATTCATTTGATCAATAATACTTGGAAAGATATTGGATCACTTATGTTGTATTCAGTCTCTTTATTCTTCTCTCTATCTTCCTTATATGTTGGCCACTTTTCCTAACTCGCACGACCTAGGTTTTGTGCAGCCCGTGAACCCAACAAACTCCCAAGATACCGAATCGACAGATTAAGCCCCATCGGCAACACCTGCAAAGTAGGCACAGTCTCACTCGAGATATATCTTCAATGGGTAACCGCCGAAACCATGTTTCCGTGATTGTCGAGGGATTGTAGTCCCTTGGCACATAGCCAAGGTGCTCAATGAAGGCAATGGGATGGTTGGATGGTGGAATCATTCTTGCACGAATGAGCACAACAATATGTCAGTGCACACAGTCCTATCCTTGTTCCCAACCTCACAACTGGTGCAACTTATGTGAAGCAATTGACTCGTACTAACAGACCGTCTACGACTTACATTGAGACTTAAGACATAAACACACAAGATGATATATACATATATTTCAATGATGTTCCCTAATCAGTCATCTATTGATTACAGTACAACATCAAGTATTTAATCAATATTTCATCACCATACAGGAAGAAAATAACAACTATTCACATAAACATTCACAACATTAGTAATCCTTTCAAACACAAGAGATAACGTGGAAACCCATATGGGAAAAACCACCAAGTTGCTCTTCATTTGGCATTAGAAAAGGGTATAGCACCTTGCATTTTGCATGATGTAGACTGATCTTATGATATATATTTATGACTCAGACTTCTAGTTTGCATGCTCTCTGGTTTTTTCTTCTACCCTACTTCTAATCCTAGCGGTCTACGCACATAGCACCCAGATCCACGGCTCAACAACCTCCTATCGGTACCAAACTCTTCCCGAGTCTTCTCTTCCTCTAATCTCTACAAAATTACAACAAAATGGTGTCCTTCACTATGGATCACCAATGAATAGAAAAAAAAATAACCATTACAAACCATTGATCAACCGGTACCGAACTTAGGACCAACCTTGTAACTACTGAAAAAAAACCAACTAGAAAGAAATCACAACCAACCTTCTAACCATTGAATCCCTCCTATTTATACTATTTTACATGACCACGCAAGGTTGACTGCATATAGGCAGTCTATTAACTGTCACCATCAGCCTCCCCTCAGGCTATAGCTATGGTGATTACAACTCGACATGAGGAAATATCAGCCTGACTTACAAATATTTCTTCATATGTGTGTTGCTGTAGGCTTACGCCGCTTTAAACGACCATGATCTGCACCTATCCCTTTCCAACCGTTATCACCTACACGCTCATGCTCTCGCCTTTCCTTCATCGTGCTCCTCTCCATTCTTCATGCACTGACCCTTTACTTCCTTTGCGACCTTCCTTTCTTTCTTTCATGTGTGCGGCGCACCTTCTTTTGCTTGCACACGTACTTCTTTCTTGTGCTCCTTTTCTAGGCCAACAGACCCCCAACACTCACATGTGGCTCATCCCAAGCCACAAAGAAATGGTCATAGGAGGAGGTGCAATCTGCACGACCGTCTCTTTGCTAAAAAAAAAATTTCCTTGCGCACCTTCTCCTACTTCCTGCCTTGCGCACTTTGTTCCTTATGTTTTTTTTTTTGTTTGGAGGTGTTTCTTGCACCGCGGCCTCATCCCATACTTGGAAGAATTTTTAGATTACAAAAATTTAGTTACTTTAGTCTTACAATTTCTTCCTCGGCATCATCTGAAGACTCTTAATGGAGAGTTCCACTTCTAAATTTCACTAGGTTTGTTAGTGTTCCATTCTAACACAAAAATCCAATTCTTATTATCATTCTCAGGCTCCTGGGGTTTTCCTTGTGCTTGCTGCAGCTTGTCTTTCTGCTGTTCTTCTCGGTCCTCTTCATCCTCCTTTTCCTCTTCCTGTTCTGCAGATCTAGACGGGAGGTGCCCAACTAATGATCGATGTGTTAGAGATATGAACTTTGAAGAATGAAGCATTGTCCATATTGAAAACCAGAAAATATCGAAATTCAAGGGAGTGATCAGAGGCGAATGATTCCCAACTTTTACGAATTTCACCTCAACATCACGATATACAAGCTTTATCTAGCCATGTAGAACTTCTTTGGTCCTTCCCCACATGTAGGCCTCACCTAGACTGTCAAAATTTGGGCCTGCTTGCTAGCCCTACAGGCTTAGTGAAGTGGCACAAAAAATCGGATCCCCACTGGGTTCCTTCAAGGTGTCGTAGTCAGGGCTGCTAACCAGCTGAAAAATAAATAGCCAAGGATGAATTCACCAGAGACTTCTAGCTTGATAGAAATAAATTGAATACTGTTAACATATTTCTTATTCCCATCATCAGAGATAACCCATACACTGAAGTTTGTAGCAACTGCTTTATCCAGCAGGGCTGCTCGCCATGCCACACCCCAACCCATCTGTAACTGGTGCTCAAGCAACACGACCAAGTGATGTTTTCTCTAGGCACACCCTTATTTTATAAGAGGAGCATCGGGTCACATGCCATCTATGATTATTCAGGTGCATCATTAGGACAAGACCTTCCTTTGGCGCACCAGATCTACCTCTCATATTTTCTATGATTAATCCTGTCGTCATTCTCCCATACTAACAGTCGTGATCGAGTACTGATGTGATGGTCGGTCACCATCACATAGTTTCCCACACTTGATGAGCTAGGAGTTCCGCCAAGGGTGATGTCTTTTCACAAGCGCCAAATCTTTGTTCAATCCTCATGCATTTAACGTCCACCAGTGCTTACGAACTGTCTGCAACCTCTGGCCAATTGTCTCTTAGCTATTTTGTTGGCAGGTTTATAGCACACCATTCTTTCTGTGCAACTTCGTCTTTCCATGCAAGCTACGCTCGGGATGCCTCCCTCGTTGATTTTTTTTTTACTGCATGCCTCGGCCTTATTTCCTTGCACATTTTTAAGTTGTTGGTGCCAGCTCAGGTTGCGCAGCAAGACGAACCTTGTCCTGGAATTCCTTCACCATCTGTTGAACCTTACCGACTTCCTTTGCAACTTCCTCTGCTTATGCGGCCAACTAATCAACACAGTTGGAATGGACATGTTCCAACGATTCCGCCTCTACTTATTGTACTAGGCCTTAAATTTTTTGCTACACAGGATAAATAAGGTCTGTGAGTCACTCTGCTAACGACTGATGTGTCTCTACCTCAGCTTCCCTAACCTTTTCTCGTTCGCGAAGGGTCTGCACTTCTTGCTGTAGTCTCTTGATCTCTGCATTTTTTATGACATTATGCTGGAGAGGTAGCTTCCTCATTTCCACCTTTGTAGTGCTAATTTTATCATCCACCTCTCGTGCACTCTTCCTGATTTCCTTAGTTGTTTCATCTTCAAGCAGTGCTCCCCAAATGGTAGCTACAACATCTGTGGCCTTTGCACAGAGTGCTTTTCTTTCTCTGATTTCCTCAACAGCTTCAGACCCTGCTCTTCTTCTTTCCTCAAGCACCTCCGGGGGTGTTCTTAGCATCTTCCTGGCTTACAGCTCCTCCATTTGCTGCGAAAGATCCTGCACGATCTTTACGAACCTAGTTACTTTAGCTAGGGAGTCTTCATCTTCTTGTCCTGCTTCTAGCAGGAATGCTGCAATGGCATTCCTGATGGAGCCCACTAATGTTACATAGCTTTGTTCATGTGCTAGTATTTCCCATTCTTTTTCAACAAGAAGGGTGATGCACCCATGCAATTCTTTCTCTTTCTCCTTCAACAGGGCCTTGTGCAACTTTTCCTTCCGCTGCTGCTTTGTTTCCTGATAAGAAACAACATTTTCCCTTGGCAAAATTTCGGATGCGACCGCCCGCTGAATGCTATAGAATTCCTCCAGGGATATCTTGGAGAAGTCTATCTACACACTGTTGTCATCAGGACCTACACTTGGCTTTGCATCTGCCTCTAGTGCCTGCCTCTGAATCACCACTTTGATTGCAGACACTAATACTGGTGTAACTAGTGGAATATTGGGATGAACACCATATGTCTTGGTCTCCACAGTGGATTTGACATCCTGGATGGCCTCTATCAACTTATTGAGATGGCCCTCGACTTGGGTAGCAATTTTTAATTGCCGCGTCCTTAGACTAGAAAGGTTATCTTGTGTGACCTTAGCAACAACATCGACAAGTTCTTGCAGATCATCTTCAGTCAATGTGTTTGTGTTCACTGTTCTATCGGATTTCTACTTCTTGCGGGATGAGTGGCCCTCTTCTTGCTATGTTTGTGTCCATGTCTACACATGCTCTTGACTTGGTGGGCACTCGGATGCATGATGATCCGAGTCATCAATATTATCATCATCCTCATTGTGTTCCTATGACAGATCATCTTGGTTGACGTCGCCTTCATGCTCTTCGCCATTAACTTGGTGAAACGACGATTCCTATGGATTCTGCTCTTCAGGAAGCGACTTTGCTAGTGGGCCATGCCATTGCTCTGGCCAACTATTGATAATTGGATCCACATCCTCATTTGTTACCATGAAGTTTGCATGGTGCACCTACTTGACTAGGTCCTTTGTTGGCAACAGGGTTATATTATGTGCTTCAGGTTGAAACTTGAAGAATGCGACATTCTTGTGTATCGTCACAGTGCAGATTTTGTGGGATTGGCGGACAACATCATGCAATGCCTCTACGTGTAAAAATAATGCAATGTTGTTATTATTCTATTGATTGTTGTCCACCTTATCTTCCCACAAATTTTGGTACCTTGCACCAAGGAAAGGTAGTGGTATATCCATCTGGATGTATTCCGACGGGTTACCCCACATAGTGGACAAAATCAAGATCAACAACTAGGAATAGTGGAATTTGTAACTATCCTTGTGCTGGGATTGCATCATATCATCTATGACTTCATTCAGTAGGTACCATGACCAATTGAATACTCCCTCTAGCGTGCATAAATCTGCGAGTTCCACCACCACTATCGAACATTGATTCGGTATCATGTTATGGAGCATCTTACAAGATAGGATATTTGCGGTGACGGGCACACTTTTGACCTAGATGGGCCCAATCAAGAAGCCCCGACATGATTTCTGAAGTTTATGCTTCCGCTTGATAGGGTTAAAGTATTTCTTGGCCAAGTATGGCGCAGTATCATCACCTTCATTCGGGAGGCCAGTGATCCTTGAAATTAACTCAGCATTGATCGGATATGGTTGATCCAGCCATAGGAATCCTTTGTGGAAGAAGACCAGTAACTGCTTCACATATGTATTGACTTGTACGCTATGGCCAAAGTAAGGCATGAACAACATGTTTTTCGGACCTGCGTGGGCAAGTCCCTCGGCCCAGTCCATTGGCCTGAGCACCTGGGCATCACTTGTAGTGGACTGGTCCACAACCATGCAATCTGTTATCTATAGTCCTTCCTGCTGTCGAGTGTTAAAGTCCTGGAACTTCAACCTATCCAACTTAGGTAGGATATCCTTTAGTAAGGGAATGCCGATAGGAATTCACGGCATTACCAGAGTAGTCACCACCTTCTTTGGGAGAGCCCTCTCCTCTGCATCAGTTCTCCTTGGCTAAATGTAATGTGGGAAATTCAGATCAAGTCGCTCTGCCTCTGGCTCTCTTTGTGGTAGCATACCTTTGTCCATGAAATCTTGTACTCCTTCGCCAACAGGTGCCTTTCCTCGCACATCCATGGTATTCATAGCCTTGCGTTTTCTCTGCTATGGTGGTGGTGTTTCGAGCACCTCTCCTAGTTGTGTCTCATTGGTCTTCATCAAATATTTTTCAAGTGCTACAACTGCTTGTTGTTTCTACATTCTTTCCATGGGGTCAATCTCTGGTTGCTGTTACAGTTGCTATACCTTGGGAAACTGTATTTCTTGTTCCTTGTCAATGGGGAAACCAGAGATAACAGTGGCATCCGGTGCCTCACTCTCACTAGGGATGTTAATTACCATGTACATCGGAGTAATCAAACAAGGATGGCAGGGTTTAGCTCTGTAATCACGTGGCTCTAGTTTTCTCAGGTCTCACCATGCGTAATAGATTGCTTGATGGGGAGGCTGAATATTTATACAGCCCTCTGCGTCTTGCACTCATCACTTGATAGGAGGTCGAGGTCTAATTGATATCTTGGGTTACTTTTGCGGACACATTCTTCATTAACTTCTGTAAATCACTTTCTATGATGTACATGTTAGGATAGTTATGGTAGTTATACCGAGGATGGGTGATGGGAGCAAAAAGTACGCCACCCTGTTCCTCATAGTGCGTCAAATTAATGTCACTTATTTGTCACAACTGCCAGAATATTTGTCAGAGATTCGTAATTTAATGCCGGCCAGCCTGTCATCCCCTCCTTTTGGATCCTTTTGTTGCTTTTTGCTTTGTCCCGCGTGCTAACAGCTTTTTTATTTGCTTTCCTTTTCCATGCAAGTGACGTCCTTTTTACGCATATTCCTTCTATGTTGATTGCCTCTTTTGCATAGCATTCTTGGCCCACGCAGATTCCTTCCCTACCCACCATGCGCTTCCTTTTCCTTGCTTGAGTTTGCGCAGTGACTTGATTCTTGCGCGCTTCTTTGCTTGTGCTTTTATGCTGGTTCTGTCATAGTCTTACGATAAAGTAGGTTACGTCCTCTGGCCTCTCATATTTTTTTTTCACATTTTAACCCGGGATGTTATGCGTGTGTTAGTACAGCTTTGGACAACTACTGTTCACCATACCCATGACATCGGTACCATCTAAATTCTGGATTTTTATTGCACCCGCATCACTGATGTGTGCGATCTTATATGGCCCTAGCCAATGTGTCTTCATCTTTCCCGGGTGCTTGAACAATTTGTTGTCATACCATAAGACGAATCCTCCTTCTTTGACTGGATTAATCCTAATATGTTGATCATGCAATGCCTTTTGTCACTGCTTACTTGGTTTAGCATATTCTAGTCGCAGGGGTATTTTCATCTCCCCTAAGTCTCCCATTATTCCCCTCATTTTTGATAGGTTTGGAGGGAATAGGTTTTGATACTCAAGCAGTAGATCCATGATATTTGCAACTACTTCCTCATCCCAATAATATCTGATATTGGATAACTTTGGGTTCTTTGGCGATCTGATATGTAATTCCTTGATTTTCAAGGGTTGGAGGAATTGATCACTTGAAATGCTACTTCCTTCTACTTTTCGTGTGACCTCTGATTCTGGTCTACTGATATTAGTCAGATCATCATTTGGGTCTCTGGTTAGACTATACTTCTGAATGGTTGCGCTGCATTGGTGAGAATTAGCCTCTTTGATAGGGATCTCAGCAACTATATTCCCCTTTACTGTCTAAAGCACAACATTAATTGTAGGGTTCTTATCAGCAAATTCAAATGTATGCGCACACTGCTTAGCGATTCTCTCGCAATATTGGGTTCCTTGTCACAGCTCCACAGAGGTATACCAGGTTTTAGGTGTCATTTCCAATGTGTATATGAAACCCTCATAGGTGTGTAGCTCCCTTGACTCATTCTCCACCCATTGCACAGACCTTGTAACTCTTACACACCTTCTCATAGAGACTTCATGTAATCTATTTGTCCAACCCTCTAAAGCCTCACCTGAGTTAGGTGTACAAGAACTCGTGCATATCCAACTCAGGTTTCCATATTCTTTCGGATTTGTATAATCTTCCTGCATAGCTGTGACATTGTGGATCTGGTTGAGATAGTCACCTTGTCCCTCATTATAGACAGGCTCAACGTATCTTTGTCCTTCTAATGGATCGATGGGTGATACTACCCTCATTTCCTCATCTTTGAATGAGAGAGAATCCTTTTCTTGAAATCTATGATGGTCTAATTGTCTATGGCCCAATCTATTCCTAGAAGAGTTGGGTATGGGTTTGTGTCATCAACAATGTTAATGACTTCAAAGTCTACAAATGTGCGCAATTATTCAACATCGGCAGAGACATTGCTCAACCGGGAAATGGGTAGAACCATTGCCTGATTAGCAAGTCGCAACTGGATAGGATACCAGTCCAAGCGTTGATTTCCCATACGTTCCCAATTTTGTCGTATCAAAATATTGACATATAAGCCTAGATCTAAGATGATATAATCCATGTCGTAGTCACCTATCTATGTAGTCATCCTTAACTCCTCACAAATTTTACATTTTTTCCATACTTGGTTAACTTTCTTTTCAGGTTGCGGCTCTGCAGATATCTCTTCTATCATTGCTTGTAGTTCTGCATTAGCATCTTTATCTTGAATTAGCATTAAACAACTTGACAGAAAGGTTCTTAGCTTACTAACCTTTGGTGGAACCTTCTTCTGGAATATGCATTGAAATCGTTCAGGCATTTCCTTGACTTCTATGGAAGTTGATGGTACTTCTGGGCTTATGAATTCTGATTGTACGTCCTAGAATACTTCTTTCTATTTCTGGACGTTCAATGGCTCCTTTTTCTGTGTCGCTGGCCTTACTTGTGGCTGTGGTTGTTCTTCTGGTTTATCCTGGTCTGCTCTAGTTGTCACACCTACTCGAGTTATGATAGTGATGTTCAGGTCTCATGGTTCAGCTGCAATCATTTGAACATTCACATTCAGATTCAGGTTCGGATTCTGTGCAAGGTTAGGTCCTCCAATGTTCCTTACTTGCCACTTTGTGATCAACTGGGGAAATTGTTCGACATTATGGTCCTAACCTTACAGTATGAACATGTCTTCGCAGGCTCTAGACAATCTCTAGCATAGTGACCCAGTTGTCCGTAGTTATAGAATGTAGCTTGACCTCTTCCTCTACCAAATCCTCCTCCTCCACCTCTTCCTCTGATGTTTTTTCCACCCCTTCCCTAGGGGTGTGGTTGTTGTGGTGGGAACTAGTTCTGCTGGTAGTGTGGCTGATAGGGGTTTTGTTGCGCATATGGCTGTTGAGGCGTGTACTGCGGTTGGTACTGATTATGTGGAAACTACATAGGATGATACGAGGCTTGCATCTGTTTAGCCTAAGCAAACCCTTAATTTTTCATTAAGTAGGTGTCGACGATATTTTCTTTCAATAGTTGGTATGCTCTACAATCTTTCTCATCATGTCCTACTGATTTACAAAATTTACATAATAGGTTTGCAGGGGTACTTACAACTTTTTGCAAATATAAACATTCTTCGTTGCGATGGCCTCTTGACTGGCATATGCAACACCCCGGTATCCCATGTCCATTTAATGGGTTGGGTGCACCTGATGTGACATAGTTCAGGAAGGTTGAAAAATTATCCTTAGTATGTCTGTCTGTCCTAAATTTTGTGCACCATAAATATTTTTGTGCTTCTTTACCCTTCTTGATGTCTTGAAGTTGTATCATCAAATTGTCTAGCTACGACTGGATCTACACCATTCCTGCGGCACCGTCGCCAATGGGCGAGGCCTCTAACTTCATTTCCATTCCCAGTGCTTATGTCTGCGATTCAATCTTCTGCTCCATTAACAACCCTCGGATGTGTGGTAACAACGCAACAATAAACCAATCTTTATGTTGCACATTGGACATTTGGAAGCTTACCTTAGCCATCAGTGTTTTAAACTGTTGGTAAAAATCCCATACAGTTTCTATCAGTGCTTGTTTGATTTCTTTGATCTTAGTAATACACTACGACTCTGATTTAGGTTTCCTAAATTCAGAGATCATTGCAGATCGGATCTCTCCCAGGGTCTTCTGCAGTGTTTCGATTGGTGCGGCATAGAACTTCATGAACCAATCCCAAGGGACTATACCCTCCACTAAATTGGGAATCCCTCCAACTATCATGAATGGAAAGCCAAAATTGACATTCTATTGCGTAGTAAGTGACTATATAGAGTTACTTTGGCTTTGGAGAAAGAGCTTCATGCTATTGTTGAGAAATCTAAGTGGCATAATAAGTTGAATTAAGCCTATGGATTGCTTTTCCTCTTTATTTATCCTAACCTAATATTTCATCTAAATGGTTTTACAACTCCAAACCAGGTATGGAACAAACTTGAGTCTCTCTTTGGAGTACAAGATGGGATAAGAGCGCATTAGTTGGAGAATGAGTTATTCTCATTGAGTCCAAGCAGTTTCGATTCCATTAAAGTATTCTTCACCAAATTCAAGTCAATTATTCTATTGATAAAGTAATGTGGGATTGATAAGAAGGAATATCTATTGATTCTTTCCATTTTATCGAAATTGGGTCCTGAATACTCAGTTTTTGTGTCAACTTTTCATGCTACTAAGATTTCTATTTCGAATTGGAAAATGCCTTCTTTGAGTACATTCTTTGATTCACTGACAAAGGAGAAAGATAAATTGATCCATATGAGTGCTCTAAGATCCTCCAAGCAAACATATCATGCTCTTATAGTTCAAGGAATTAAGAATTCCAAATCAAAAGAGAAGTAAATTGTGAAAGAGAAGAATCCAAAGTTAGATAGTGAAGATGAAAGTTCGAAGCCTACTTATGAAGGTTCAATGAAGAAAGCCAAGAAGAAAGGGAGCACATCCAAGTGTTCTTATTGCTGCAAGGGATTTCATATGGAGAAGAAATGTTTCAATAATAAGATGGACATCATGTCTCAAATACTTGAGAATCATAATATTGAAGTTCCATATGAGCTAGAGAAGCCAGCTGAATCCTCAAAATACTATCATAGTGCATAGTCCTAAAGTAATATAAACTATGCCTTGAGTGCCAGAGTTAAATGCTTTCTTCATATCTCTGATATATATTCATATTATGATATATCAAAATCATAAATCTCAGTTTCTTTCTTGAATAATCCATTTATCAGTATACTAGATTCATCTACCAATACTTGTGATTTTTCACTAGATCCTTACTTGTCTTCAAGCAACCCTTCCTCACTCCATTCAAATGATTATAATTATGATTTAGAAGCATGTTTTCAGGTTGATACATCTATATTTCTGATTATTTCAGACATATAATCATAAATTTAGATTTAAAGGGGGTTGTTGGGATATTATAAACCCACTCCATACTTAAGATAATAATATTTAATCATTTCTGATTAATTTCCTATTCACTATCCTAGATAGTTGGCATCCACTTGCACCACTTTGTCAAAACTTTCCATATATAACCCAGGAGCACCTTTTTCCTGATTCTAGCTAGATATTTCCAACTTTATTGACTGTCAAATTTAGTAACTACACCTTTCTACATATTCTGTCTTTACCCTGCTTTATTCCCGCCTTTTAGTGGATAAGGTAAAGTTATTCAACTAGTAAATTGCTATCTTTTCTTGCCAAACCATCCTCCATGATTTTCTCTCTAGATTCCAGGATTAGCATGGTTTTCCATCACTCATGACAACTCACTCATTCTTTAGCTAATTCATGAGGTCCCTGAGAGTGTTGGAAAGTGCTTTAGTCACCTATGGGGGTTTATCATATTTAGTAAGCTTGATTTATGAGCTAGTATGATTTATATTATAACAACTCAATTTTCCTTTATAAGGATGTATTACTATTGTAATAATCATCAATTCATTTGATCAATAATACTTGGACATATATTGGATCAATTCTCTTGTATTCAGTCTCTTTATTCTTCTCTCTATTTTCCCTGTACATGCTTGTGAGAATTATCTTGTGGCTAGATCTACATCCTGTGCTTCTTCTTAGCATCACGGCTCTCCTTCTTCATGGTATAAGAGTTTCTATTTATACACATGCTAAAGGTTAAAATAATCTTCTACCATAGTTTTCATTGAAGATGTTGAACAAACTCATGATTTTTTTTCTATAAGTAAAAGCCAAGTTGCACAAAACAATTACTATTGAGTTGTGCAACAGAACAAATTTGGCAATGGAAGTTTCAACAAGACTAAGGAAAATACACAATACGCTCATTATGGTCTTGTTTTAGGTACAAGCCCAAAATTTATACTTTGTTCCACTTTAAAGACCCAAAGTTTTACCTCAAAATTGCTCCCTATGTAATATTGCAAATGGTTTGGATTTGTGCAAAACATAAAAAATAAGGTAGGAAGGATAGGTTTTTAATGTTCAAATACATTTTTATTCCAATACCTATTCCCCCCCCCCCTTTCACTACCCAAATGTTTATACCATTTTCCCTTTTCTTCCTATTAAATCTATCCCTCTCTCAAGCACTCGACCACCTAGGCTTCGGTTTGAAAGCTGATTTCCTTAGAACCAACAATGCAAAGTTTGTCATGACTGAGATGAATACTCAATGCACTCATTATTTTCTTGTTTCATGTAAAAAACCACAATTTCATATATGTTGTCTGTCCCTGAAGACCTAATTTTTTAACTCAAAACTACTCCCCATATAATATTACAAATGATTTAGCTTTCCTTAAAGCTGATATGAACTTCCTAAATGTCCTTCATTCTCTTAAACAACAACAAAATATGAATAAAGTGTTTGTTTCCCTAATTTCCCACATTGCAAACAATATGGAAGCATAGACTCTTTTTGCTAATACCATGCTATTACAAAAAAGAAGTGCAGGAAGAAGTGACAAAGATGGTAATTGACAATAGACATGAGCCTAAATATCCCCTTTTTGTGTTTCAATGAAAACGGTGGGTAAGATTATTTACTCTTGTTTATTGATGGTGGCTCATGGTCAAATCTCATGTCTAAAATCATTATGAGGTGACTTGGTCTTTCTTGTATATATAAAGTTGAAAGTATGCTTACATTTAATAAGAAGGTACAATTAGCCATTGGCCAAATAAACGATCTTATTGTAGCCATGTGCACATTTTGAACTTGCACTATATTTAATTTTTAGGTAAACCAATATAGATTTAGGGATTTATTCCATTATTTTGGAACATGAATGACAACATTTAGCTAGTGGTTATATTGGTTTAGATGGATTTCATATTATAATTTTTCGATATCATAATATTATCATTGTTTTAAGGGAACATAGAACAATCACATATATTAAAGTTATCCATAATTCCAATATCAAATAGTTTGAAACTAAAAGAAGTACTTCTTGTGAAAATTTGTCTTAAATGACACTTGAAATTGCACCTCAATCATGAGGCTTTGTAGATCTATTCCCTATGAACTTCACCCCTGTTGATTTAAACAATTAAACTAGAAAAGTAATATTTCACTTATTTTCAACCTAATTTCACATGACAACCCAAAATAGTGAATAATGTACAAGTATACTTCAATTTCATAATGCTTCAACCCTTAGGGTGCACTTTTCTACGCATATAAAATATTTGAATTCTCTTATTCCAACAAATTATAACAACAATAAATATGCTCCTTTATCTTCAAGATATGTGTTAAAACACGTTTTAGTTCAAAAATATGTTATTTTGAATGCACATGAACAATAAATTATGGAATCTACTCGATCGAGCATATAACATAAGTTGAAATTCAATTATGCAAATGCACAATATTCAGATCGTTGAAAACTACATATGCATACAAGAGATGAAATGCAAGTATATACCACAACTTTATCTCAAAGCCTTAGCAAATCAATATTTCCAAACTCTAGTTATGGAAACCATAAAAATCCCTAGCCATTAACTCCTAGATAGGCCCCCACTTCTAACCAAGATGATGATTTCACCAAATATTTTCAACAAGCTAGTGCCAACACTAACAAGTCCTCCTTTCCAAGTACCGACACTTGCATGCCACATGTGTTCATGACGTCTCCTCCATTTCTCCACAACAAGCATAATAAGTAGCATTAAGGTTTCCAAATGGTACAAAACCACATTCTTCTTCCACAATAATTAAAAGAAATTCACATGTTTTGTAAATTCTTATGTTTTCCATTTTAGTATTTATCACAAAATCTACTCTTATTTTGTCACCTTAGGGTGAAACCCTAGGCCTTTTCTTCCCTTCAAATTCTTCCAAGAAAAAGAGAGAAAGTACAATGAAGAAGAGTACAAAATAGACTAGTAGACTCCACTGCTCACATTTCTATTAAAAGTGCATGATGAATGAATGAAGGAATGAAAATAATTTCTTCTCCCATAATTTATAAGAGAGGTGAGGGATTCCAACAATACAAAGTAGATATAGTCCACTACAAGAAACCTAACTCTACACAAAATAGGAACACATGTGTAGCACTCCAACTCTATGTGACACATGCCAAGCCCAAGGTGGAACATCCAACAAGATGTTATATTTTTATCATTTAAGCAATATGATCTTAGGATATTATCTAAGAGAATAAAATGCACAACAATCAATCACAAGAGACAATAGACACAAAGATTTATCCTCGAGGAAACCATAAAGGAAAAACCCCGCAGCTTCCTCAGAGATAGAATGAGCACCAATGGCAGCAATAAAACCCAAAGACATAAATATGATCTCCAACAACTGTTCTCTCTCTCACTTGTGTGAGCACTTTCTCTCTCACTCATGGGCCCTAGTTGAGTGAGTGTGTGACAAATAGAGAGGCTCACTCTCTATTTATACAAATATCCGACTTAACAATTACTTACCAGGGCCGACATCTCTAGGAGATTCTAACAACCCTAGTTCCCCACAACTATGGGGACTTTTCCCCTCGATCAACAAGGAGGGTTAACCTCAATTCAATTGTGGGGACTATTTCCCCAACTTAGAACAGAGGGTTAACCTCAATGAATTTACATGACTTTATTATATTAATGAATCTCCCGATAGGAACATTGAGGTACAATGAAATATAAATGATTCTCCCGAGAGGAACATCAAGGTACAATGTAAGATATACAAGTGAATAAATTCTAAAGTTACAAATACATCAACACTCCCTCTTAACTAGGAAGGAATTCTCTTGACTCAATTCATCAGCACAAGTCTTGTTCTATGGATCATCATTGGATGATCATCAAAGTTGGATCATCATCAAATTTGTATCATCACCGGATCATCATAAAAAATGGTTCATCACTGGATCATCATCATCATCACTACTTCCACTATCTCGATCAAATGGTGCTATCTCTCAATTCTTCTCATCACAGGAAGTTCTATAGATCCAGCCCTTTTTAATGCTGGTTGTAGGCCTAGCCTCCATGTAGGTCTTCCTCTATAGAGGAAACCCTTTTTCATACGGGATGTAGGCATCTACAGAGCCAGTCCTTTTCCATACTGGATGTACCTCCACAGAGCCAATCATTTTTCATACATGATGTGGGTCTCTATAGAGCCAGTCCTTTTTCATACTGGACGTAGGCCGCTACATAGCCATCCCTTTTTCATGTTGGATGTACTTCCACAGAGCCATTCATTTTTCAAACTGGATGTGGGTCTTTATAGAGCCAGTCCTTTTTCATACTAGATGTAGGCCACTGTAGAGTGAACCCTTTTTCATGCTGGATGTACTTCCATAGAGCCAATCCTTTTTCATACTAGATGTGGGTCTCTACAGAGCCAATCCTTTTTCATATTGGATGTAGGCCACTATAGAGCCAACCCTTTTCCATGCTAGATGTACTTCCACAGAGCCAGTCCTTTTTGATATTGGATGTGGGTCTCTACAGAGCCATTCCTTTTTCATACTAGATGTAGGTCACTACAGAGCCAACCCCTTTTCATGCTAGATGTACTTCCATAGAGCCAGTCCTTTTTCATATTGGATTTGGGTCTCTACAGAGCCAGTCCTTTTTCATACTAGATGTATGTCACTAAATTTATATCTGACCATGGGAGGTCTTGCCTACCACCATGTCAGAAGGGCATGACTCTTACATCTGACCATGGGAGGAACCAATCCTACCACCATGTCACAAGGGCACACACCTTACATCTGACCATTGTTGGCCCTTCCTACCACCACGTCAGAAGGGCACAACACTTACATCTGACCATGGGAGACCCCACCTACCACCATGTCAGAAAGGCACACAGACTCATCACTTCCCCTTGGAAGGAACCTCGATCTAGATAACACCAAGCTTCTCCCCGAAGTACTCAAACTTCACTCTGGGCATTTCTAGCATAGAATCATATTAGGGCTGATCGCGTCCAAGGATAACATGCGAGCTTTGCCAGGACTGATTACATCCAAGGACAACCTACATGACTGTTTATGTCTAAGCAACCTACGAGCTTCACTAGGATTTTATGCTTCGACAACCTATCTCATCGCCTATGCTAGAACTCCATCTTTCAAGAGATCTTGATCTAGATCACATACTGGAGCTTCACTTCTCCTCTCTGCATCATACACAAATGTAAGTCATATCAATCAAATCAAATAGTAGTTTCCAAAAGAAACATACTACCTCGCAAATAGCCGAGCAAGTGGCAACATATTTTTCCTCAACTGTACTCAATGCCATGCAGGACTCCTTCTTGCTAAACCATGAGATCACACCTGATCTCATATTGAAGTAGCACCTCAAAGTTCTCTTCCTATCAATGGCATTGCTTGCCCAATATGAATCCACATAACCCACCAGGTTAATCTTTTGATCTGTATCATACTTGAACCCATACTCAACTATACCCTTTAGGTACCTCACTGCATGCTTTGCAACCATCAGGTGAACGTATCTCAATGTGTTCACATCAAAGCAAATATATGGTATTGTATTCGTCAGTTACATTAAGGAACAAATCATCTGACAATACATCGTGGCATCAACCATCTCTGATGAAGAATCACTCAATAGCTTCAGGTTCGATGCCATAGGTGTGGCCATGGCCTTGCAGTCCATCATCCCAAACCTTTTCAGGATCTATATTGCATACTTCCCTTGTCCAAGGAAGATTCCATCCACACTCTACCACACCTCCATGCCTAGAAATTAGTGAATCATACCCAATTCCTTTATCTCTAACACGATAGCAAGTCAACTTCTTGCATCTCTAACGAGTTTCTCTTTTCCTTTCAGGAACAGGTCATCGACATATAACAGGAGCATTACTGGTCTTCCACCTTTAGCCTTGAATAAATGGTTGGAATCTGCTTTACTCTTAGTAAATCCTAGAGCCATCAGTAAACTGTCCATCCTATCATACCATGTCAAACCTCAGGATCTTTTGCAATCACTCCCTCTGAAGTGGAGCACCATCCTCCCTATGCCTTTCATACTCTATGTATTGAAACATTCTGTATCGAAGTGACAAGTAGCTTCCTTTGCTACTAATATTCTATATATCCATCTAGGTTCACTGGATACCAAGATCCTCTATCTTGAAAACTTTCTTCTCACACCCATCTGTGAGCTTGTCATCCTCTATACGATTTCATCTTATACCTTGTAGCAAAGGTTAAAATCTTCATCACTCTAGGTGATATTCAAGATCCTCATGTATGTGTTATCCCATGGCTACCTTCTTAGCTCATACAAGGCCTTCTTTCATTTGCACACATGGTTATGCTTGTCATGTGTCTTATCTTCTAGTGGCTGCAAATGTCTCTTCGTAGTCTATGCCTTCTTTCTGTGAGAAGCATCGTGCTACAAATATTGCCTTGTATCCCTCGATGTTGTCGTCTACTACATGTTGTATCTACTGACTTTCATTTAGGTCTTGATACTGTATCCTAGACATCATTCTTCTTGAACTGGTACTCTCCTTCCCTTTCTTCTTGGATGCTTCTTCATAGCTGGAAGACTCTACGTCAATGATGTCGCTCAACAATGTCACATAACTGTACTAAGCCCTCTTGAAGTCTCATCATACTATTCTTCATTTTGTAGTATTTCTTGAACTACCGTCACTTGTTCTTCGAAACAAGTCTCCTCCTTCATTTCTTGTAGGCTATTGTACGTGATCTTTCCTACAAGTCAAATGCATTAGTTTTATGGTTAGAAAAATTTCATAAGGTATATTCATAATGAAAAAAATATTTTCATCAAGATATAATCATGCAACTATTTTATCCAATACAACATTCATCCATATCTTACGAAAACTTTCTAGATGCCTTCCATCTCTACCAGGACAACATTGAGATTGTGCACTAATCCAATATGTCAGCAAAGAGGTTTCATTCTAGATAATTAGAAATGGAGATTTGTATAGAACCATGAGCTACTTACCCATCACATGCATATTAGTAGTATACTGTCATTAATGCAAACATTCTATCATGCATAATACTTCAACTTAATATAAAAAAATGCATAACAAAACAATATCATGAAATGACAATTGAATACTTATCTTTATTTCTTTCATAAGTAGACTCCTTTCAGCTTCATCATATTCTTCATTCATAACAGCATCATTTCTTATCCAAATGCTTAAGATGGATAAGAGTTTCTTCAAGAATTGAGTTCTTCATCTTCCTCATCGCTTGAGGGATCTTCTTTGAATCATGAGGGCTTGATCTTCAGTTACTCCCATCTTCTCTTCTCTTATTATGGATCAAGCTTCATCTTGTGTGTGCTCTTCCAGAGTCTTATGAAAGTAATCACTTCCTTCTGGAACACATTCCTCAAATGAATGAATCCCATGATCCTTGGAGTCCATTCAAGGTGGTTACCACAACTTCTTCATTCTCCTGCTTCAAGTTGTTCTTTAATTTGAGAGACCCTTGTAAAGTATGGCTGTATGGTCTCTGCATTCTGGATCTTCACATTCTTTAACTAGTTTCTCAAAGTCATCTTCCGATTTATATTCTTCCCTTCAAATAGCTTGGTCAAGAACCAAACATCTCTTTCAGTTTATTTAGGGAATAAACTTGTGTTATAAGGTGATCCTCTTGGCCTTGACCAATTTCTTCTTGTGTAAGGCTTTAGCCTCATCTCCCTCTAGAACTAGAACCTTTTCACTTGTGTAGGTGTCCAATTCATTTTCTTCAAGAACCAGTGAGATCCAATACTTTTGTGCTTGGAAGTTGTCAGTTTCATCACGCTTGTCATCAAGCTAGTGTGATTAGTCATTTTGAAATGAGAACCTCAAATGTAAACAGAAAAATATTAGATCTTACCGATTTGAGGTGTCTGTCCTAGTTTCGGAGCTGGCTCATCTAGGGTTGGTCAGAGAAACCCTAATTTTCAAAACTTGGAATCTTTCTGATATGATTGGATAGAAAGATGTAACTCCTCAAGGTGAGCTGTCCGATATACTCCTTTTCTAAAAACATTGGAGGGAAGATCCTGGATCAGGAAGCCCTAGTTTTCCAATTTCTTCTGCATAAATTCCTGATATTGTTTCTAAGGTATCTCCAAAAGTACCGATCCTCTGTCTCTGAAACTCATTAAGGTAGCCTCGCCTGTTCTCTTTCTAACAACATAGGTTTGAGCAGAATTGGTTTCTCCAATTGGGGTTTATGATATTTCTCCCACGGTGACTTCTTTTAGGACTGTTCAGCATAACTAACTTATATAGAATGCCACATGTCACTGTTTCACCTTAGGGGTCTAAAAATTTTACCACATAAATTAAAGTCCATGCCCTATTTAGAACATTTTGAGAAATTTCATTTGGGCCTTCATAGCCTGAGATATAGCAATTCTCCCTAGGTTTCTTGTTTAGGGATGAATCGTGGAAGGGGATGGAACCTTGATTTGAAAGAATCATATCTCCTAGAATATAGTGAATCTGAAAAAGAAAATTTTACACAGGGTACATAAGGATTTTATCTTCATCTTGTGAAGATTTTGGCTCCTGGTCCTTCTTAAATATCAAGATATAAAGAATGTACCAAAACTACCAATTTTAGTATTTTAGGGTTTTTCAGGCCCGAGGTCAAACTAAGGTTTGACTTACCCGGAGTTTTACCCATCCAAAAATATTGACCTTGGTCTCTAAAATTTTATTTTGAGTAGGGGAGAAATCATGTGCTAGGCTCACTCAAAAATTCCATTTCTGTGAAAATCACTAATTTCTTGATGAAAAACTAAAAATGCCCAGAATCAAATTCTGCTTCAACAGAAAGATGCGCCTTTAAATGGAGAGTTAGCCTAGCCTCCTTTTGTTGATGGATTGTAGAGAGAGACCCAAAAGGTAAGAACCTCTAGACTCTGCAGCTTCACAGTGTCTTCTTCTCAGGTTATCTATGATACCATGTTAGATTTTTATCATTTAAGCAATATGATCTAAGGATCTTATCTAAGGGAAGAACATGCACAGCAATCAATCACAAGAGACAATAGACACAAATATTTATCCTTGGGGAAACCATAAAGGAAAAACCCCACAACTTCCTTAGAGATAGAATGAGCAACAATGGCAACACTAAAACCCAAAGTAAGAAAAGATGATCTCCAACAGCTGTTGTCTCTCTCACTTGTGTGAGCACTTCCTCTCTCACTCATGTGCCTAGTTGCGTGAGTGTGTGTGACAAATAGAGAGGCTCACTCTCTATTTATACTAATTTTCGACTTGACAATTACTTACGAGGGCCGACATCTCTAGGAGAGTCTAACCCTAGTGCCCCACAACTGTGGGGACTTTTCCCCCAATCAACAAGGAGGGTTAACCTCAAACCAATTGTGTGGACTATTTCCCTGACTTACAACGGAGGGTTAACCTCAATGACTTTAAATGAATTTATATATTAATGATTCTCCCGATAGGAACATCAAGGTACAATGAAATATAAATGATTCTCCCGATAGAAACATGGGGGTACAATGTAAGATAAGTCATGGTATAGCAATCCATGGACAAGATAATTCCAATGTGTATGTTCATTGTGAAATAACTAATATTCATCCATAAACCTTGTACCCCCCATCATGTGAATCACTTCCAAGCATAGTATAATTTTTTTTAGAGTAAGATTGAGAGTTAACACTCTACCTTGATATAGAAATTGTGTTCAGCAACACTAGTCTACTCCTTTTGCAACTCAACTCAACATGTGATTTGCATAGATGAACCTATTTTAGTCTCAAACTCGACCACTGGCTCCTAGAAATGCATTGTCCCCTGTACATCGTACTCCTCCATCAAGGCATTCCACCTCACCCACTCAAAACAACTAGAAGGAACACAGATAGAAGTAGCCAGTGCAATTTGGTTATCGTATCACCTATGAGGTGAACTCACCTTCATTGGAGAATGAGGTTCTCCTACATTCTCAGGTCCATCTTGTAATTTTTGGGTGAGAAATATTAGCTTCACGCACACTAGAGTGGAAGGTGAAGGCATATCACCCACAATTTCAATTTTTCCACCCTTGAGTCTAACTAATCTCTAACCTATGAATCAAACTCTAAAACAATAACCTCCACACTCCCTTCAATCTATGAAGGAGATACATATGAACAAGGGATATCATATCCTCATAAATATTCACATATAGTCTCACCAAATTATTCCATTGTGCTTGAATATGAATCATGTAAATTGTGGAAGTCTTAGTGTATCCAACAATACAAAAAAAATCACAACATCTCAAATTTGTAAGGAAAACTAACCACTTATAACCCTTGATCATAAGGCCCCCACCTAATACCATCATCCATCAATTCATGATCACAAATCAAAATTTTAAGTATAACTTTTAGTCATAAGTATATTTCCATGCATATTATAACCTTCGACCATTGAGGTATGAACCTCAATAAGATCACCTTTTTATTTTTAAGAGAATATTGAAGTAAGAGTAACACCAAGGTCATCTCCCTCTCCCCAAGAGAATCCAAATCTATCCTTGTACCATAGAACATTTTCATCAATTGCAAGCCTATAATCAATCATTAATTTCGTTTTGAACTCATTTCCATGAACTCCTACTGCACATGCTTTGTATATGCCTCCTCAAGTCTAGAATTCCCACCCGGAGAATGTAAAAGTGAAACATGATAAGTAAGCAACCTATAAAGGGAACCGTCTCGCATGCATCTAACCAAAGTCCTCAAAATTTATAGACTATAATCATTAATAGTGAAAAATAATCCTTCAAATGCAACTTATATTGAAGCATTGTAATACAAGAAACTGAAAAAAAATATTATTCTTTAAACCAAGAAAAAAAACCATCACTATGACTAAGAACATCACTTGATGGTATCTAAAAGGAAATAGAGCATGTCCATTTTACAAGATAAAAGGAATCATCACCCAGCTCCACTCTCACACTTCCCTCTTTCTCTTGAAACTTGTTGAAGAGTGCGATGTCATAAGTCCTACTTTTTGATGCCCCACTACCAACATACCATCCAAAAATCGACATTATGTTAGAAGAAAAACAAGAGAACACATAGAATACAATCTCAAACGTGGATGATCCCTCATCCATTTCTATTAAAGTCACTATACTCACTATAATTTGGGTCTACTTGGTATTCCCTTCATCTTCTCTAGACATTGGTTTCCATAATGTCCCTTCTACTGACACATAAAACATTTCACCTTGAATATTTCTTACCTTTGATTGAATCTTCCTTCTTACCCCTCTATCATTTCTTGTTTCCCTTCCGTATCTTCCCAAAAATCATTGGGTTTTATACTTAATTTTTTCTTTGAACATGACTCCAAGCTAATCTCTTCATGCACAAGGTTATCCTAATTCTTTTCAAAGTTAGGAAAATGCTCACAGCCACTACCACAACCAAATTGAACAAAATTTTTCCAAGATGGAAAAAGCCCATTAATGGAACTTGATACGAACTCCATATTCTCCACTTTGTTTTCCCTTTTCTAGCAAATTGATCTCTTAATTCTATGACTCTATCCAAGTAGCTCACCATTTTATTGTTAGAAATCATTAATGTCAAAGACAAGGCGTTAGGGGAATTTTGAGGTAAAAAATGGGCCTCAAACCAAAAAATGTACTATCAAAATCTGTTTTAAAAGAACCAATCACATTCTAGAGGATGACATCATGTAGAATACTTGAGGTGGCATTGGTTGAGTTAAGGATGGTTATTTGTCAAATTGTAAATGGTGAGTGAAAACTGATAGTTAATTATATCAATGTTGTAAGTAAAGTACTCATTATGAAAATAGTACTCAGATTATTTGTGAATATAATATAAATTTACTAAAGTACTCTTAAAGTACTTAGAGATAAAAATACTCTTTATATTTCAATATAAAATAAATTACAAATACCAAAAAACTAAATGTTTTATTCAAATGTAATTATTGTTTTATATTTCAACATAAAATAAATTACAAATACCAAAAAGTAACTTGTCTATTCAAAATTAAAATTATGTAATTAATTTTTCAATATTTAAAACGTATATGTCAAATCTTTATTTAAAATCAAAATCACTTAACATCTTATAATAAAAACAATTTGATCTTATAATAAAAACAATTTGATGATTAATAGTTTTTGTTATGTCCCGACGGGGAATATATATATTTGGTGAAGTTGGATTAGTTTGTTTTTAATTTTTAAAATATACATTTGTTTTTACAATGTTTTTATATTTGTATTTCTTTTAATTGTCATTTTGTCATTTGGTTATTGTCCAGAAGCAATTGACCTCACCATCTCGGGAATCCGCTTCAGGCGTAGGCGGCAGGCTCACGTCAGTAGCATTAACTTGGTTTTTTCGTTGATCATGCTAGTTATTATTAATTTTAGTTAGTATATAATGTACACTTCTATAAAATCTGATATGGAATTATTATAAAGATTGAATTTTTATGGATTGGTTGGAAGCTCTTAAATACCTTGTTTGTTTTGAGTTATATCATTCACCGTCTCAGAGTCACTTCTGTGCCCTAATTTCAGAGTGAGTGGGATAATGTGCAACGTGTTCACATCCTCTGTCTACATGAATGTTCTTAAATATCACTTACAATGTTCGCTGGGACATCTGCAAGGTGAAGCTAAGTCAATTCAGCACAACTACTCATGGCACCCCTACCACTACAATGACTACTAAGGTCTGTTGGATTTTTATTAATGGAATTTATTGAACTATCATTCAAATTCACGGGACCTAATTTAATAACTCACCAAACCATTCAACTTCTTCTACACTCTAATTCATCTTTGAAGCACCACTCTCCAACGATTATTTTAAATAGGAAAACATAGAATATAGAGCTACAAAATTCACCATCAATGGAGACCTCCTAGAAGCTTGAATTCGTCGCGACTACTCTCATCTTACTGTGTTTTTGTTAAATCTCAAGTTCAGAGGTGGTTCAAGGTCAACGCACACCACAATTTCTTAATTGTGTTAGTAGATTCTACTCTTGAAGCTGGCAACTACAATAACATCAATACACCGGCAAAATTCAACTTCCTACCTTACGGTAGAGATTTTCCTGGTGGGATACCTACTTGACGCTTCTCTAATGGAAATATTTCTTTAGATTTCTTGGGTATAACCTCCAAATACTCAACATTTATATTTCTATATACATTCCAAGGATTGAATATTTTTTCTCAGTCTCAATTCTATATATTTTGAACTACAACTTCGGCCTTGGGTATGAAAGAAACAATCCTTGCATACCTCATCCCACAACTGACGTCAGACAATTTAATCACCAGAGTCACATTCACCTCAGTCGACTCTAGCTATGACAATGCTGCTTCAGAGGGTGGAGTAAGTAAAAAGCCATGGCCAGTTTAGGCAGTCATGGGAATTGTACTTACTTTGGTTGGTTCCTGTACTGAAAGTGATGGCATTTTACATGTTTTTGCAGAATGTAATAAGTTTTGAGCAACATATGAAATATCTGAGGGAATGCCAGTCACAATTATGAGGTATCGTAGGACCGCAAGAAGCATCCATAATTATTCGCGAGTCCCTGTATTACATTGGTACGGGAAATGCTGATTTTGGTGTCAGTTATTTTAATTTCAACCCTCGAAACCTTCGATTTAACCACGTGCAGCTCAATTAGTACTGTCTCTCAGTATGTATATTATCTCATTAGTCTTGGTTCTAAATATATATAGGTTACAACCTTACTTTACTTATTCTTCTGTCATTTCGAGAGTCATATTCATGGGATTAAATATTGGAAGTCTTGTGTTTTAGGAATTATTTGAATGTAGTTTTTACAGTTTGAAAGTAGGGAAGAAAAATGTAGTTTACTATAATTTACAGTTAAGGTTAGGATTGAAGAGATTATAAGGAAGTTTAGATCTATGAAAATGAAGTGCAAAACATTGTAAGAACAATGTACATGTTCGGGTACATAGGGTGCTCCCAAAAGACCGAACACCTTGAGCAACCGCTTCACACAAATAGATCACAGATCAACATACCGATGTTTTTCACATGGCTAAAAACCTCGAGAGGGAAATAGTCCACGACCCCAACCAAATAGATACTTACAGAAATTTATTATGGAAAAGAAATAAAGTTACATATGAGCTTCTCATAATCAATCAACTAGCCAAGGACCCTCCATGCTCTTTAATTATAAATATTGAACCAATCGGGTGTTAAGCCACAGATCAATAGTAGGTATGATCTAAGAGAGGATGAACCGTCAGATCACTTTATGTCTAGAGCATATCGTGACCATCAGATTAGAATATTTACAAATGCATACTAATGCATACTAAAGAAACACACTTTACCTAACATATATATTACACAAGTTGATCTTAACTAACTCCTAAGTGTCTAAATATCCTAACATGCCCCCTTAAGAACAACTTGGGATAGGATTGAAGGATTTACAAAAGTGACACTATTATGAAAAGGAAGGAGGCATTAGAGCCTATCCCCCCTTAAGGACACATTCCTAAACTCCTAACATAGATCAAAGTTTAGAAAACTTCGCTTCTGCAAGAGACTTGGTGAAAATGTCTGCAACTTGATCATCTGTAGGGCAATAGAGCATTTCAAGAACACATTCATGAACAAGATTTATGATGAAGTGCATGTGTAGCTCAATTTGTTTGCTGTGTTAATGTAGAACTGTATCTTTGGCAAGCTTGATGGTACTTTGATTGTCGCACCAAAGTGGAGTAGGCTGTTGCTGCTCAAATCCAAACTCTGAAAGGATATGTCGAAGCCATCAAGATTCCTGACTGGCATTAACTATGACTTGGTATTCTACTTCTGTGGAAGAAAGAGAAAGACTTTCGATCATCAGGATCTCCGGCCCAATCTGAATCAGTGAAACCAATCAACAAAGGTTTCCCCCCCTGTACTGTAATGAATCCCAAACTGAATTGTACCTCCAATATATCAAAGTATTCTTTTTGTTGCTTTCCAGTGACTTTAATGAGGTGTTTGCATATAACAGGCAACATGACCAATGGAAAAGGAAAGATCAGGACGGGAATGAGTCAAGTATAAAATACTACCAACAAGTTGACGATACAAGGTGGCAACTACTTCAGGGAAAGTACAAGTGGCAGAATGTTTGACTCCAGACTGGAAGGGAGAAGGGGCTGGTTTACAATATTCCTTGTGAAAGCAATGAAGAAGGTCACAAGCATACTTAGATTGGGAAAGAAAGATTCCTTCATTGGTTTGCAAGACTTGGAGACCAAGAAAATAATGCAAATGTCCTAAGTCTGGCATTTCAAATTTTGCTTAAGACTGGATTTCACATGGGTTAAAAGTTTAGGGTCACTACCAGTAAGGATAAGATCATCAACATAAAGAACAAGTATGATGAGATGGTTTCCTAATTTCTTGGTATAGACATTGGGGTCAGAGTGGCATCTAAAAAAACCAGTGTCAAGGAGAAAGCTATCCATTTTGGCATACCAAGCTCTAGGAGCTTGCTTAAGGCCATATAAGGATTTCTTAAGGAGACAGACAAGGCTAGAGTTATCCTGAACATATCTAGGAGGTTGTTCCATGTAAATTTCCTCCTGTAAATAACCATGTAGAAATGAAAACTTGACATCCATTTGATGGAATTCCCAGTTATGTAAGGCTGCAAGGGAAAGAACAAGGCAGATGGAATTCATTTTTGTGACAAGAGAAAAGGTTTCATTGTAGTCAATACCTTCAACTTGGGAAAAACCTTTGGCAACTAAACTTGCCTTAAGTCTTTCAACACTTCCACCTGATGCATACTTAGTTCTGTATACCCATTTACATTTGACAAGTTTTCTTCCTTTTGGAAGAGGAACAAGATCCCAAGTATCGTTCGGCATTAAGGAACGATATTCTTCATCCATAGCTGCATCCCAATCTGGATTTCCTGAAGCTTATGCAAAAGTTTCTGGATCATGATTCTTGGAAACTTGAGCCAAAAGAGAACAGGCTCGCTGAAAATGAGAATGTGTTCGACGTTGATCTCTAGGATCATCGGCAAGATCACCAGCTGCTTCACATGTAGAACAGACCCATCGAGGAAGCATTGGTGCTGGTGCAACTGGAGGAACATGAGCAGGCGGAGGTGGATTTTCATCCTCACTGTCATCATTAGAAACTAGAGTTGGAAACCTCTCAAGGAAGTTGGAATAAGAAGTAGACGTCACAATCGCCGAATCAGGATCGTAGGCAAAAGATGGCACACCCGCCAAGTTAGGTTCGCAGGCCAAGATATTTTCATCAAATTTAACATCTCTTCTAATGATTATATCATGAGAATGTGGTTGAAGAATTCTATAACCTTTTACATCTTCTGAATATCCAACAAATATGCACTTTTCACTTTTAAGCTGCAATGCTTTCCGTTTTTCATCAGGAATGTGAGCCCATGCTTCACAACCAAACACACGGAAGTGACCTACATCTGGTTTAATTTTACTCCATGCTTCTTCCGGTGTTATAACTTGTAAAAATTTAGTGGGTGTGTGATTAACTATGTAATTTGCACAATTTATGGCCTCAGCCCAATATTGAAGACTTAGTCCCTTAGATTGGATCATACAATTAGCCATTTCTTTTAAAGTGTGGTTTTTTTCATTCAGCTACACCATTTTGTTGTGGTGTATATGGAATAGTGTGTTGTTGTTGGATTCCTTGTTCAACGCAAAAAGTAGTGAACTTGTTGTTAACATATTCTTCTCCATTGTCAGATCTTAACTTAATAATTTGATGACTAGATTGTTTTTCAACAAGGGCCTTATAGGCCAAGAACATGTTAAATACTTCACTCTTAAGTTTAAGGAAGTAAACCCAAGTGCATATGGAGTAGTCATCAATGAAAGTTAAGAAATATTTGAAACCATAAAAGAAAGCATATGGAAGAGGGCCACACAAGTCACTATGCACAAGCTCCAAGGGAACCGAGGCGTGCCAAGAGGCACGTTTGTCAAAACTATCCTGATGATGTTTTTTGAGTACACAACCGGAACAAACACCATCCTTGCAAGATACCATCAGAAGAGAATTCACCATATTGTCTTTACATAGTTGTCTCAATGAGCGATAATTTAAGTGACCAAATTGCTCATGCCAAAGTTTGCTCAAGTTATCACTATGAGCAATAAAAACTGAAGGAAAATGTGATGACCCAAAGATGTTAAATTTGTACAACCTGGTAATATCATCAATAGTTCCATTAGCAAGGACATTTTGAGGATTTTTAAAATCCTTGATTACTACAACTTGGTGAGGGGTCAACGTCACAGTTTTACCTACAGTCGAATGAGTAATTTGATAGACTGATAACAAATTGCAGGAAATTTTTGGAACACATAGTAAATCACTGAAATGACCATTTTCTATTGGAACTATTCCAGATTCTACAACACTTAGAGATCTATCATTACCAACAAATATTTTCTTGGTGTTACATTCATGCATAGTAGAAAAGATGGATTGATCCTTAGCCATATGATAAGATGCTCCAGAATTAATGAGTCATTCATTTGAAGTAGAAGAAGAAGATGCAGTATAAGAGTAAAGATAAGCACAAAGTGCATGTCCATGAGAGGTAGATTCTGAAGACGCATCTAAGCTGATGTGGTGCTTCTTCATTGTTGCTTCCAAGGTTGCCATCTTCTTGAAACACTTAGATTCATCATGATTATCTTTCCCACAAAAATTGCAATGACGCTTAGTCTTCTTTCCTTTTGTCTTGGATCCTTTGTCATTTTTTAAAGAAGGATTTGACTGAGAGGGTTTGGGACCCTCATTGTTTGGCTTATTATTGAGAAAATTCTATTTCTTGGGAGGCTTAGACTTTTCTTTCTGTTGGGACAATAAGGATTTCCTAGATGTATCTGTGTTGTTAATTATTCCAAGATGAATGAGCTTATATTGCTCTCTAATTAAGGAATCACAAAAGGATTCAAGACTAGGCTCTTGATAGCTAGCTACAATCAAGGATTCTTTCATGGAGTAGAATGTAGATACAAAAACAAAATATGCAGGTCCAAGTTTGAAAAGAATATGATAAATACATTGTTTGTCTTCTTTATTAATCTTGCATTCTTCATATAAGAGTCTAATAGTTTTATACTTAGATAAATAGTCTTGAATGCATGAAAAGATACTTGGATTCAAATAAATCAACTCATTCTCAAGTTGATGACCTTGAATTTATTTATGTTTACCAAACACAGATTCCAACTTTTCCCAAGCTTTATCAGGTTCATCAATTCCAAATAAGTGGAATCGTAAATCAGTAGAGATTGACATCCCAATCAATCCACGAGCTTCATTGAATCTATTTTCCCATTTAATTTTCTTATCATCATTAGTGTGTTCTGTTTCTTTCCATGAGGTTATCCTAATAAAGGCCCCTACTTCGTAGAACATCCTCTATACGAGATTTCCATGACAAATAGTTAGAACTTATAAGTATAATATCAAAAGGGGTGACCATACTATAAAATAATGGCTGGAAGAATAGAAATTAAATATCTGGATGCAAAGAGTTCAAAAAAATATGCGGTTTCAAAAAAAACGGCACTGAAAACTGATTCTGGATGATAAAGCTATGCTTGATCAAAGAAAATGTTGAAGATGTTCCCAATAGTGACATGGAAGATATTAACTTGACCAACTAAAAAAAAGAACCCCCCTCTTCCCAAGACCAACCTTTGACAATTACTTTACAATAAAGTTGCTTTTAAGTGAATCACTTTTGTAGAATAAACGATGTTCATTTTTACAATAATGTTACTTTAAATAGTGTGGCAATAAATTAAAAGACTTAAGTGACTCACTTTTTATTTTATTTTATTTAAGTGAGATGCACTTTTACAATAAAGTAACTTGAAAATGGAAATCGCATGCACTAAAAAGTAGGTTAATAAGACTTAAACTCAAGACCTATTAAGGAATAAAACAACTTTGGGCCAAGTGAGCTAAGTTTAAAAGACACATAAAAGAATGGAAAGAGGAAGGGGGCTTTTTTTCTACTCTTCTCTCTCGTTCTCCGTGCTTGCCTTTTTTTCCTGCAAATCACAAAAAAATCGAAAAACAAAAAAAAAAAAATTCCACACAATGTGGTTACATCTTGGTTAGGTTACCCGGAAAGTCTACGTTTCCAAGTTTTCTCGTTGTTTTTTATTTGTCATGATCGCACAAGGTGCACGACAAAGAGCATATGTAGCCGAGAAGACAAGAAAAAAACTTTCCCTTTCTGTTTCTGATTCGCCGCAATCGCACAAGGTGCATGGAAAAGAGCATACATAGCCAGGGAAGGGAACATCCCGAGACAAAAACAATACAGATCTAATTAAAATTGAAAAAATATGAGAGATTTAAAAAAAATTTAAACAAATCCGTCACTGTAACATTGTACCTTCAGATTTGCCGAAATGGGTGTTTCCGGATCAAATGGAAATGGATTTCGGTGAAACGAAAACTATTTCCCAATGGAAACGATTCTCTGGACACAATGGAATATCTCCCATAGGACAAAAATGCACAAAAACTATAGAACCAAAAACCCTTTCAAAGTTTTGGCAACACCGGTTCCAGATCTTGATCAAAACTGAAAGCGGCTCTTCATAAACGCTCTGATACCATTTTCATGTACAAATGGTACTCCCAAAAGACCGAAAACATTGAAAAACCACTTCACACAAATAGATCACAGATCAACACACCGATGTTTGTCATGTGGTTAAAACCCTCGAGAGGGAAACAGTCCATGGCCCAAGCTAAATAGCTACTTGGAGAAATTTATTATGCGAAAGAAAGAAAGTTACATATGAGCTTCTCATAATCGATCAGCTGGCCAAGGAATCTCCATGCTCTTTAAATATAAATAATGGACCAATCGGGTGCTAAGCCACAGATCAATGGTAGGTATGATCTAAGAGAAGTTGAACCGTCGTATCACTTTATGTCTAGAGCATATTGTGACCGTTAAATTAGAATATTTACAAATGCATACTAATGCATACTAAAGAAACACACTTTAACTAACGGATATATTACACAAGTTGATCTTAACTAACTCCTAAGTGTCTAAATATCCTAACAGTACATGCATTTTACAGCCATTAATGGATGTTTGTAGATAGGAATATTAATATTGATAGGAGTTTGTGACAGGATGTATACGATACAGGGGCTTGGAAAATGCTAGTGGTGGGTCTGTCTATATTGGGGTGTTCGCCTTCAGAGAGAACATATTTATCTTTTGCTGGAAGGCTAAAAGGTCATGTAACGAGAGAATAAATGCTGCATCATATGAATTCAATCAGAAGTGGAAACCAACACTTGCAAACTTGTAGGCTTCTCTTCCTGGATCTATGATTGTTTATTCAAACATATATGACGTTACTGTGTAGACTCTTCATAATCCGACGAATTATGGTAAAGTATGCCGACGGATTATGGTAAAGTATCCCGATTTGAATGACCTAATCTGTAAATATACTAATTTGAATTCCTGCCATAATCTGCACTTCGCTGGTGTATTGATGTTTTCGTTATTGCTATAATCTGAGTCGAATTGCAGTGCGTGAACTGTATAAAACATGACAGAGTAAAAAGGAACCCATCGTTTATAGATCGAGGTAAAGAAACAATTTCCTGCTATATTTAAGGGACAATTTTCTGCATTTGCAAAAAAAAAGGTTAAAGCTTTAGAATAACCTCCAAAGTGGTGAAGACACTACAGAATGAGTGAAAGGATGGCGAGCATGGTGAGAATTTCGCGAAAGCTTGAAGAAATATATAAAGAAGCCACCAAACTGGCAAGAAAACTTTAAAACAAGTTGAGATTGATGCAGGATTTAACAAAAACAAACACTCCATAGCTTGGACAAAAATGGCGTAATTCTACAACATATTTCAGGAATTTAACGCATCAAGAAGAAAACAGACATAGTGGAGCCATAAACCTTACCGAATACACTACAACCCTATAAGGAAATTGATCACCAAGCTCAACATTCTCTCCAACTGAAAATGCATTAAAATATCAGCTTGCCAACCAGGCCTCTCCATTAATATATACCAGTGACAGGTAAAGGAAGTGACCATGACATACTTCACTTGCTATTGCCAATAGTCCATGCACTTTGCCACCTGTTGTGAAGATCCCTGATCAGATGATCGCTTCTATGGTTTCATTTATGCTTATGTCTTTTTTTTTCTTTTTATTATTATTAAGTATTATTTTTATCAAATGGCCAATCAGAACTAACATAATGGATTGACATCCAAGGAAGGGGAGGAAGAGCCATGAGGTGGCAATGTCCCTGACATTGCCAATAACTAGTGTTATAAGACGATATCTATAGAAGTAGTGTGATGTGCCTCAACTTGATTAATTGAATAAATGTAGCTTGATTTACATGCTATTTTATAGTTGCAAGGCTTTATACCAATGACAAGAGTCAAATTAGGGCTAGATGATTTCGACTAGAACTAATCTCCTCGACAAAATGGATAGAAAGAAAAACCTATAAGTAAAGCATCTAATCTCCTTAGATTTATATTAAGGGCCAATTGCTTTACTCTTAACCATATACTTCCAACATTGTTATACCTCTCACTAGATCCTTGTGAG
>LPNX010593086.1:0-13186 GCA_001517045.1 Pseudotsuga menziesii | reverse complement strand
AATTACTCTAGCACATGACTATATGGTCTAAGAGTAATATAATATGATCATAACATTTGATAATTCTTATGAGTATATTATGATATGATGAATAATTAAAATTAATGCATCTATACCATAAAGTAAAGATCAAGAGATAAGCAACTAAAGAGATAACACATAAGAGAATTGGAATTTCCTAAAGATGACTAAGTGAACTCAAAATTGTTGCTTCGGTTAAGTTATAATGTGTTCTTCAATTATAGAAATTTCAATTATGAATTTTCAGTGATTGATGCAAAGTAAATCAATCCACATGATTAAGTTAATAATAGATAACCAAGTCTTAGTATAAATAGACTAGTTAAATAAAGTATACTTTAGTTAAACTAATACTTAAGTTAATCGAAAGATGACACTTTGGTTATAAAGTGTATTGCATGACGACACTTGACTTAAAGGACAAAGACACTTTAGTTATCCTGTTAACTAAGTGTAAATCCATCGAGTTAGATGTTGACTTCACTTCAATGTTAATTAGCTATCAGTTAATATCCTCTATCTAAGGTATAACGCATTTGTTGTGTGTGTTGAAGATTTAATGTAAGGAATTAATATTCCATGAAGGAAATTCAAAATTGTAATGCATGGGTGCATGATTCTCATGCAACCATTTGCCCTAGTTTGCATGACAGTTGTTTTGGCTTGTTATTAATGTGCTAGGCACATGACAAGTTTAGTACACCTAATACAAATGATCTATATTCTCTATTGTTCCATGTTATTTCTTATTGGAAATATGCTATTTTGTGAAATCCTTTCTCCCCAATTCTATATTATACTCTTAAGAATTGTTGGGGTTTTTCATCCTCTCTGTTTTAAGGATTTTCTCGAGGGTACATCTTGTGGCCTGGATGAATAATTTGTGTGATTTAATGTTATCTTGATTCCACTATTAAGTATATCATTGATAAAAGTTTTAAAGTTCATAGATCTTCATATTTTCTCAAAATATCAACATGGTATCAGAGCTTAGGGAATGAGGGAGATGAGTTTGTGCCAACAACCAGAATCCTATGTGATTGTGAGATGTTGAGCAAAGTTTTTTTTTAGACATCACATTGATCTCTGTTCAACTGGAAAACCATCTTGAAGGTACTTCCTATTTCATCATATGGAAGACGAGGATCTTAAACATTCTTTAGAAGCATGACTTAGATTCCTACATGGTTGAAAACTCGAAGTTGGGTAAAACTTCAGTGAGAATTGGGTGCCCAAACAACATAGCGGGCGTTATTCAGCCGAATAATGGAGTTATTTGGCCAAATAATTATAGTTATTCAGCCAAATAATGAATCCTTTATTCGGCCGAATAAAATTTAACGGTAACCGTTTAATTTGACAGATTGGATTTCCGACCGGTAATTTTTATCGACGTTTCAATAATTATTCGGCCGAATACTTGTTCGAACGAACAATTATTTGGCCGAATAATTTTTTACCATATAAGGTCAGATGCGGCCTCATTTCTGTTGTTTTTGCTTGCAGTGATTTGTCATCGTCCTGATCCTCTCGCCACCCATCGCACCATCCGTCTCGTCTCGCCACCTGATTAGTTGGTTGTTGATTGGCGTCCCCCTTCATGTCACCCATTCGTCTGACATGTACATCCACCATCTTGTCACCCCTCTATTTGTTTGGTTTCTTGTCGGCGTGGAGGTCTGTTCGGCATGGAGGTTTGTTTGTGGAGGTGTACGTGGTCTTTTCGTGGTGTGGTGTTGCTATGCTGCCCCTTGACTGTGAAGTAAAAATTTGTGCTTATAGTAATTAATAATTTGGCATTCACATATTTATAATTTGGGATCTATGTAGGTTGAACAACATGAAGTCTTGTAATGTGCTTGACTTCAGACTAACCTTAGATCCTAAATGTATTATATTCAAGAATTTTTTTTCCATAAATCTATGTTATTACGATGAATCTTACATGCATTAAGATATGTGTTTTTCAAATAAATATTAGGAATTACAATTCGGCATATGTACATGTGAAGACCTCCATTTGTTTTGAATGAAGAGTTATAAGTTGTAATCAAGTGTTATAGTACTATACATTAGATATGCTATAATTGAAAAAATGCTATATTTTAATGGTTCCCATGGCCGTTAGTGGTGTGGGGGTAATGTTAGAGAATAACTTAAGTAAGGACATGCTGTAGCACATTTTTTAATGGTTCCCATGGGCCTTAGTGGTGTAGGGGAATGATTGTTATTGAAAAGGCCAAGCATCATATAATTTGTGTTTATAGTAATTTGTGTTTGTGACTAGTAATTAATATGGTAAAAAATTGTGTTTATAGTAAAAATTTGTGTTTATAGTAGTTTCATTTGTAATATGGGAACAACTAGTCATAGTTCCATTTGCATTCTGGTAGACATTGAACTCTGTCCATTTGGAACAGCTCTGTCCATTTGGACATAGCTGATTGCAAAAAAAATTAAAAGAACATATGAAGCACTATTGATATAAGATCTTAGATTTTGAATTTGGCTTTAAGTGTAATACTTATTTTAAATGATTTTAATTAAACAAAATTTAACATAAAACTTGAAATCTGTTAATGTTTTTTCTTTTTCTATATTTTTTAGTTATCTTATTCTTATCCTCTATGTACATGAAATTTTATAGAATATTTAGACAGCTCTGTCCAAAAAAATCCATTTTAATTAACTTATTCTTATTCTTTATGTACATGAAATTTTATAGAATATTTAGATAGCTCTATCCAAAAAAATCCATGGTTATGTAGGCTTAAATAACTCATCCAGAGAAAAGATCCATGGTTGGGGTGTTTATAGGAACTTGGGATATACAGATGGGATGGAATGGATGTCATGGAAACTAAGGGAACTAGGGAGTTAATGGACCTCAGAGCAGGGTGTGTTTCTATGTAGGGTAAGGTATCCATGGGAGGGAAGTAACTTCATATAAATATATACTTTAGGGGGTTTTGGTGGGTTATGCAATGGTTAATTCATGTCACCATTAATGCAGCTGCAGTATGTAGCATCTCTAAATGACATTGAAGACTGCACAGGTTGCAGCTTTGTCCAAATGGACAGAGTTGATCTGCTCTGTCCATTTGGATAGAGTTGATAAACTCTGTCCAAATGAATAGAGTTGAACAGCTCTATCCATTTGGACAGAGTTGAACAGCTTTGTCCAAATGGACAGAGTTGATCAACTCCCTAAGTAAACAATTTATTTCTGTATGTTTTTTCGTTGGTAGGGGACAGGATTTCAAAACCTTTTCATTTCACGTCTTGCCTGAGTTACAACTTCAAATGTAGTGTAATAACTATATCGTTTTGTCCATAATCTCTACTACTTGCTTTATTCCATACAACTACTAGCTGAAGTATAAGTCCCATGGCACTTTATGACTATCTTAGTCCATTATGCATTGCATTAAGTTCCATTTCCATTTCATGCTTTTCCAAAAGATAGAGAGAAAATGTTAGATAGAGAAAGGCAAGTTTAAAGAAAGAATTGCTTTATCTTCTTATGGGGATGGAGACCAAAACAACCAGAAGTGTAACGTAAAACAATAGGGATAGGCTGGACTAATGGGGGGAATCCATAGGTGTATGTAGTCAATCCCTAGACGCTCGCCTTAGTCCAAGTTGAAATCTATATGTCCTTGCCATTTGATGTAATAAATCCATGAAATCACAATAGCTGATTGATAGCAGTCAGTATTGAAACTGAACATGAGTGCAGAAGAAGAAATAGAAGCTCTATCTATATTTAATAGTGATGCTCTCACTAACAAATCTATAACGACTAGGTAGCTAGTAGCCAGCAGTAGTGTCTATCTGTAGAGTAGGTAAGTACTTGCACTTTCCTTATACTATATTGTATACTTAGCAAAACGTAGTTCATGCAGAGTTCATCAACTCTTTTCCTGATAACTTTACTTAGCAAAACATATTTTAGTACATTTTATATAAATCAGAAACAAAAAAACATTATTATACATAAAACATCAAACTTTCTGATTACTGATTTGTTTGAGCTTATGTGTTTTTAATCTAAATCATAAAAGAAACATATAACGTGTATAATGCTTATTAGTTATCAGTTTATATTTACTATTATATTAGGATATTGTCCATTTTTTTAAACTTTAATCTTAGTTCATAGGTATTATAAGGAATATATTGGTTCATCAACTCTATCCATGGACAGAGTTCATGAATGAATACTCTGTCTATGGACAAAGTTCATGAATGAATACTCTATCCATGGACAGAGTCGATGATCTCTGTCCACATGGAGTGATGAACATAACTCTATCCACGTGGACAGAGTTGAGGAACTCTGTCCATGTAGAGTTCATCAACTCTGACTCTGATCAGTTTACTTAGCATAAGGATTTTTTATGATTTTATGGAATAATGAAAATTTTTGTACATAGTTGACATAAAGAAATGTAGCTTTAATTTCATATTTGATGATATTGTTTCCATTAATTTTAAAAATATAAAATACATCAAAAACACAGATATTTCTATGTTAATTTCTCATACATCCAACAATAGTGTAGCTATTTTCATTTTAAGAACTATTAGATAATATTAGGGACATCTAGGTAATAAAAACTTAGTTTTTATAGGAGCTAGTTCTATGAAGTTGAGGAATTAACATGCAGAATTTAAATATGTTATGAGTTGATATATTAGACAATGTTGAGGACATATAGGTCTTTATTAAAAACTTAGTTTTTTAGTGGCTAGATCTTTGAAGATGAGGAATTAACATGCAGAATTTGAATATTATATGAGTTGATTTGTGTAATCTTGTAGATACCATATCAAATGGAAACAGATAATAAATTAGCTTTAATAATTTAAAGAACTATTACATAATATTAGTGATATATAGGTCCTTATTGAAATCTTAGTTTTTATAGTTGCTAGGTCTTTGAAGTTGATTAATTAAGATGTAGAAGGTTAGGCCCTTAGTGATTGAGGCATTACGGCTCTCGAACTTCAGGCCTGGATATTAAGGCCTGGCACACTATCTCCCTGCATTTTCCACCTCTCGACTTGCAAAATTATTTGATGGATCAACATGTTTGGCTTCAAATTACTCTACGTTTCAACCTTTGGCCTCTGAACCAAAACAAGTTTATGGCATGTGCCGGGGTTAAAACGTTATACAACGTGCGTAGTAACCATCATATACCAGTGTATTTAGTGGATTCAGGGATCTTCCTTATCACGAAGAAGCCTCACCGCCTTTATATATGTTATTTCTCCATACCACCTTTGTTTTTCTATTTATATTTCATTAAAGTCTTAGTTTTAATAGTAGCTAGGTCTTTGAATTTGATTAATTAACATGTAGAAATTGATATTTGTGTAAACTTGTAGATATCATATCCAATGGAAAGAGAGCAACCTTTGAGATAGAAGCGTAGGAGGTCATCACATTCTTCGGGAGTTGGTGCCCGAAATGAAAATCAAAGATTATCGACTTCACCTCGGGACTCAAGTTTATTGTATAGTTCACATTCATCTGATCATCGACGTGGCGATAGTGGTAGAGATGATTCCCCCTTATCATCTATGGGTGAACGTGGATCTCGACCTTCGGTACGAGAGACAAGTGTGGAAGTAGAGCAAGGTTCGCAAGAGACTCGTCATCCTACACAGGGTGGAAAAGGTCGAGCAAGGACGCAATATGTCTAGCTAGCTGAGGGTTGTATGCCCATTACGACCTATCCATCAGATTTACCGGAGGGCATTCCATGGGAAAGTGGTCTTCAACAAACAACCCTTAGAAGTTGTAGGGCTCACTATGACAAGCTGCAAAACAATGTTTCTAGTTTGGATCTCGCTCCAGAGAACAAACAAAGTATAGAGATGGTTTTGCAATCTTTACAAAAATTCATTGAGGTATATGAGGATCTTGGACAAACAACAGATGGTTTTGTTGCCTTGATGCAAAGAAGAAAGGCACAAGTGATGGGTCCAGACAAGTGGGCTGTTGTGAAGGAGAGGGTGACTAGAGAACATGCCAACTCAATGTTCAACTTCAAAGAGGGCCTAAAGCGGAAAGCATTGAAAGTGCAATATTTTAAGCACCCTGAACTTACACATTTTTTATATGATCGGTTTCTTGCAGCCTATGGTCGGTTGCCATGGAATGATGAGGTTCCTAATTATTTTGTTAGGTTTTTTTATGCTGAATTTTTTTAAGGAATGAAGCCAGACTATACTGATATTCATTCCGAGTTTTATGGAGTTGGAAAGGGGAGGATATGCAATCAAAAAGGTGCCCTTAGAGATCCTAGTACTCTTTGACCTCCACCTTCGATATCTCGTCCACCTAGGCTTGTGACTTACAAATCGGAGATGGATCCCACAACACAAGTTGGGACAACTGCAAGGCATAATGTTGTTGAAGGTTTGACTTCGGCATTTGTAGGAGTTGATGTTGGATTGAGTCGAGAGAGGGCTCGAGCCACTATTCGGAAAAATTTTGTTTACAAAAGAAATGATGAGTTAGATTGTATGGGCATTGAAGATCTAAAGGCCTATGCCAAGCTTTGTCGTAATATAGCTTCGAATAGAATATCTAATAACACGTCAAGTATAGGAGAGGTTTGTGTACTTTCAATCTATTAATTTTATTTATTTATTTTGAATTAAATGTTTTGTTACATTATGTCTATGTATGATAAATTATTTTTTTATGTATAGTAATAAATACGTTATGTAAATGTTTATTGTTTTCAGTTTTCTCGATTGTTAAATAAACATAATTTTAGAGTCTCCACTAGTCAAAATGCTGGAAATGTAGAAGAGCATATTGGAGAGGTATATTTAAAATTTACACATTTATATTTATGTTTGAAAAATATTTTTTTTTTTGTTTTTAAATTTAACTATGTATCTTATTGTTAATTCGACTTATTTATGCAGGTTTCATTAGATTCAAACTTTTTAGATGATTTTACATCTATTGTGAGCTATTTTTTTTATTTTTTATTTTTTATTAAGTTAATTGCTAAGATTAATATTTTTTGCTTTTACTATGATTTATTTATTAACAAAATTTAAATTTTAAGGGAATAGAACATATTGAAATTGGAGGTGAAGATATAGGTTCTTTGATGGATGTGGATATTGGCACCGAGGTAATTTTGTTCATAATTGAATTGTTCTTTTATGTATATGTTTAAATAGTTTAAATAATGTTTGACATTTGTAAATTGCTTTTATATATGTTGAAGCTTGGGTCTCTTCAATCTTTTCGAGGCAAAGGAAAGACTCCATTGGACGATAGTGTCGGAATTGTAAGTTTAATATTTTTTTTTTTTTGAATTTAGTTTAAAATAGTCTAAATAATTTGTAAGATTTATAAATTGTTTTTATATATGTTGTAGCTTGGGTCTACTCCACCTTTTAGAGGCAAAGAGAAGACTCCATTGGATGATAGAGAATTGGAGGTAATTTTGTTAATAATTGAATTGTTCTTCAATATATTAATTTAATGTTTTAATGTTTTGATTTTGGTTTAAAGTTCTTTTAATAATTTATGATATTCATAATTTGTTTTTATACATGTTGCAGATTGTTACGAGTCCAAGGGAAACGAGTCCAAGGGAAGACCCTAGTCGAGGATAGTGGTGGACTTTCATTTACTGAATTGTTTATATTTTTCTTTTTGTGTAGATATATATATTGTAGTTGATTTGGACATTGAGGAGCTTAATTTTTGGATTATATACATGTACATTGAACTCACATGTTCATGATTGTTTTTTGGATTACATAAATGTGCATTGACCTTAGATATTGTTTTTTGGAATATATATATGTATATGTAAAGGTTAGGAATGTTAGGAAGTTTTGATAGGTGCAAATATATGAATGTATGTAAATTATTAAATTTATGTATGTTTCTTGTTGAGAAGTTGAGAGAGATAGAAATGTTATGAAGTTTTGATAGGTGCAAATATATGAATGTATGTAAATTATTAAATTTATGTATGTTTCTTGTTGAGAAGTTGAGAGTGATAGAAATGTAATGAGGTTTTGATAGGTGCAATCTAATGTTAAGAATGAATATATGGGGAATGTTAATGTTAAGAATGAATATATGGGGAATGCTAATGTTAGGAGTGAATGTTTTGATAGGTGCAATCTAATGTTAAGAATGAATATATGGGGAATGCTAATGTTAGGAGTGAATGTGGGAATGGTGGAATGTTAGGAGTGAATGTTTTGATAGGTGCAATGTAAAGAGTGATTGTGGGAATGGGGGAATGTTAGGAGTGAATGTTTTGATAGGTACAATCTAATGTTAAGAATAAATATATGGGGAATGCATATGTGAATGTTAATGTTAGGAATGTTAAGAAGTTTTGATAGGTGCAAATATATGAATATTTGGAATGAATGTGGGAATGGGGGAATGTTAGGATTGAATGTTTTGATAGGTGTAATGTTAGGAGTGAATGTGGGAATAGGGGAATGTTAGGAGTGAATGTGGAAATGGGGGAATGTTAGGAGTGAATGTTTTGATAGGTGCAATGTTAGGAGTGAATGTGGGAATGAGGGAATGTTATGAGTGAATGTTTTGATAGGTGCAATCTAATGTTAAGAATGAATATATGGGGAATGAATATGTTAGGAATGTTAGGAATGTTAGAAAGTTTTGATAGGTGAAAATATATGAATGTTTGGAATGAATGTTAAGAATGAATGTGGGAATGTTAGGAGTGAATGTTTTGATAGGTGCAATGTTAGGAGTGAATGTGGAAATAGGGGAATGTTAGGAGTGAATGTTTTGATAGGTGCAATCTAATGTTAAGAATGAATATATGGAGAATGTTAATGTTAAGAATGAATATATGTGAATGTATGAATGAATGTAAGAATGAATATATGAGGAATGTTAATGTTAAGAATGAATATATGGGGAATGTTAATGTTAGGAGTGAATGTGGGAATGGAGGAATGTTAGGAGTGAATGTTTTGATAGGTGTAATGTTAGGAGTGAGTGAATGTGGGAATGGGAAAATGTTAGGAGTGAGTGAATGTGGGAATGGGGAAATGTTAGGAGTGAATTTTTTGATAGGTGCAATATTAGGAGTGAATGTTTTGATAGGTGCAATGTTAGGAGTGAATGTGGAAATAGGGAAATGTTAGGAATGAATGCTTTGATAGGTGCAATATAATGTTAAGAATGAATATATGGGGAATGAATATGGACATGTTAATGTTAGGAATGTTAGGAAGTTTTGATAGGTGCAATGTTAGGAGTGAATGTGGGAATGGGGGAATGTTAGGAGTGAATGTTTTGATAGGTGCAATATTAGGAGTGAATGTTTTGATAGGTGCAATGTTAGGAGTGAATATGGAAATAGGGGAATGTTAGGAATGAATGCTTTGATAGGTTTAATATAATGTTAAGAATGAATATATGGGGAATGAATATGAAAATGTTAATGTTAGGAATGTTAGGAATGTTGGGAAGTTTTGATAGGTGCAAATATATGAATGTTAGGAAATGTTAGTTGCAAATATATGACTGAATATTAAGAAATGTTAGGAATGTTAGGAAGTTTGATAGGTGCAAATATATGAATGTATAAATGAATGTAAGAATGAATATAGGGGAATGTTAATGTTAAGAATGAATATATGGGGAATACCAATGTTAGGAGTGAATGTGGGAATGGGGGAATGTTAGGAGATAATGTTTTGATAGGTACAATGTTAGGAGTGAATGTTTTGATAGGTACAAATATATGAATGAATGTTAAGTAGTTTTAATAGGTGCAAATATATGAATGAATGTTAGGAAATGTTCGGAATGTTAGGAAGTTTTGATAGGTGCAAATATATGAATGTTAGGAAAGGTTAGGAATGTTAGGAAGTTTTTATAGGTGCAAAATATATGAAAGTATGTATTATTAAGTTTATGTATGATTGTAGATGTAGTGCTGAGAAGTTGATAATGTTAGGAATGTTAGAAAGTTTTGATAGAAATATTTTTTATACTAAGGTAACATTATCAATTTAATTATTAAATTTATTTTATGTTCCTTACAAGAAAAGAAAAGGAGCACTACAAAGTTGCAGTAGTGAGGAAACTAAAAATAGCATTCCTATATAACCCCTCAGGATTCAAAGAAAGGTGATGAAATGAATATAGAAAAACAAAAAGAAATACTTGTAGAGTTACAAAGAGAATTCAAAAAGTTAAGGCCCTCCATGTTTGATGGAGAATTTGAGGAAGTGATAGAATATTGGTTGTTAAATCTGCTCTATGGTGGAAGGAGGCTAAGAGTGTCAGTAACATACGTAGTAAAGAGTTGAGTTGGAAATTTTTTATAAAAATATTGAAAAAATGTATATGTCAGAATGATATTATGATGAGAAAGCCCAATAATTCAATGATTTGAGACTAGGATTGTTAACCATGGGAGAATTTGTAACCGAGTTTGTAAATTTACAATGCTATGTACCATAACTAAGAGTTGAAAAAGATAAGGTATACAGTTTTATGAGTTGTTTACCCCCAGTGTATAAGGAAAATATTATGTTTGAAATTCCTAAACAATGGATGAAGCAATTAGAAAGGCCTATTTGTGCTACCATTTGTTTAAACAAATATCCAAATTGAGTAGAAGTTGGAAAAATAAAAAAAATTGAAAAGATTGATCAACGTAGGAAAGGATTTAAACCCCCACCTTTTGGAAAATGAACAAGAGGTCATACTGATAAAAATTACAACAGGAAAGGTTCAACCAATAGCAATGGGGTAAAGAGTATCAAAAATTCTAGTGGAGATGGAATAGTAACCCGTAAGCATGTTGCAGGAAGCTTCTACTGTGAATGACATAGCCAGGAATATCCCTACAGTTAATGTTTCTTTGTAATATCAGCAGGCGGACCATCAATCCACCATGTTGGAAGTAGAAGGTAAAGTTTTGAACATACATGTTTCTATACTTATTGATTCAGGATCTAGTTTAAGTTACATTGCACCAAAAGTAGTTGAAAAGTGTAAACTTAGTAAGGAAAAAAAAATGCATGGTTGGTATAGCTGGAAACAAAGGTAAAAATAAAAGTTATGGAGATAGTTAAAGATTTTTTATTAGGTTTTAATGACTTGGATACCTCAATTAATTTAAATATACTTCCCCTAGGATCCTATGACATTTTGATAGGTATGGATTGGCTAGAATCTCATAAAGTTGTTATCGACTATTTGCATAAAATTTTTAGTCGTGTGGATGAGGAGGATAAGTATCATACAATGAAAGAAATTTATAGACCTTTATCTACACAAAAAATTTCAACACTATAACGTAAAAAGTGTATTAGGAAAGGGTGTCAACTTTATGGCATCAAAATTAAATAATTTGAGCTTGAAAAATAAAAAATGGAATTGGAACAATTTCCTATTTTAAAGGAATTTGAAGTTGTATTTTGTGATAAGATATCAGTATTACCACCTAAACGATATTTAGATTTTACTATAGATCTAATGTCATTTTCAACACTAGTATCATGAGCTCCATATCATATGAGTATCCCATAATTAACGAAATGAAGAACACAATTACAGGAGTTACTAGACAAAGGATATATTTAGCCTAGTAATATGATATATTCAGCCTTGAAGTGTACCTGTTTTGTTCGTGGGTGTGCTAGTAATATGATAAATTGTAATGTATTATTATTGTTTACTGTCGTGTATGGATAACTTATAGTTGATGAATAGATAACAAACCATTGATGGCAGATAACTAGAAGAACACGAGCTAAAACTTTTTTCGGCCAACGATTTTTTTTTTGCGTTTGCGTTGTAAATAACGATTCCGTAACGGAAAAACATTGTTCGGCCGAATAACCTCTGAGACCTAAAACCTGCACAATTTTCAGGTTTCTCCATTTTTGGAAGGTAAAATGGATGCCTTACACTACAAATCGACTGTTGGACTTGATACCATTAGTTTCATCATTGAATCTACTTTCTATAGTTATAGATTTTGTTGTGTATAGGTGAGATTCGATATTTTTTGTTTTTTTGTTTTTTAACATGTGTCGAGTTTCGTTTCATCTCTTTCAACATGCGGTGAAATGAAAAATATATAACTTTAAAAATACACCACCTAAAAAATTGAAACAAATATGGTGCGCTTAATTGGAGTATCTACTTCAAAAGGATATTCGTAGATTTTTAAATTTTATAGTCAATTGAGAGAAAATTGGCGCAACTAAACACATGTTGAAAACTGACAAGGTTTCCCCATTGATCGAATTCAAAAAAATATTATAATTAGTATATAGATCCGTTGGTTACAAACTTATAGTCATCACAATAGTATATTGTGTGTAGATTGTCATAACGTATTTTGTTTTTGCAAAACACAAGTTTAACAATGATTTTAGGGGTGCAACCAAACATGTTTATTTTTTAGTCCTTTCATTTTATAAGGACACACTATCAAACATTTTCTGAAACGACATATCAAATCTCAATAAAAAAATTGAAAAAATTATGAATAGTAAGCTAACATAATTCTCTAAAAGTTTTGTTTTTACTTGAAAGTGAAATTCTAAACGAAAATATCACTTTCGTTCGCCCAAAGTTGAAAAACATGAAGAAATCAAATTTATTTTCTCATAAGACCCCCCCAAAATAGACACCCATCTTCATGGATTCACCCACATGACCTTAGTGATTGAGGAGCCTCAATTCAATGTAAGGAAAATCCATAGTAAATTAGTATTCACCATTCCTATTCGAGGAGACTCAACAATGAACGCCAACGTATGGAAAGAGGAAACTCTATTGGTTTTCTTTTACTCTTGGGAGGGGACTCAACAAAGAACATCAATGTATGGAAAGAGGAAATTCGGTGCCTTGAATGGATGGACGAACAGAAAATATCGTTAATGATTTTTGTATCCTTTGGGAGTATTACAGTTCTATCAGATGAGGAGTTGATAGAGTTTGCATGGGGTATGGAGGTGTTAGTTTTTCATCATTAAGCTAGAATTATGTTAGGATCTTTACTAAGAGAATAACAAGTACAACAATCAAACACAAGAGACAATGAACACAGTGTTTTTGATCGTGGAAACCATAAATGGAGAAAACCCTGCAACTTCCTCAGAG
>LPNX010593079.1:6792-31681 GCA_001517045.1 Pseudotsuga menziesii | reverse complement strand
GCTTTCATCTGTGATGTTTGCAGGTCAAAGCTGGACACTTATGATGATGTTGTTAAGAGGGTTGCAAATCAACTCGGTTTAGGTGATCCTTCAAAAATTAGGCTTACGTCACACAACTGTTATTCGCAGCAGCCAAAACCTCAACCAATTAAGCATCGAGGTGTTGATCGCTTGAGTGATATGCTGGTGCATTACAATCAAGTCTGAGAAAATTCGATAGGATTTCATCAATCTGAAGATGAAATGTTATACATCTCAATATTGTAGGAATTTTCTGTCATTCTTCTACTTAATAGTATGAGTCAAACTTTGTGGTGTTCATTGGTTTTAGTGGCTCATATCTTGCTTCACTTTATCTCACTGTTAAGATCTTAATGTGGTTTTTGGGCAGATTTCTGATATCTTGTATTATGAAGTACTGGATCTACCACTTTCAGAGCTATCCATTTGCAAATGCTAGGAAAGACAACCATAGATGGTAAAGGAGTTATAAAGAAACTTTTACATAGTGGATTTTACTTTTAGTAGGAATATGTTATTCTTAACTTAAGAAAAATGATAAACTGATTAAGTTAAAACGCGGCTAAAATAGAAACATTTAAATAAACTTTCTTAAACTGACTGTCAGAAGCAACACTTTCTTAAGTATATATCAGATAGTGCAAAGAGGACCTAAAGTAGCAGAATGAGATTGTAATAGTAATAATTATGTAGTTTGTAGATTGATATCTATCATAAATTTGTTTGAATATCATCATTTTCAAGCAATAACAACTTCTTAAAGGGTGCTAGCTCAATGGTAGAGCGCCTGCCTAATTATGGGCAGGAGGTTGGTGGTTCGATTCCTCCATGCCCTATCATAAATTTGTGACTACAAAAACGACTAAATTCACATATATACGACTATTAGTAGCTAATTTATTGTATCTTAGTCGTATTTAGCTTAGTCATTAATATGTTAATTTTTAGTAGTTTATTTAGTCGTATATTTGGTCATTAATGGTTGCAATCAGTGACTAAATCAGTGACTAAATCAATGATTAACTCAGTGACTAAATCAATGACTAAATCCGTGACTAAATCATTAACTATCAATGACTAAAACAATGACTAAATCATTGACTATCAATGACTAAATCATTGTCTATCAATGACCAAATCAATGACTAAATCAATGACTAAATCAGTGACTACTAAGTCAAGCTATTAATGACTAGTGAAATACGACTAGCTATAAGATAGTGGTAATTTGCTACTATTAGTCACCGACTCAAAAATAGTCGTTTATAGCCTGATTTTAGTCATTTTTTTAGTCATTAATTTCTCATTTTCTACTAGTGGTTCCTCCCATGGTTAGATGGAAGTGTTGGGCGGCCTTTCTGACATGGATGTTGGATGTGTTCCTCCCATGGTCAGATATAAGTGCTGAAGAAGATGAAGACCTACATGGAGACTAGGCCTACAACCAACATGAAAAAGGGCTGGCTCTGTAGAACTTCCTATGATGAGAAGAATTGAGAGATAACACCATTTGATCGAGATAGTAGAAGCAGTGATGATGATGATGATGATCCAGTGATGATCCAGATTTGATGATGATCCAACTATGATGATGATCCAGTTATGATCCAGCTTTGATGATGATCCAATGATGATGATTGTGTGATGATGATCGAGTGATGATCCAGCTTTGATGATGATCCATATTTGATCTAGTGAATAAGACTTGTGCTGATGAATTGTGTCAAGAGAATACCTTCCTAGTTAAGAGGGAGTGTTGATGTATTTGTAACATTGGAAGGTATTCACTTGTATATATTATATTGTACCCCAATGTTCCTATCAGGAGAATCAATTGACCCCAATGTTCCTATAAAGAAATTCATTAATATAATAAATTCATGTAAAGTCATTGGGGTTAACCCTCCGTTGTAAGTCAGGGAAATAGTCCCCACAATTGAGTTGAGGTTAACCCTCCTTGTTGATCAAGGGGGAAAAGTCCCCACAGTTGAGGGGCACTAGGGTTATTAGACTCTCCTAGAGATGTTGGCCTTGGTAAGTAATTGTCAAGTCGAAAACTAGTATAAATAGAGAGTGACTCTCTCTATTTGTCACATACACTCACTCAACTGGGGCGCATGAGTGAGAGAGGAAGTGATGGAACAAGTGAGAGAGATCAGCTATCGAAGACCATCTTTATGTTTTCGGGTTTTACTTTTTCTACTGGTGCTCATTCTATCTATGAGGAAGTTGCGGGGTTTTCTCCTTTATGGTTTCCTCGAGGAAAATTCTTTGTGTCTATTGTCTCTTGTGATTATTGCTGTGCATGTTATTCTCTCAGATAAGATCCTAAGATCGTATTGCTTAAATGATAAAAATCTAACATGTTGCTCCCTCTAGAAAAAAAACTTGAATACAAAACAAACCAAGTTCAAAGAAGAAAGGATCCTATTTTAGACAATGAAAACTACAAGTGAAAGAACAAGTTGCAACTTGTGGAAGAAGAGAACACCATTTTGCATGCACTAGTTGTGTTATGAATTGATTAGGATACAATATATTGGTAGAGATTGGTCCCATATAGTCGTATGAAAAGGAATCTACATGATATTGTACTACACACATAATTACCTAACACATTGATAGATGTTACCTAAACCGTGTAGTGATGGGTCTTTATGAGTAGAGGGCTAAGGGGGGCGAGGAAGGTAGTGTGAGTAATGCATAGGTTTATGTAGAGGTAATGCATTAGTGTTTCATATTAGTTTTGGCTTGCATTATCACCACGAAATAGAACTTAAAGGTAAAATATGCAGCGAGCATGCACATGTAGATTAGAGTTTGTTGAGTCTAACAAAGAGGAATTAAGTATAGAGGAATTCAAGCTTGCAAGTATGATGGGAGATGTGGCATATAGAGGACAAAGAAAATGCATATTGGAGTTATGATAAAAATGATAGGGCTATGATACCACTATCAGACTTGGATGAATAACTCCAATGGTGAATGGATTGCACTGAACAAGAATAACCAATTTATGCAAGACATGGTGACCTTTGGCCTTCTGGTTTCAAAGGTGACTATTCATATTCTAAAATTAGAACTTACAAATTACAAGTGAAACCTATGGATTAGGTTTCCAACATGAATGTACACATATTGTGTTTTTATGACTAGAATAATTTTAGGTGGTCTATATTTATCCTTTACTTGAAATATGATATTAGCTTATGTGGAGTATTATGGCTATTTTGACTTATGGGAAATAAGTTTTTTAAATTTTAATTGTTGATAGGTAATAGCATGCATTTAATAGAAAGAAACAATCAAATATATTTTTGGGTACAAAATTTTGTTAAAATTAACATAATATGTATAACAATTGTAGTGGTTATTTTTAAACCAAATTTCATATAATTGAGTCACACAATAGATGACTTCTAAAAGTAATTATATCATATAAAATCCTAACTACTTATGAGGATTCTTGTAAAATAGGAGTTACATTTGCATCCTTATATCGTGTTTTTATATGGGAGATTGTGAATGATTTTTATTTACATAAAATATTTCATAATATAACTTTGACATGAAATTTATTAGCCTAAATTGTATGGTGATTGTAATCACCATTCCGTGCTTAAAAAGTACTAAACTTAAATTTTTTATAAATATTATATAAAATATCTTATAGAATATATCATATTTTAATGATATGGGATATTGTAAATATATGTTTTTAAATCCGAACCAATCCAATCACTCTCATAACTAAATTCTAATATTTAACACATAAATGGAAAATCTCTATCTTGTTTACTTCTTGTATACTTTGTGATGAGCATGGTAAATGAAAAATATCCTAATCTATTTTTATCACTTATTTAGCCGTATTCCTAGTACTTCCCAGCCATTTTCATATATTTCCTCCATATACTCCTTGAAATGTTATGATTGCATTTGTATTTTTATGTTAAGATGAGTAAATGATACTATGAATTGGGCTAATTCCGAGATTTACATGCAATTGTGGAAGTATCTTGTTTAATAGGTACATACTTTGAATGGACCCTTGCTGCCAAAATATTTAACCAGCATTGCTAATGAGTCTTTTCACAGCACCTACGGATGTGTCTTCTCACAACACACGTTAAATAACTTTTCGTCAGTATATAGACAAGGGATACAAATCCTTTTCACTAACAAGATGGACAAGAATTATGAAGCACGATCAACAACACAATGCCACAAGGAAATTAAAATGACTACAATAGTAATCATTACATTGCTAGATCATGCTCTTTTATAGATTATGCATTTTGCCAAATTTCTCCTTTTTAAGGGGAACCAATTTTCAATTTAAAAATTGTTAAGATATTCATTTATTTTCTACTTCCATGAAAAAGGGTAATCACCCACAAATTAAGGAAAATGTTTGTATAAGAACATAGTAAAAAATTGAAGAAGGTTACTTCCTTTTAAAAAAATTGAAATTGGTTATTTAATTCCTTTGCTATCTGCATTTTATGATTGTGGTTTGAGTTCATATCACCTGTGTTGCAAGGTGAGGGGACTTTCTATAGCACGTGGTGGATCTTAGCTTTTATATGTTGCATAGTTTCTTAGAATTATTTATGAATGAATTTATCCCATTAGTTGATTACATTTCCTATAACTTTTGTATGTTGTTATATTACCTTATTACATTTACTAAAGTTTTCGTATGTTTATTATATTAGCTTATTACATTTTGTGTTCTTTGATTGAGTTTTGATTTATGGTTAACATATCTCGTCAATTTCATTCAACATACCCCAAGTTGTAGCAATGCAATTGGTTGATTGAATGAGTTGAAATTAGGATCTATTTTTGCAATTAGAAGTTTGATTTTACTTACTTGGCATTCCATGGAGAGTCTCTATACTAGTATTTGGTGGAACATACTCAATTTGGTAATTGATGCATGCTTTTATGGTTGCATAGTGTTAGAATCAAACACCATCGACAAGAAGAAACCCCTCAAGAAAGAAAATTACTTAGACAATGAGAAGGTTTGAAATGATTACATAGTGATGGAAGTTTCATAAGATTTCATTCCCAGGTTGATAATTTAAGTATTTGGTCCTAGTGTATATTGGTTCTCAAAATCAAGCATGACTAGAGCCCATCAATTTTTGGCATTGTTTCATGGGAACATTGCCAAATTTAGGATTATACTCACTGAGAAAATAATGTGAACTAAAAGAAAAGAAAAAAGTGAAAAAGTTGTACCCATCATTGAAAAATTCAGGTGTTGACTTGATCACAAGTACAATATGGCAAGGATGATTTTAAGGAACCATACTTATTTAAAAGTGTAGAAATGTTGGTGAATATTGCCAATTCTTAAAAAGCCAAGTATAAAATCATTGGCGATATCTAAAAAAAAAAAATTAATTTCCAAGGATTTTATATCATTTACATAATAATTTGGTGATTTTTAGGGTGAAAAAATTTTACCCCATCAAAATTGGGAGAAACAGGGACTCAAAAAATGAAAAATGGCGAATCTTTTTTGGGAGAAAAACATGGAAAAATATCCCACTGGGCTAAAATTCGCCCCTAAAATTATCCCTGCAATTTGCGGGCTACTGGCACCAACCTGCAATAACTTGAATATGCGTGAGCACCGAATCATGATCTTCAGACATCGACGTAAACAGATATCATTCTAACTGTGCAAACTGTGAGTTGCAGCTTCAAGCTTTTACTTGTGGATGATTGCTCTCTCTAGTTGTGGAAGCATCAACTTTTGTTTGTTCTCCAACACCAATTGGAAGGAGGCCATGACCCCCTGAGTTTTATCTGGACCAACATAAACGATGCACCAACACTCTGATTGTATTCTCTAGCACCAACTGAAGGAGGCTACGACCCCCTGCTCCTTTCCTCGTCTGACCTCCTTGATATGAAATAAGATTGTATAGAAAAACTACAAATAGAGAAATACCTCATCTTCACAATACACAACTGTTGTAACTTCTTTGATTTATGTCTGAGTATTTGTGTCTTAATAGACAGTTACCCAAAAAATATGATGTGTGATATTTACTGTGTCTACATTGTTTTAGTTGGTCTGCGTTCTTCGTCTGAATAGAGTTTCTTGCTCAAATTTAGTTGTTCTGTGATGTGTGTCTTTACTAATCAAGAAATCCGCACATCTAGAATACGAGTATCCTTTTCTTCTAGAACACTTATTCATTGTTCATCACTGACTGAATTGTGCACTTTGGATCCACTGCATAAAGATACTCTCTATGATCAACGAGCCATTGATACCCCAAAGAAATTTAGAATCTTGTCCAATAGTTATCTTGGATATTCATTATTCACAAGCTTACTTTACCACATCCATCTGTTGCTTATTTATAATCTTCTTGAATCAAGAGATTTGTCCACTTGGTAAAGTTCCTATATTCGAATAACACCCCTCTGGATAACATTTTCAACAAGTTAGGATCTGCATTTGGATGCCACTTTCTGCAATTCATCTTTGTGTAGTGTATGATGTACATATTCCAACATCCTTGTGCATCTTTTACAATGTATACACATCGGTTCATTACTTATGTATGCTTCACAAATCTTTGTATCACATACCATATTGTTTTTGGGACTTTTACACACAGATTTGTTTCTCTTTATTCATAAGTCTCACAAATGGTATTTGTGCATCTGTGCCATTTTCAATGTTCTTCTATATGTATATGATATGTGCATTTGTGACCAATATTATGGTGGGATATTTTCTTTCATGTGAATTCAACATTCTCCCATATGTATTTCTTCAAGTGTGAAAGGAAGTCTTTTAGCAATTCAATCTGATTCTTTTGACTTTTGGTCCATATGATATTTTATCCTTCTACATCATTGACAATACATGTTCAAGACTTTAACCATTTATGTCCAAAATGAAACAAAAAGAATCCTCGCAATGAATGTTTCCTCACTATTGTTGTTGCAATTATTTGCAGTATCTGTACAGGTCACCACAATACCGATAATTGACCTCAACTACCTGGACTGAAGAAAAAATACTAAAGTGTGGTCCAAAACATTAAACGTGTATGCTTCATCAATCAACATGATATTCAGACAGTCGAGAATGCAATTCTAGGTATGAGTCCAAAACCTCAAAATATGAATTCTTTTTTTGAAAATTTGATACACTCCACCTCCTTGGTATTCACATCAATATCCAAATAATCAGCAATACTAGAAACCATCTTTTTCAACCTCTTGGTCCTAACATATGCCTTATGGGAAACAATCAATGAGATTGGTGAGTACCTCGCCTACACTCTATCCACACTAGATTTCCAAGCCACTTACCTATGATCAAGAAAAAAATTATTTGATCCATCCTCTCCTACATAATTTTAAAAATGAAAAATATTCCTTAGAAGGACTTGATAAGTAACAAAAGAAACCAAGTGTGTCTACTCAAAATAATTATCCAGCTGTACTACCATTTCCATAGAGGCTAGATCAGATAAAGCAACAACAACAACTATATTTTTATATTGTTGAAGAACTAAGGAATGTATGCACAAAGATTATATTATCACAAGCTATAAAGGATGTCCCCATTTACTTAAAATCCATCAAGAATTATGTCTAAAAAACTAGGAAGAAAGAAGCAGTACCCCCCCACCATCCACGTGGTAGGAAAATCAACAAACCTAATGTTAGGAAGGATAGCTAATCCTAAATACCATGATCATGAAAGTCCCATTTTAACAATTCACATTGGTAGGAATCCAATACAAAATATGTTGGTGGATTTAGGGACATCAGCCAACATCATGACAAAAGAAAGCATGGTAATATTAAAGATGCAAGATATGCTACTCCAAATACCAGTGTTAGAGATAGACGATAAGTCATATTTCAAATATGAGGGGATTTTGGAGGATATTATAATCATTTTCTTCTTTTGGGAATATTCTATTAATTTTATGATCTTACACACCAAATAAAGCCTTAGGGGTTACCCCCTCATCCTAGGGAGGCCTTGGTTTAAAAAAAATGACTCTTACATTGGATGTCGATATAGAAATATGGAAATTAGCCATGGCAATTCAATTCAGAAACTCAAAATTTATCCTCTAGCTAAAAATGTAATGGATTTAATCAATCGTTTATGGGTTCCTCCAGATGAATAAAATGATTACTATGATGATCTTGGTAAATGTGTTCTCACCATCAAGATCCATCTTAGGACGGGATGATCCTTAATTTCATGAAAAACATGTATCCCTGTATTGTCCAAATTAGGGAGCTTAATGATTATTTGAATGAAGTATATGAGTCCTCATGTATTGAAGGCACATCCATTACAACATATTCCATTTAAACCATTCAATATCCTTTTATGTACCTCAAGGATTGCTTTGTAGCATAAACTTATCATTCCAAAGCCATAGTTTTTGAAACTTTGCCTATGAAAATCCTCAATATTAGTAACCATATCTAGCCTGACAAAGAAACAAAGCTAATAAATATGTTGACTGAGAATGCTGCATAATTTTCATGGGATTACAAAGACATGGGCATGATTAACCCTATGGCTTGTATGCAACACATTTACATTCAAGACAAGTTCCACCTAGTTTGGCAGCCACAGAGAAGAATGGATTCCACTCTCAAAGACATTATTAAAGTAGAGGTGTAGAAACTATTAACTATCAGGTTTATTTATAATAATTCGGATAGTGAGTGGGTCTTTCCCTTAGTATTCATGCCTTAAAGGAGGGATAAATTCCCACTACCTTTCATTGACCATATTATAGATTCCTTAGTTGGAAAAGTACAATATTTCTCTTTCCTAAATAGGTTCAATGTGTATAGTCAGATATAGACAACCCTTGAAGATCAATATAAGACAACATTCACATGCCCTTATGGAATCTTTGCCTATCGAGTCCTTACTTTTGGCATATGCAATGCACCTGGAACCTTCCAATGAATTGTGCTCAATATTTTTGTCGATTTAATTCTAGACAACATTGAAGTTTTTATGGATAACTTCATAACCTATGATTATATATTTGATGAAGCCTTAACCAATTTAGAAAAAGTTCTTGAACGATGTAGAGAATCTCATATTTCCTTAATCAATAAGAAATTATTTGTGATGATGAAGAAAGGGATTGCTTTAGGACACCACATTTCGGCTAGTGGGATCCAAGTAGACCCCCAAAAATTCACCATCATAAAACAACTCAATACACCCCAAAATCCAAGAGATGTCATGGATTTCGTGGGGATATTGGATACTATAGAATACTCATTAAGGACTTTAACAAGGATGTTGCCCCTCTATTTAACCTACTCTCCAAGGATATAGATTTCACATGGACCCAACTTTGCCGACATGCTTTTGAATAACTAAAAGAAACACTAGTCACTCCTCATATCCTACATGGACCCAACTAGGAATTACCATTTCACATTCACATTGATGCATCTAATAGATGCATAGGAGAAGTATTAGGGAATCAATAGGATGCACTCATGTGTATAATATATTACATCAATAAAAATATTGCAAATGAAAAATTAAACTACACAACCATTGTAAAGGGATTCTTAGTAGTAGTATATGCTCTTAATAAGTTCCTCTAATTACCCAAAAATTCATAAAAATTTAAAAATTTTCATGTAACATAAAATGTCAAGGTTGTCATTGCCACTGAACCATTAACTGTTGACGGATACTCAAACAGTTATAAATAACAAAGAGCATTTCTTTTCTTTGGATCTGTATAAATTATTAGTTTATCTTAAAGCATTATGTTAAGAAAGTTAAACACAACAGGTTATGTCTTTCAAAAGGTGAGAATGGAAACTGTATCTTAAACCGATGCTAATTGTGTTATTATTTTCTTTTGTCAAGTAGGATAAAATCTTAGGTGAGGTCGGGGATTACTTAGCTTATAGCTAATACAATGCAATGATGGTTCTTTTTACAAGTTCTAATAGGTAAGCAGTTTGTTCCAATAAACTTCTAGTTAAGAATGATACTCCACTAGAATAGGATAAAATGCTAGTAAAATAAGATGTTTGTTTGCAGCTTGACCCTGTAAGAGGTAATGTTGGTTTTGCGAATGTTATCAAACTGCATAAAGATGGTAAAACAAAACTGTGAAGGGATGGGTTATGTGCATTTTAGTTTACCACCAAAAAAATATGTGGTCCAAGTAATTCTTCCTTGTATTTTTCAACTATATGCTTATATGTTTTAAATTGAAATGTCTAAGAACACTTCTACTTCTGTCCATAAGAATATATGACCTACCGTTTTTATAAAAGAAAATATATGTTACATATACTTGTATCCAAAAATACACAGTGTTGTGCAGAGATTGGACTGTGATATTGTTCATATTTATTTGAGTTCTTTTAAATCTTTAAAACTCTACATTAGTAAAACTTCTAAACCATGTCTTCTTACCTAGTTCTCTAGTATATAAACCTAGATTTATATGAACTTTCAATTACAATGGTTATAAATTGTAATTTCTAAAGGTTTTATTATGATAGTAGGTGTCAGAGGATAACTTGTAATTGCTTATGCTATAGTTATACTATACATAAAAACTCTATTGTAAAAGAATTACTTTCCAACTCCAAGATTTATGTTAAGTAACTTCTAGGGAGGATTAATTTACCTCTATCAAAGATGTCTTATTAATATATAAGTGTAAACATTGATCAATACTATGAAGAATATAACTAGAATATTATTATTCCAAATTGTCTAGTGCGATGAGCAAATTTAAAAACTGTTTTTATTATCTTATGATTATAATCAAGAAATTGAAACAAGGGAAAATAATGTTACTATGCCATCATATGATAATGCTTTGACTTAACTACGACAATGGCTCAAAACCCATAATTGAAAAGTTATTGAAGGACACGTGGTGGCAAAGGGAGCTATGGTTTCTCATTGACTTGTATCACCATATAAAATGTCGAAACCCTAAAAATACATTTGTATTGTTTGGATGGTGGAGTGGTCGGGCTGAAAGCACGTGGCCGCCATGTTCTCTGTCAAACCTCCATTATAATGCACATAAGCATTTGCAACCTTAATGAGCTGTTGAAGAAGGTTGATTAAGTATTTTATTGTCCAAAGTGAAGTGGTTTTTGACTCTGAAGAGGATAAGAGGGTTTGGGCTCTCTTTACCTTCATTTCGCTGTGAGAGTTGAATCTCTGTGTGAAAGTTAATGACTATAACTAGCATAAAAGACTTGTTGTGTGAAGAGTAATTGGTTCTTTTTCACTACTGGCTATGGTGTCAATTGTTTGAAACTTCCTCGTCATAGCTAAGGCTTTTCATGACTTCCTTGTTTCTTGACTCCACAAGGTAATAATGCTATTGTTTTTCCTTACAGTTTATTTACACAAATTCAATTATTATTTTTTGAAATAGAAGTAGCTAACAAAACTAAGGGTTTTCCTTGCGCAGGTTCTCTAGGCCCAAGCTTGAAGCTACAGAGTTTTACCTACGGGCTTCCTTGAGGGCGCCCACCCTGGTAAGCCTCGGTTCACCTGGGGTTTCTCCTGCAAAAACTGTGTGGTGGAAAGTGATGGAATTACCATGTGTTTTGGTTGTAGACTCGGCCGCTGTCATTGTTTGGTCTATTTGTTCTTTTAATTTGTAGTTTTATAAGCCCTCGTGGCTGTTTGTATTGAATAGATATGGCTTTCACAGCCATGACTTCATGATTTTGATTTCGAGCCTTCTCGGCCTTAAGCAAAATAAATGGTGATAAATTTTAATCTTGGGCTTTAAGCCCGGACTTTACTTATCAGGCCACTCGGTGGTTTCTTGAAGATTTGATTAGGGTTTTTACAGAAGATTGAAATGGATGTATTTAAAGAAATTTTGAAATGGTGAAGGGATTTCATAGCCGTAGCCGATGGTTGTTTATTTTCAAAATTGTGCCTTCTGTTTAATTCATAGAAATCATTTTTTATTAGGCTATTAAGCCTAGACATATAATATATAAAGGGGCGTAGGCCATACTATATTTTTTCAGTTTTGTCTTTGGTTGGGTTTATATTTATGTATAATTTTGTTTAGTTTCTATTCTTATTATTATTCATCTTTTCAATGTTTAGGGTTAGCTTGATTAGTAAGAAAATATTGTATCTTATAAAAAGGAAAGAAAAGAGATTCGAAGATTCTTGGTAAAGAAATAATTTGATAGTAGCAGAATGAATAATGCTACAATGATATTTGAGAATAGGACTAAGATTGGTAATATTAAATAATTACATTAATTTTTTGAAATTTACTCGAATAGTTTGTGCTAGATTTTGATATTATAAGTTTTTACTTTATTCTGTTGTGAAAACAGATCTTTTGTAAACCCTAATAATTTCTAAAGGTTTGCAACATTAGTACTTTTTGTTTATAGTAAACCTAGTTATGATTTTCATGAATGACTAACTAGGTAATTTGATAACCTAAATTACTGTTTACTAGGTTAAACCTGGTTTAAATATTTTATTGCTACTATATTATTTATTTAGGTCTACTTACTAGATTTATAAAATGTAACTATACTAGTTTTAGTGTATAAAATATTATGCATACTAGTATGTATTATTTAAATTTGTTCTTCTATATATAATTATATAATTTAAATACTTTCAATAGATAATACAAATACAGCTAAAGTTCTGGAATTTAGGCTACACAAAAACTTGTAGAAGTAATCATTTACATCTGCATTCAATTTTATTTAAATTTACTTATCTGAAATAAACATACCTGCTGTACTAGAGTACTACCTTGCAAGAGGTGTGGAAAAATACAGTTTGGGTAATTTTTCTATCTATCAATTAAATCAGTAATATCTCTACTGATTCACCCTAATCTAACTAGTTATTAACCTTCACAGTATAAATAAATTTTCTTTCTTTATCCATAGCAACAATAAGATAACAATATACTATAACTATGAGAAAAATCTTAAACTTTTCTGCAACAGTAAAAAAAATAATAACTGAACCTAAAAAAGTAGAACCTGTCAAATAGATGAGGTGACAACAGCTTAAGGAGGCTATTCCTCCCAACCAACTCCTCGAGAAGAGCTGACAACAGTTCTCAGGACCCCCGAGCTTGTCTCCTGATCTTCCTAGTAGAGTACTGGGTGAGAGATGTAGTCTTGAGATCCTCTGCAACTCCACTGCGTGTTTAGCAGTAACTCAGTCCTGCTTACAACAGTAAGAACTTTAGCTTAGAATAGTTGCACAAGTTTAGTATTCAACATTTATCCCCTCAAACTTACGTCATCTAGTCCCCTCCATCGAATTCACATGTGCACTTCATTCACTAAGAATGATCACAAATCCAGAATGAGAAGCCTCAACTGTCTTCAATGGGAAGTTTTATTAGCATGCCTAGGTCTTTTGGGTCAATTTTTACTTAGTAAGCCACCTTCTCATGTTCCACTGTCTTGAGGAATCATGACCACAAATATAGGGAAGTTGCCACCTGCAATAGCTAGAAGTAGTTTGAGGGTGCTTCCACTTGTCAATATGCTCTCAACCTAGTCTCCTCCACCAAGTGACCAGTAAACACTCATTTAACAGCTTCCCTAAGCTGTTGTCTCATATTTTATTTATTTATTAATAAAATATTCTGCAATACATTAAATTATTCTTGACCCCACTTGGTCATTAATTACAAACTTTAACATAAAATATAACATAATTTTTTATCAAAAACATAAAATTGTTTTGCAAATTGGGGTATGTCACATACACACCTCCTTAATTTATAACATCATCCTCGATGTTATTTATTCTTCGTCCTCTGAATTTTCCTAAAATAGAATTCTATATGCATCTCGCATATGACTTTCCAATTCCAAGGTGGCTTCTTCTGGACTAAGGTGCTTCCATTGCACCTTCACCTAACCAATGGTGCGGTTTCAAAGCGAGATCTCCCTCCTTTCGAGGATACAATCCGGTTCCACCAGAAAATCTCCTTTGGGTTCCACCTGCACATCATTCCAGTTAATAACATGAGTAGCATCATGTACATATATTTTTAATATAGAAATATGAAAAACATCGTGAATTCTTAAGTTTGGCGGTAAATCTAACTGATATGCTACCTATCCTATCCTGGACAGTATTTCAAAAGGTCCGCAATATCAGGGTGCTAACTTAGCACAACTACCTAACCTCAGAGAAATCTCTTTAGGTCTCACCTTAATAAAGACATGTTCACCTACTTGGAACTCCTTTGGAGTTCGTTTAAGATTTGCTTGAATTTTTTGTCGATCTTGCGCAACTTTCAAGTTACCTTGTACCTGTTTTACAATTAACTTCATCTCTTTTAATAATTCAGGTCCTAATACTAGCCTGTCAACTGGATTACTCCATGATATGGGGGTATTGCACTTCCTTCCATACAAAATTTCAAAAGGACTATATCTTGTTGAGGCTTGATAGTGATTATTGTAAGCAAATTCTACCAGGTGTAAGTAATCTTCCCATTTACCTAGTTGTTCTTTTACATGCATTCTGAGCAGATCCTCCAATACCTGATTTACTCTTTCAGTCTGTCCATCTATTTGAGGATGAAAAAAGGTACTGAAGTTTAATGTAGTATTTAATCCTTTAAAAAAAGACTTCCAAAAGTTTCCCGTAAACTTAGGGTCTCTGTCTAAAATTATTACTTTCAGTATTCCATGTAACTGAAAAATTTGTTTTAAGAAAATATCAACAATATTTGCAGTTTTATAAGTAGTTTTTACAGGTATAAAATGAGCTGCCTTGCTTAATTTATCAACCACTTCCATTATTGAGTCATTTAAGTTTTGATTTCTAGGTAGTCCTGTGATAAAATCAAGGATAATTATCTCCCACTTTCAGCTGGGAATAGGTAATGGCTGAAGTAGCCCAGCTGGATGCTGATGTTCCATTTTTACTTGCTGACATTCAAAGCACTTAACAATGTATTCTACCAATTCATTTTTCATGTTTGGCCAAAAATAATCCTTTCTTAGCATAGTTATAGTTTTTTGATAACCCAAATGGCCTGAATAAGGATTTTTATGAATTTCGTTTAAAATCAACAACTTAATCTTAGGTACATTAGGTACATATAGTCTATCTTTATACAATAATAATCCTTTTTCGTTCAAACTATACCCTATACTTAGACTTTCAATTAAGTTTTCTCTTACATTTGCTTGTAATTTCCGATAATTTTCATCTTGTCCTATTCCATATTCTAGTTGTTCTTCTGAATCTATTTTATAGGTACTGATTGCTGCTGTGAAATTCAGTTTTGCATTTTTGCTTAATGCATCAGCAACCTTATTTTCGTTTCGTTTAATATGTTGGATTTCAAAATCGTATTCTCTAAGGAAAGCTAGCCATCTAGCTTGCCTAGCATTTAAGTTAGGTTGATCCAACATATATTTTAACCCTTTATTATCTGTCATTAATATAGACTTCCTTCCGATTAAATGATGACGCCACATTTTTAAGGCATGTATGACAATAGCTAACTCTAAGTCATAGGTCGCATAATTTTTCTCATGAATCTTTAGCTTCCTAGACTCATAAGCAATGATGTGTCCTTCCTAAGTTAAAACTCCACCTAAACTATCATTGCATGTGCTAGTACATACTATAAAATCTTTATTAGGGTCATCAATTCTTAAGATTGGTGCGGTAGTTAATAATGTTTTTAACTTTTTAAAGTTGTCTTCACACTTTTGACTCCACTCCAATTTCTTCCCTTTCTTCTGTAAATAAGTTATGGGATTTGCAATTCTTGAAAACCCTTCGATAAATCTTCGATAATAGCGAGTAATACCCATGAATGATTGGACATCACTTACGTCTTTTGGGATTGGTCATTCCTTGATTGCCTTTATCTGTTCAGGATCAACAAAAATTCCTTCTTTAGTCACCACATGACCCAGATACTGAATTTTATCTTTAAAGAAGTCACATTTACTAAATTTTACATAGAGTTGATGTTCTCGTAACTCTTGCAAGACAATATTTAAATAACTTGTACTGTGTAATGAATTGAACTCTGTTTCTACATCTCCATCCCTTAAGAAGGATAAAGGTATTTCCAAATCTGAAAAGAAAGGACAAGAGGCCAAAAATTATTTCATGCTTCTTAAACAAGGGATAAAGAAGAGGAGTTTGACCTTCTCCAGAGAGCCTCACGCTATTGGCGGTGTGGAGAAGGCCAGACACTCTCAGAATTGGTCATTTATCTTTTTTTCTTAATAATTTAATTGTTATTATTGTTATAACATCTACCATGGAGTTAGCTGGGGCTTCTTCTTCGAGTCCTGTCATGATTTCAACTTGACGAAAGCGCTTGACAAGCGACAGTGCCCTTCTAAAACCACACGATATTGATGGATCAAGCGTGAGCCCATTGTCTAATATTCCCCACTACTAACTTCTTGGGAGTCTGGGTTGTGTCTGAGTCCCAGTGTAGATGATCATCCGAAAAGACCAGCTAATCATCATTGGCTTGGTGAGACTTTACCGAGCCAACTACCTGATACTACACAATTATTATAACATCTAATTTATATTGAATTATAACAAAAATTGAATTAAGACCTTACTCTAAAGCATTTATTTTCACTGTAATAGAGAATTTTCTAGTAGTCTCACGCATTTCTTTTTGCTGTAATGGAGAATGTTTTGGCAGTCTCAGGCATTTATTTCAACTATAATAGAGAATTTTCTCACAATCAATTAATATGTTGGAAATTTGTAGTAAATTTTCTGCCAATGATGAGGAGTAGAAATCCTTTATTACAATAAAGACATAAGATGCCACAATTTAAAATAGCAGCACAACAGTCTAGTATTGATTTCCAATTGTTTTGAATAGGAAGCCTTTTCCACACAGCCTCTCATTCCTAGCTCTCTGGAGAGGACCCAACAACCTTATAATTCTTTGGTATATTTAACTGTTCTTTTGAAGATGTCCTCGAAATCGGAAATTTCGAATATCCATAAGGCTCACCCAAGATTTTGATTTACTTATTCTTGGGGAGTTTTCTCTCAATTAAACTCGATTAAAAAATACCAAGGTAGATGTTATTTTGCTTTATTTTAGTAGTCCAACTCATTTCCCTTCAAACCACACACAACAAATGGGCTTACTAAAAGCACATTTTGTTTTTTTCTCAAAAATCATTACTTGTTAACTTAAAAGATGTTAAGTTGATTTGAAAAAAAAAATTCCAATAAGCATTGGGCAACGTAACTTTAAATAATGAGGATGGAAGATAACCAATAGTTAGATTTGTTCTAACACTAAGCGTATTTCTCTGCACAATGTATTCGTTCTTGGCTATGTGGAGAAGACCAAAGACAAGCGGCTTCAATGCCAACTTACAAGCAGTCTTAGCTATCCTACTCTTAATAGACTGAAGTTACACCTCCATATTTGATTCACAATGAAGGGAAGCCATGGAAATAATAAAAATGAAAAAAGAATGTTATAGCGTTTTTGCCATTAACAACATAAAATCCACTATTTTTCTAGTACTGTTCTGAAATACACATCATTGGCATGCAAATCATACTCATTTAGTGTATACAAATTTACCTCTAAAGGAAAATGGAGCTTTCTATGAAATTATTCCATTGGGAAAGTCAGAGCCTTCAATAGAGCTTTTGGATGCCCTTTATTTTTCTATTATACTATTTACTAGCTCGTCGCGACCTCCAACCTCTTCTAGTTCCTGTGACACTAAAAAAAATCAATAAAATATGTATATATCTTCACGCATGAATCCAACCATGTATGAAATACACTCTTACAAACAATTGCAAGGGAAGAAACAAAATTACTTTTGAGTCACCATTAAACTTGTCTACTTATGAAGTTGCAGTTGCATTTAAACAAATCTACATGAGATTTACTACAAAAATATATATATAGAAATCAGAGATACATGAATAGAACTATAAAGCAATGATAAGGAGTCTAGGAACAAACTTGATGTGTAGCAGCTACTTTCAGAAGATACAGAACATCAGCAATAAGCCCAACAGGAAATCCGCGATGAATAAACCCATCGTGGACAAACATATATGCCATCCATAAAACAATAATACCAAGCCCCTGAAGAATTTTTCAAAATTCATGGTAAATTTTAATAATAGTGTGACACATAGTGCTATTGAAGATCACCTTGACTTAGTTGCTAAGTCAAAATTAGTTTAAATTTATAGTGATCACAACATTCTTTAAATAGTACTTAGCATTTACAAATTAAGCGCATTCTCATGATAGTAACAGAGAAAGTGAGGCCAGTCCAAATCCAATACCAACAACTCATGTAAATAACTTGCACATACCGTGGCTCCCAATGCTAATGAAAATGTATTGAATATCTCCTTGTAGGAAAATTGTGCACTCTGCTTTCAAATTCCATCAGAGAACAAGCAAGGAATTCTTGAACAAGTCTTTCCATCGACGCATGCATCCATCAATCATGAGTTCTTTTGCTTCACCTTCCACCGATCACAAAAAAACCCTCTTCTATGAACACTTCGCATTGTCGACAGGATTTGGACCCATGCAATGCAAAGAAATTTGCGGAACACGAAAATTAAACCCAGGTTAAAAGCCTTATACCGAGCACCAAGCGTCAAACATGTGGCATCTTTTAATTCATGGGAGGGACGACGACAACATACAATGTTTTTCAAAACACCCTCCAGAGAAAGAACGATGTAATTAAGTTGTTAATACAAATGCTTGTCAATTCGATTGAGCTGAGAAGGATTCTAGCTCTTTTGACCGGAGGTTAAAATTGACGTTCGAATTTTTGGCTTTTTTCCATGTCAAATACACCTAGACGTGAAATAATTACGTCAACCAGTAATAAGTGAAGTGAAATAAAACATTGGTACCATTTGAGATTTGTATGGATTATTAAAAAAACTATGAAAACGTTTGCTTTAGGTATGCTTTGATAAATGAATTCAAAAAACCGTTACAAGTGGGTTGAAAAAGCCATAAAAGCAATACAAAATCTTTGATAAGTGAAGTGAAATAGAACATTAGTACCATTTGATATTTGTGTGGATTATTAAAAAAAACCATGAAAATATTTGCTTTACATGTACTTTGATAAAAGGAATAAAAAAACCATTTCAAGTGGATTGAAAAAGCCATAAAAACAATAAAAAACTTTGATAAGTAAAGTGAAAAAGTCATTCATTAATTAATAGCTTATCATTGATAAGTTATGGCTCACGATTCAAAATTGGATAGTTGTCCGTTTCTATGTAGGAGAAGGAAAGACGCGGCATACTATATATATGTGTTCAATTTGTATTGGAGTGTTTGGTTACCTCTTTTTGTCATTTGCAGGCTCTGTTTTTAGAGTCTTTGTTTAAGGAAGCGCTTCCCGTTGGTCTCTGTGTTGTTCTGTCTGTGTGTATTGTGTCTCTGTTTGTGTGTTGGTCTGTCTGTGTGTATTGTGTCATGTGTTTGCAGTGTGTCTTTTGTATTGTTGCCGCTTTTTGACAAAGGAGGTTAACTTTTCTGAATTTAAATTTGAATTTTAAAGCTGTGATTAAGAATGCTCAGGAGCTTTAACAGATGCTGTGGAGGTGTAACAGAGGGCCGCATCTGCAATAGAGGTCTGCATCTGTGCTGCATCTAATACAAGTATGTCTTATTTATTTGTTTTTTCTTAAAATGTGAATTAAAATTTATTATTGGATTCAATTTTAAAGAAACAAGCAGATCTGCATCTGTGCTGCATCTGTAATACAAGTATGTCTTATTTATTTGTTTTTTCTTAAAATGTGAATTAAAATTTATGATTGGATTCAATTTTAAAGAAACATTATGACATTGTTAGAATAGAAATAGAAATTTTAGGTTGAATTCATGAATTCTGTGAAAATAAATAAAGAAATTGAGGGAGGACAGTGGGTCCATGCTAAGCCAAACCTGGTTATTATCGCATGAGGACAGTGGCTCCCTTGATCGATTGATTAATTGAATGGTTCTTGATTGACTGAATTCTTTCAGCTTCAGTGTCACTGGTTCTATCACACAGTAGTTCTCCCAGAGGGTTACGGTACTCCGCTATCTGCCACTTGTATAGATCACGCACCTAATTAAGCGGCCTAGCCAGTTGCCTTGCCGACTGTGTTTTGGGATGAAAATGATTCTGAGTGAGCCCTCTGTCCTCACTTTCCCTCAAGGCCATATTAGTGATACTCTGAATATTTTCTTTCCATCGGGATCAACTCAGTCACATAATTATTTCAATTCCAACGATCTCGTTCGCTAGCTCTCTGCGATCTGTTTTATTCATCTAATTGCTAGTCCATTTCACTTAAGTCTGAAGGAAAGAAGTTCTGTGAAAGCTAAGGTAAAAAAGGAAACTCGTCTGACTCATCAGGAACGTATTAATTGGAATACCAGCAGTCTGGTGTATGTGTTACTCTTAAATCAGGTCACTGGACATTTTGCTATTTGTTCATTCCTTACGATTTTTTAGGATCGGATTTCTTGGGTTCTATACCATGGAGTCTACGGACAGATTCGGTGTGGCTTTGGCATTGAGTATATAATAGGCTAAGACGTTGGACTTGATCCTAGGGGCTATATCTTCAAGTTTTTAGGAATATTTTTTACCTGATAACCATTACCCTCGTTAGCTAGTTCGAACTGATCGAGACACTTTGGGGTTTCTGCAGAATTCCTTCGTGGGTTTTCAATTGCTGAATCTGGGTTTGATGGGGTCGAATCCGAGAAGAAATTCCTTCTTGGGTTTTCAATTTCTGAATCTTGGTTTGATGGGGTCGAATCAGAGAAGAAATTCCTTCTTGGGTTTTCAATTTCTCAATCTGTGTTTGATGGGGAAAGTGTTCTCGTGAGGTCGAACCAGAGACAGAATTGCTGCTCCCTGCCAATGAGATTCGGCCCATCTCCCTTCCCGTTCCCACAGACGTTGGTCTGGAGTTTGTAAGGCACCTCGGAAATTGTTCCCAGAAACTCTCTGGTATCTCATGGTCAGGCTTTAACACATTCCATTGATCTTTGTCTGATGGCGATCCTGGTACACAACCACCTTCCTTCCATAGTCTCTGGTGGGAGGAGGTACAGGCTTCACTTTCTTTCCATTGAGATAGTAGTTAGGTCCTTAAACAGAGAGAAAATTGATTTAATGTAATTGTTTCTATGTTAAGTAACAAATATTTAAATTCCTCTAAGTATTCTCGGGAATCATATGGCCATTTATGTATAGAACGATTCGCTTTGGGACCAAAGAATTGAATGCGTAGTTACATAGAATGAAGTAATGATTCTTGCAGTGATTCTTGGATGAGGAAAACATCAAGGAATTGGTGTGCATTTGTATTCTACCTTTTGCCTTTTGCTTTGCCTTTTTTGTCTATGTAAAATTGATGAAAAATGCAGTGATTTTGGTGTGAACTTGGCCTTCAGGCTTGAGCAAAAGTTAGGATTCGTATGGCTTATTTTATAGAGCAGTGTGAACTTGACTTTCAGGCTTGAGCAAAAGTTAGGGTTCTTTTTGAATAATTAGTATCTTGAGGATAATGCTCACGCTGGGAATGGAATGAAGTTGAGCGTTGTCTCCCAGACTTTACAAGGGTTGATGATCACCGGCATTATATGAAAATGTCCTTCCATAGTTCTTTCTTGGACTAATAGTGGATATATGGATACTTTATTTTTAATGACATTACCATAGTTTGGAGTTTTAGAGCACATAGCATCCATTAAGTATATCTGTTTTTGTTACAGGAAAGACCGAACTTAAGTGGCTGACATTTGGTGAAATATCTGAAGGTATTAGATTAACATTCTACGAAAAGATATCAAAGAGATAATTCAGCTTCTATCACTAGATATATTCGATATATTCAGTTAGCTTTAGATTGCTCTTGAATTTGTTTTGGACATTAAAATTTTAAATCACTGTCGAGAACTCAGCTAACCACTATATAACTTAGTAGCTTTTGTAACTTTTATGTGAAATAAAATTTGAAATCATAGTTGAGAACTCATCTTTTAACACTATATAACTCCAGATAGCTTTGAATTGCTTTTATGTGAATTCCATTTTGAAATCAGAGTTAAGAAGTCAGCTTCTAACACTGATAATTTTAGGTAGCTTTGAATTGCTCTTGAAATTTGTATGTGCATTAAGAATTGAAATAACACTTGACAGCATGGGATTGAATGCGTAGTTACATAGAATGAAGTGATGATTCTTGCAGTGTAGTCTTCTTTGGACTTGAAGTGGTAGCGGCAATTGCTAGCGCTACGGTTCTTAGGTCGCTGAATCCGGCGTCGACCAGCTAGCTATTTAGGAAGCAATCGTTCCAGTACCCTTAACTTGATTGGCCCTGGGCACCATCATGAGATCAAGCAATGCAATATAAAATATAATATTTTCTGATACATGTGTTAAGACTTTGAATTTTATGATGTTTAATTTAATATATACTAAATTTAGTGTTGCAGTGACAATGTTATATATTCTCAGAAACAAATTGTTAAATATACATTATAGAAGTAGTGAAAGCATCATATTAATAAAATTATATTATTTCAGGGTTTATTCTTGAGGCCAAAAGACATGTAGAAGGAAAGGAAGAATCAACCTTTAGCGAGATGCCTGTAACCTTTCTGTTGGAAAATGTAATTACTCGCAGATCTTTACTTGGCTTCCAACCGACTCTATTAGGGACTGTATAAGATTCGATCTTGTCTGTCAGTCTGACAAGAAGGAAAAGTCCACAAGTTGGCTACGTAAGTCAATCGAAGTTATTTCAGAAGCTAAGTTGTTAGTTAGATAGTTATTGCAGTGTTTAATGGAAAGTAAATCGGCAAGTAAGTCGGCCTATGCTGAAGCAATTTTCAGATTGCCTATAAATAGAAGATGCACATTGTAAATCAATAGAGTGAGATATACAGATAAATATATACAGTTATGCAAACCAGCAGAGGATTCAAGGTGTGAAAGTGAAGTCGAAGCTCAAGCTTCTGTGCATGAGATTTAGTCGAAGAGCTGAAGGTCTGTAGATCGACGAGTTTGTAACAGACAAGTTTGTATTACTTTGTAATTCCGCATAGTTAATATATGAAATAGTTTGTGGTTGAATTCATGATTATTTGGCCGCACATATTTCCAAATTTACTTCTGTAAATGTATTTTACAATTACTGATAAGTAAAAGAACAAGAACCCATAAAAATCTCTCTGCGTGAAAGTTCAAGTTTTACGGCACTTTGGTCTACTCAAATCCTCCTACATATTCGGGCATATGTATTTGATAAGTTATTTGGATTTGTAAAAGTGGGTAGTTTACTTCATCTTACTCACAGGTAAAATCATTTGTAATTTATTGAGTCTTTAGACTAAGAAACATATTCTGCACAAACTTGGTCGAAGCTCCCAACTTGGTCGAAGGTCGAAGCTACTAAGTTTGTGTCGGAGCTACCAACTTGGTTGAAGCTACCAACTTGGTCGCAGCTATTGATTTGTGTCGAAGATCACCAAACCTGGTTGAAGGTCGAAGCTACTAAGTTTGTGTCGGAGCTACCAACTTGGTCGAAGCTACCAACTTGGTCGCAGCTATTGATTTGTGTCGAAGATCACCAAACTTGGTCGGAGGTCGAAGCTTTCAAAAGGTGGTCGAAGCAAAAAGGTGGTCGCAGTAAAAATCCCGTCGGAGTGAAAAGTGAAATTATTTTTAAATATTGACTGAGCCCTAAATCCAAGTTTAGTCGGCTCAGTTTTGGCTATCTGGTATCAGAGCGAGGTTATACCAGCGCAAGATTTTAGGAAAGAAATCTTGTCTTAAAAAAGGCGGAAATTAATTTTCTGCGGAAAGTTAATTAAAGAAATTAAAAATGGCTTCCACTTCGGGTTCATTGCAACCTCCAAGTTTTACAGGAAAGGATTATGAATATTGGTCTTTAACAATGAAGGCTTTATTCAGGGGTCAAGATGTCTGGGAGATTGTCCAGCATGGTTATGTAGAACCAGCAGACATAACAGCATATAACAATCTCACACAGGCTCAGAAAGATGCCTTGAGAGAAAAGAGGAAGAGAGATGGAAAAGCTCTGTTTTTCATACATCAAGCTATGCATGAGAGCATACTCCCAAGAATAGCAGCAGCAATTAATGCCAAGGAAGCATGGGATACATTGGAGACTGCCTATCAAGGTTTGGGTAAGGTAAAGACATCCAAGCTGCAAATTCTGAGAAAATATTTTGAATCTTTGTGCATGAAAGATTCAAAGAATGTAGACACATTCTACACCAGAGTTGTTGGGTTGATAAACCAACTGAAATCTCATGGAGAACCCGTATCAAACCAAAGGGTTGTTGAAAAAATACTCAGAAGTCTTCCCCCAAGATTTGAAAGTCTGGTTGTGACCTTAGAGGAACACACAGACATGTCGACATTCTCCATTGATGAGCTGCAAGCTTCACTCATCAATCATGAACACAGAATCAGCAGATCACAGACATCATTGGAAGGTGCATTTGCAGCACAGTCATCCATAAGCCGTGGTAGAGGCAGGGGGAGAAACAACTTCAGAGGCAGAGGAATAAGTTCTTCAAGAGGAGGACAAGGCAGAAGTCCTGCAAATGTCGGTGGCAGAGGAGATCATCTGAACCCAAGTCAGCCAAGTGGCCAGAGGTTTGATAAATCAAAAATTCAATGTCATTACTGTAAGAAGTTTGATCATTATGCATATGAATGCAAGAAGAAACAATATGATCAAGGAAGACAAAGCCCAAGTCAGTCAACCAACACC
>LPNX010593071.1:0-10323 GCA_001517045.1 Pseudotsuga menziesii | reverse complement strand
ACCATGTAATTATAACCACGGTATCATTACAATGTTAATTTACAAACTATATATTTAAACAAGAAATCTGAGGATCGAATCGTGTGGACATTTCAAATTCCAATTCACATACCATAAAACACAACGCCATTATATTAAAAACCCCAACAACATTTTAATACACAACAATCACTTTATAAAACCTCATTATAATAAACAACGACCCAGGATAGAATCCTATAGAGTCTTTCTATATTTGATAAAGCCATGCTATACATAGTTTTTTATGTGAGTTGTAAACATTAAACTAATTCTTTACATAGAGGTCGTAAGACCCTTATATTTTCACATACGCTGTAATCCATGGCCTCAGCCCCATAATTAATCAAGAGAAAACTAAAAATAACAGTTTAAATGCTTAACCATGTCAATGAAACAACCTACAACAAAGTATTCCCACGCAGGGTTTACACCCACGGTATTCTTTGCTTTTGTTTTAAAATACACATTAAATAATAAAATAGTAATTATGCAACCATCTATGCTATCACAGCTACGATGGTGAGTGCCAATGCCATTCATGGAATGGCCTCAAAATCCATGAGCACTAACTGTTTAGTCATCAACTTAGCTAATATAACTAACGAAGGTGAATGCCATATAAAACACTGGTATAATAACCATGAAATCAAAACGTAGGAATATAATGACATCTATGCAACATAAATTATATAGATAGTCTTACTAAAGCAATTAATCAAGTTTACTCAGTCATTCCATTAGTCATTGCACCATTGCAAGAAATGGTCCTACCCTTGGCTGTTATCATGAACCAAAATACAACTTATAAATTACACACAGAGCCTATCAAAATTACCAAGGTTCTCTTTACTGCTAAAATGCTCATTTTATATACATTCCAATACATTATTAAGCTCAGGCTCGAAGGCCATGGAAACCCCACAACAAACCCCAAGTCTGTCACTGCACAAAATGCAGAGTTCTATTGGACCTAGACTCAATCAAACCCCCAACCAACCATGAAGTTAAACTCATACTTAACCTTGAAGACAAGAGGTGACAACTAACAAATTGTTAACAGGCTTACCATAAGGTATGGGTTTGTCCATGACTTGCATTTGAGCTACAAACCATGAATCTCCTTGCCATCCCTGAAACCTGCAACAACCAAATGATGACAATAATGAGAAGTATGAATCCTGAGTAAGCTACAAACAAACAAGAAATGATGTGAGTCCACATATTTCTCATACCTGAAATTATCCTAGAGGTCGCATTCTCCATGCTGCATAGAGGAAAATGTCAAGAAATGAAATTGCAAATGACCAAGCCTTATCATGGATCCAAGCACTATGTTGGGTTGCCACACTTTCCAATGCAAATTAAAGTCGCCAACCTGGTGTCCATTAACGACCCCCAAACCCGCTTCTCTATAGTTCATAATCAATCCATTATCAAATCCCTCCATTTCATGCAAAGTTATAAACTCCATCTACAATGGTTTAAACTCGCCACCCCCAAGTCAATACAAGGCATATGTATCACATACATTGCATAATATAGGATCTAAGCCTTAGAACCATGCTTATCGAAATCCTTAGGCTCTAAGCCTAGGACCATGGCATATGAAATATGCCATGCCATTATTGTTATTTATAAAGACAAGATTGGTCTCTAACAAAAGAGCATAAAAATGTTAAGAATAATAAAAGTATATGTTATTGCATTTAGTAAATTAGACACATAATACAAGTATGTTACGATATGAATAGATCTTAATATTTACACCACGAATAATAAGTGCCACTTAATTAATAAATCTGGGTCATAGAAATAATAAGTACGGTGATGACCTCATCACTAGCACAAAGTCTAATAAAATCAACCATTGAATGTCAGTAGGACAGAACTGTAAGTACAAGCGCTAGTGATCCCACGCTTTTCACTCCTTGACCAGTTTTTCCCACACTAGGTGAAGCTGCACATCAAAAGGATGATGTGCACTAGTTCAACCAAAATAAGTAATCCCGTTAGACAAGTAGAAAATTTTACCTCTCTGGCAGTTGCATGGGAGAACTAGTCCCGCCACTCCACCTACTTTGGTTCCAAAAACAAAGTTATGTTAGAACCATGTATACAACTGTAAGCACATGTAAAATAACAATGAAGTACATAATTAAAGTATATAGCATACAAAATAATGCATAACCATAAGAATAGCATAGTAATGAAAATTACGACATTATAAGTAAACACAATAAACATAGTAATAATCATAACTGAAAGTAAGAAGTAGGATGTAAGAACAACTTACAACAAATCAACAGTACAATAGAGTACGACACATTCTGCAAGTTTAATAATGTCCAAAATAGGTAGTTTTAACTAGCCTAATAAAAACAAATTATTTTCAATTTTTGGAGACATTACAAGTTGTATCAGAGCCCTCTTTCGACACTAACAGACCAATGGGCGTAACAAACATTCGTTGCAAAGAAAATAAAGTATGTTTTTAAATATTTTTAACTAACATAAATTTTTATGTTATTAAAAATTTTGCAAATTCAGGAATTTTTGCAGAACAGTTTAGATCATGAACACTGAAGAAGATGACAGTCGACAAGGAAAGATGAGCACCCCCACCTAGGAAGTAGAACTAGTTGTGGAACTAAATTCTGATATTTTGAAGACCATACAAAGTCTTCAAGAATAATTGCAAAGTTTCAGAGAAGATAGTCTGAATGAGAGAAAGGAACAGCAAGCCATTAATGAAGCATTATTGAGAAATATGACGAGAGGAAGCCCAAAGGGGAAACCCACTCATTCCACAAACAAGTCCAAAAGGGAACCTTACCATAAACAGGCCAGTAGCCCAAGAGAAGAAGAAAAAGAGTAACGTACCCATGAAGCATCGGAAGTAGATCATCATAGTCCTTCCAGTGATGACTCTCTTTCTCCATGCAGAAAGAAACAAATAAGTGATGACAATATTTAGTGGGGAGTTTAGAAAATAAGAGCCTTGACCTATGAAGGTGAAGTAAACACAAGGGAGAAAGTTGAAGAATGGTTGTTGGGCATGAGAAAATATTTTTGAGTTCATAACTACTAAAGTGAGTTGAAGGTTTGGCTTGCCATCTATAATTTAAATAGAAAAGAAGTAAGATGGTGGAGAGTTTTGAAACACACCAAGAAAGATGAGCTAAGGGAAATACATTGGAGTAACTTCCGAAAAATATTTCAAGAAAAATATATGTCGAAAACGTTCTTCGACATAAAATTGAAAGAGTTTCATGAGCTACGTATGGGATCCATGACTATGGATTCTTTTATTAACATATTTCTAGATTTGTTACATTATCTACCATACATTAAGGATGAAAACATAAAAATCCAGCAGTTTTTAGGATGTCTTCCTTCCAACTTTTGGGAAAGGATTGAGTTCGACATGCCTAAAACCTTAGACATCACATTGCACAAAGCTAGGCTCTACTATGACTATGGGCAGCTAAGGCAAGAGAACATGAACAGAAATAGAGACAGTTCTAAGAATGAGTCTCTGATAATCAAAAACTAGGGTTTAACCCACCCCCACACAGGAAACAAAACAACAAATTTCCAACAAATAAGAACTTCAACAAATCAGGTACAAAACCATACGTACTAGATCCAAATACTAACAAGCGAGTAACAGCTTGGGAAGCCAATGCTACCCCAATATAGATCAAATGATGGAAGTGCAGTGGACCTCATTATGCTCGTGATTGTAAGAACAAGACCAATGGGGTCTTACACAACTTACAAGAAGAATCAACAATAGAGGACATAGTTGGAACACCACGGATTTATGCAGCTTTGGACGGCCGACAGGAAGACCATCAAGATACCATGGTTGAAATAGAAGTTAAAATATTGAACACTTCTATTTCAATACTTATTGACCCCGAGGCTTGCCGGAGCTATGTTTTGCATAAAATTGTTGATGTATGCAAACTGGGAAAAATAAAACATGATAAACCTTGGCTGGTTCAATTAGCCACAGGTACGAAATGGAAAGTTTCAAAAATAGTTAAATACTGTGAGGTAAACCTGAATGGTTTTCTAATGAAAGTAAACCTGCACATCCTACCCTTAGGATCGTATGATATAATTATTGGCATTGATTGGTTGGGACATCTTCATGTCATTCTTGATTGCTTACATAAGTCAATATTGTGTACATATAACCAAGGGAATCAAGTGAAGTTTCAGGGAATTCCAAAGGAAGTTTCTGTAAGGAAAATATCTGCTTTGCAAGCAAAGAAATGTGTTAGGAAAGGCTGCAAATTGTTTGCAGTAAACATCTGAGACATAGAGTCTAAGAGAGAACAGCACATAAAGGACTTTCCCGTTCTTCTATAATTCAAGTAGGTGTTTCTTAAGGAAATCCCAGGATTACCTTCAAAATGAGACTTGGAATTCTCCATCGAACTGAGACTGGGATCAGTTTCAACTTCCAAAGCCCCTTAAAATGCAGTTGCAAGAGTTGATAGAAAAAGGGTATATCCGACCAAGTGTGTCCCCTTGGGGAGCACCGATACTGCTTGTAAAGAAAAATAATGGTATGATGCGGATGTGCATTGACTACCGTGAGCTTAACAAAATGACTATCCAAAACCGATACCCACTCCCTAGGATCGATGACTTGTTCGACCAAGTAGGAGGATCCAAAATGTTTTCAAAGATTGACCTGAGATCCAGCTACCGTCAGGTACAGATTCACAATGAGGATATTCACAAAACCGCTTTTCATACAAGGTACAAGTGCTACGAGGTTGTAGTCAGGGATAATTTTAGGGGCGAATTTTAGCCTAGTGGGCTATTTTTCCATGTTTTTCTCCCAAAAACGATTCACCATTTTGCATTTTTTGAAGCCCTGTTTCACCCAATTTTGATGGGGTAAAATTTTTTCACTCTAAAAGTCGCCAAATTATTATATAAATGATATAAAATCCTTGTAATATAAAATATATTTTGAAAAATATCGGCAATCATTTTATAGTTGGGGTTTTAAGAATTGGTAATATTCTCCAACATTTATAGACTTTTAAATAAGTATGGTTCCTTAAAATCATCCCTGGTTGTAGTGATGCCGTTTGGGTTGACCAATGCACCCGCAAACTTCATGTGCATGATGAACAGTATATTTAGTAAGTATTTGGATAAATTTGTGTTGGTATTTATATACGACATCCTAGTTTACTCTAATAGTAAATAAGAACATGAAGAACACCTTCGCATAGTACTACGAGTGTTACGAGAACACCAGCTTTGTGCTAAGTTTAGTAAATGTGATTTTTACAAAGCACATATACAGTACTTAGGTCATAGTATCTCCAATACAAGGATAGATGTGGACCCAGAAAAGATTAGAGCCATAGAAGACTAGCCTACCCATACTAGTGTCATTGACATTAGGTCCTTTTTGGGATTAGTCGGTTATTATCAAAATTTCATTAAGAACTTCTCGAGAATAGCTTTTCTCCCATGACCACTTTGCAAAAGCAAGCAAATATGTTCTTATGGACGACCAAGTGGAAAGAAACTTTTCAAAAGCTTAAGCATCTTTCGATCACCTCACCGAAACTATGAATTGCGCATCTCAAGCAAGCAAGGAAGGACTTGGAGGAGTCCTCTTACAGAACGATCATGCGATCTGTTATGAATTGCAAAAGTTAAAAGAGAATGAGCAGAACTACCCCACACATGATATTGAGTTATCAACCATCATCCATGCTTTGAAGGTGTGGAAAAACTACCTCATGGGAAGTAAATTCCTTATTAAGATCGACAATATGAGTCTAAAGTATTTATTCGAACAACCGGATCCGAATGTGAGGCAAGCCAGGTGGTTGTCTTTCCTTAGTGAGTACAATTTTGAGCTAAATCATATTAAGGGAAAATAGAACAAGCTTGCTGACACTTTGAGTTGACGAACTCATATGATATATGAGGTGAATTTAAGTCAAAGTGATGCATATTTGCACGATAGGATTAGAATGGCCAACAAATTTGACAATTTCTATGTAGAAATCCTCAAGAAAGTCTAAGACGATAGGTTTCTTCGAAAACAAAAAGAGTGCAAGGTAAACGAATCAAGACTGCTATGGTCCAATGATAGATTGTATTCTCCAGAAGGAGGGGACATTCAGTCCAGAATCCTCACAGAATTTCATCGGGCACCCTACTCAGGGAATCTGGGATATCAAAAGATGATATCCAACGTCAAGAGATACTTTTTCTAGCCTAAGTTAAGGGCCAACTTTGTGATGTTTATCACAAAATGTCAGGAATGTCAGCTGGTCAAAGCTGAGCATCATCATCCTTTGGGATTGTTGCAATCGTTACCCATTCTAGAATGAAAGTGGGAGGTCATTAGTATGGATTTTATCACCATTATACCAAAAATTAAGAAGCAAAATCATTCTATATTTGTAGTATTTGAAAAATTGTCAAAAGCATCACACTTCATTCCAGTGAAGTCAACCTACAAGGAAGTACACATTGTCAATCTCTTCTTAAAGGATATATTTAGATTGCATGGGACACCCAAGGAAATAATCTTGGATTGAGATACAAAGTTTACCAAAAACTTTTCGAGATATTTATTCTCCGGACTAGAGACATAGTAGAACTTTAGTATTGCTTATCACCCACAGACAGACGGGTAGACAGAAAGGGTAAGCCAGATTGTTGAGGACATGCTTAGGATATATGTCATGAAAAACCCCAATAAGTGGGAAGACTACCTACATCTTGCATATTTTTCATGTAACAATGGTTATCAGGCTTCTGCCAAGATGAATCCCTTTGAGGTACTCTATGGATGAAAGTGTAGAACAACGGTTACTTGGGATATCCCGATGGTTTGGCTCATGTTAGGGCCTAATTTAATAATGGAATTGGAACAGTTGGCTACCAAGGTCCAAGTGAACCTCAAAGAAGCACAAGACTACTAGAAAATTTACGTGGATCGAAAAAGAAAAGATAAAGATTATCAAATAGGCGACCACGACTACTTGAAAGTAAAAGAAAAACAAAGCTCATTGAGCTTGGGGAGGTGCAATAAGTCAGCACCTAGGTTTTGTGGACATTTTGAAATACGATCCAAGAGAGGGCTAGTGGAATATGAACTAGCATTACCCACACAAATAAGAGTCCATTATGTTTTCCATGCATCATTGTTAAATAAATATGTTTATGATACTAAACATGTAGTTGATTGGTCCTTATTACAAGTGGAACCTTAATGGTATTTTTCCCCTGAACCTATTCATATATTGGAAAAGAGAGAGGTGTGGCTCAGGAAGCACACCATAGTCCAGTTTAAAGAGCAATGGAAGCACTTTGAAGCCGATGAGGCTACTTGGGACAATGAAGCCACCATGAGAAATTCTTACCCCACCTTATTTCCTGAATGCATTCTGAGTCCCTAGAACAGTAGGGATGGTCTTGTTCTAAGCGGGGAGGGATGCAATATCCTGAATTTTGAATCTCACACTTATAGGCACGATCCTATTGATTATGATTTTATCTTGATTTTTTATTTTGATATATTGGATCGAAGACCCCACTGCATATGAACATGATGACTTGTTTTATATATAGGATGTAAGCCAATTTTTGATGATATATATATTCTTGTTGTGTTGGTCGTGGAACCTGAAGTGCATGATTGGTGAGATGTTTTGTGTTGAGAGAGGATCTCTGGATCACATGGGTAATTAATGTTTTTTGTTGAGCGAGAAGCTCTCAATCACATGAGTACTTATATTTGTATTAAGGAAGAAGCTTTGGAGCACATGCATTTTGAGACATTTGTGTTGAGCGTGAAACTCTGGAACACATGAAAAGATAAGTTGGAAGTGTTGGCCATAAGCCCTAGATCCTTCCATGTTGATGTCGAGCATAGGCTCTGCAACATCAGATCCTTGGCCATTGTATCCCTAGATGCATCGTACAAGTACAACCTAGCATTAGTGTTGAGCGAAGAGCTCTAGAATTTCACTAAGTTTGTAACTCCCTGTTTCTATCATTGAGTATGGGCTCTAGTAAGCACTAGGAGTTACTGAGAATAATTAATGATTCCCAAGTGAAAACGACTCCAGAAAAAATATTGATCTCATCATACTTATTTATAAGTGATTAAATGAAATTTCGAATTTATGTATTCTCATCATGTACTGAAGAACTACTATGTTATATGAGGGAATCCAACACGCAAATATGTTTAGAATTTCCTAGCCTAGTAGACGTAACCATCTACCTAATTAACTTAATGAAGAAAGTGTCATAAGTCTAGGGATCATAGCATGTGATACCCCCACACTAATGTTAACAAATTTTATATTATTATATTTTATACACGGTATGTATAAAGAATAAACATAGTAATAATATTAATAAAGAAATAAACAAGGAGAAGCTCCATTTATTATTATTATTACTAAGAGAAAAATTAAATAGGATAATACCTACAAAAGTTGAAATCGGAACTAGTTAAAATTTCCTAAGTTAACGTATTAAAAAGTACCCAAATTAAATAAAAATGGTTAAATCAAGAAATCAAGGATTTCTTGATTTAACTGCCCCTTTGACTGAAAAGTATGTCTATAAAGTCCCAAGCCAAAGGGATTCTTGGGGATTTGATCTATCTTTTTGGAGTCATTATTCTGCCTGTTAATTCTCAAAGAGAGAGAGTTCTTGGAGAACATTTCACTAAGAGGAAGAAGGAAAACTGATCCAAACCTGGTATACCAATGAGGGAAACCTCACCATAGGAGCTCTAATCTACTTAAATGTTGCAACCAACTAGGGGAAATCTAGATTGAAACCAGGAATGGTACCAGGTCATGGTTGGGTGGAACGTGGTAGTTCCCAAGTGATTCAATCATCTAATACGGAGGCCAAATCTGCCTATGAATTGTTAATGTTGTTTATTTGAGTGTGGAGGTTTCATCCTTTAAAGGAGCTTCAATTTACAGGTACGAGGTTCTAGACTGCCTATTTATTTTTCTATAATAAGTGTTTTCTATACTAGGAAAATGTTTACATTATATTTTCTAACCCTATGTGCTTTGGTTTCTATCTAAATCTTTTAGGGTTTACATTTTAACTATAACTCTAGATTGTAATTTAATTCCTCTTTCCACATTATGAAGGGTTTGGTATTTTTTAGGTTTTACTTTGGTATTGTCTTTTACTGTTTTAATATTGTTTCCTTACAAACTAAGGATTATATCATATTAAAATAACTAGCTGTTCATTTCCCTATTTACTCTACTGACAGAGCCCATATTGTCAACAGAGCCTTGTTTAAATAAAATACTAGTNACTAAGGATTATATCATATTAAAATAACTAGCTGTTCATTTCCCTATTTACTCTACTGACAGAGCCCATATTGTCAACAGAGCCTTGTTTAAATAAAATACTAGTTCAAATCTAAGATTAAATTAAAACCTAGATTTAATTACCATTAACTAAATATAATAACAAGAAACTAACAGGTATACCATATATATATATATATATATATATATATATATAGTATCAGCTATAAAATAGAAATATAATTCTACTCTATCCACATTGTATTTTCCATCCAAGAATAAATTATAAACATGAAATACTAGAACTAAAATAAGAACCAGCGAAGACCTTTCCAGGTTCGTATAAATAAACATTATGATAAACCAATTAATGGAACAAGTGATCAAGACCCTACAAGCGGTCCACGATTTATACTATCTGTTCTAGTTACTTCTATGAAGTATAAACAATAATAACCTTATTAACATTATGAAGTCATGTCTTAAGTAACAATTCCAACCCTATAACATTAAAGTCCACATAAACATAAATCACATGTCATAATATTACCTACAACAACCATGTAATTATAACCACATTATCGTTAAAATGTTAATTTACAAACTATATATTTAAACCAGAAATCCCACGATCAAATCCTATGAAAATTTCAAATGCCAATTCACATACCATAAAACACAACGCCATTATATTCAAAACCCCAAGAGAATTTTAATACACAGTAATCAATTTATAAAACCTCATTATAATAAACAACGACCAAGGATCGAGTCCTGTAGAGTTTTTCTACATTTTATAAAGCCACGTTATAAACAGTTTTGTATGCGGGCTGTAAAAATTAAACTACATCTTTACATAGGGGTCGTAAGACCCTTACATTTTAACATACGCTATAATCCATGGCCTCAACCCCATAAATAATCAACAACAAACTAAACATAAATGTTTCAATGC
>LPNX010593067.1:35478-57702 GCA_001517045.1 Pseudotsuga menziesii | reverse complement strand
GTTTAAAATAAAAATAAATAATCACATTTGTTTTTTTGAACTTACATATTTTATGTATAAATATAACAACATTCTACATAAATTGTAATAAAGATGTTAAAGTTTTTTTTTAATCTATATAGCAACATTCTACATGAATTGTTATAGATTGTTGCATTTGTTTTTTTATGTTTTGGATGATAAGTGTTTATAGTTTCTAAAATATAGACTTACTAAAAAGCATCTATGAAAACTAATATTCATAGTTTTTAAAATATAGATTTATTAAAATTAACTAATTAAATTTATACTTTTGTGAAGTCTAATATTTTATAAGTTTTAAAATAAAAATCTACTAAAAAAACTATTAAGTTTTCAATTATATTAAAATAGTTTTTTAAGTTTCCAATTATATTAGAATATTAGTTTTTCATTTGATTACAATCAATAAATTTATATAAAAGTAGTTTTTCATTTAATTACAAATAAGTATATAAAGTATTTGAAGAGGATGATCTAATTTTAGTTTTTTTTTTTTTTTTTTCAATTTTATTTATTTATTTTAATCTTGTATTTATTATTTGATTTTAATTTAACTAATTTAAAATTTAGGAAAGAAATAAATTTATTTCGAAATAAATAACTAATGAAATAAAAAAATAAAAAGAATTTGGGAAAAAATATATGGAATATTTGATATTAAATTTAAAGATTCTATTTCGAAAAACATATTGGTAAGATTTAACATAGTGGATGCATATTTTGAAGTTCAAAGAATCACGAAGAACATTACACGTTTTTTTTTTATAATTGACTAGTATTTATGGTGAATATAATAAGAAATTTTGGCTAAAATTTTGTTTGTCTTTTTGAAATATTCGAAAATTTAAATTTACATTTCTAATCTTTTCAGCAAATTTGCAAACTTTTGGTAAATTTTGTGTTTGTCATATTTTAGTGGGAAAGCCTCCAATAAAAACATCCACATATACTCAATGCTACATAAACATTACAAAATTCCATGCATTTACCCTAGTGTCTACATCGAAAGGATACGCTACTAAATAATCACATGGTAGTCTTAGTTGGGTTGTCTACATGGTGTCAAAGAGTTTGAAATGGTGCCACATGAGAAATATGATGGAGATATTTAGTGCTAAAGGTAACATTTTCTTGAGCAATGTAGTTTGTAAAGAAGGATGTAACACCAACTTGGCTTCTTGTCTAAGGTAAATAATGAGAGTGCTTGTTTTAAAGGGGTGGTGGATGTAACAAAGGAAGTTGGTAAACGTAGGAAAATCCTATCGAATTATATGATCCAAGTCCAAAGATGAGGTTTATGAATGAAAACAAGTCACCTAAACTAGAAATACTCCAGTTAGAGGCCTCCAATAGAAGTGTCACAGAAAAAAAAAAAGTAGGGTTGATGCACAGTCATGAGCTCCTTTCAAGACACTTTAGTTGCCACATAAATATGGAAAAAAAACAACCCATAACTTCAAGATGAAATTAGAGGTACCTGCATTACAAATTTAAAGAGGATGTAAAAAGAAAAAATATTGGAAATCGAATAAGCTTTCATAATATATAAATTTTACTTTTAGAAAATTTGTGTGTTTTTTTCTTCTAAAAATTCTTTTTTCTAAAATTCAATTTTCAATTTTTCATAAAAATATAACATATATGTATGTGCACGTTCAACACTACATGAATTAAATGGTAGTATCTTTAAATAAAATTGTGCACATACATAGAGAACATCTTATACCATAATGTTTACATTTTTTTATGAATTTTTGAAGGCAAAGAACCATGAAAAAGGGTGATGTTTGCGCATGTGAAACTTTATGGACATAAATTAATGATTTTTTAATCAGTTTATAGATCTCTCTTTCTTCTAGTGCACCATATGAGTTTTTCCTGAAATGGTGTAGTGTTACTGGTTGAAATGACAGTTTAAGACACCGGTAAGCATATAAGGGAAAAGTGACCACTATCACCTTAGTCACTTATAGTCCCCAAATTCTTCAGAAGCCCAAGCCTACTAGGGGAGATCCCTATTTGAACCTACAAAGATACTCAAACAAAGTGTTCTCTTTCAAGGTCGTCAGAGATCAGTGCCTACTGGAGTCAAATCATAAGAGTGGGAGTGTTATGTTGATTATGGTTGAGAGACAATATGAGTGTAGTTATCAATGTAGTGGTATATCATCCAACAATAGGAAAATGTCACTTGAGTATAAGTATTTATCATGTGTGGAGGTTACACTTGGTTTTGTAACTCCCATTTGTACAATTGTTCCCTCATTGGCTAGTTTTATCCTTAACACCTCAAAAGTTGTGTAAATCATGATGTAACGCCTTGTGTAAATCCTTGTGTAACCCCCCTTTGATATTTTGGGAAGCTTCCTTGTATTGTGTGACACCTCACCTAACTATTTTTTATTCCTCTTCATGTACAATGTGTCAACACATGAATTTGAGTTGGGTGAAGTGGCTTGAAGTCACTCTCCTTGAAATTTGAATTGCATGGGTTGGATTAGATGTAACCTCTTGCAGTTGAATTACCCCACTTGGTTTAACTCAAGTTGGATTACCTTGGTTTAGTTTTACTCGATTGAGTTAGAATTACCTTATTGCGTCTATCAATTCATGTTTGATATCATTGGTTTAGGGTTTGTTGATGGTTCCTTTGGATGGTTTTTTTTATTATGGTTTATCGCACATTTGATAGTGAGAGGTTGGTAATCTTGTGAGCTTAGGAAACCATAAATGACTTGCTATGTGAATGAATTTTGTGCTTGAAGCATGTGATATTGTATGGTGTTTGTGCTAATCCTAGAAAACTCTACTGTAGTTTCCCCGTGTACACTACTTAGCTCTATCATATACCTACACATAAATTATGATGGTGAATGATGATATCTCAATGTCCTAGGGGGTTTGGATTACCATTACACCTGGTAATGGGGTGGAAGAAGAAGTATGTCGATAGGAATAGAGTTTTGTATTCTCAAACTGATACTTGAGCTATTATTGAGTGCACCTCTATTGTATATCTATGGCCTCATCTCGGGGGTGGCATGTCAAAGTGAGATCTGGATTGACAGTGATAAAAGTTAGGTGGAACATGGTTCGGATGATGCCAGTTATCTATTGATAAGACACGCAATTTATCTCATGTTTATTTAATTTAATTGTATATGATATGATTTATTTATAGATGCACATGAAATTATTTATCAAACTTATGAGTTATTTGTGGAATAAATCTCTCACTCAATTCAATATATTTATGCAAGTAAAGTTTATGAAGGAATTATAAACTAGTTTTTGGGATATTGTCCACAAATTGTTTGAGGAAATAATTATTTTGTACCTCTGATACATAACTGATATTTTTCCCCTTTTAATTATATAATGTGTATTTTAATGGTACAATAACCTCAAAATTTCTTAAGACACTTCTCTTTGATGCTTCTATCTTTTATTCAAAAACCAGTTCGTCGATTAGACTGTTTGGCATAGTTTGGAGACTTGGCACATTAAGTGTTTGTAAAATTGTATGAGTGTTCCTTTTATTATTATGTCTGATAAATAATATTTAAATGTTTATTATAATGTGAGGATAAATCTTCTTGGTAGTGTTGTGGAAATGTCTACCAAAATTCTAGATCAATTTCCAATTTCTAGCTCCTTCAATGGAATTGTTTTCAGTAGATTTGTCACTTCGTATATGAAGTGTTTGTCAAAATGTTTGAATGATATATACCTCTATTATGAATGATAAAACATGTTATTTATATTTTTAATTTCATTTGAATTATTCTATGAGATGTGGATTTAATGATTCTAGTGATTCCTAGAATTACTAGTCAATTGATATTAGTAGAATTAACTAATTTTATGAGTTGTTTAATGGAGTATTTATGGGTGTAAATATACAAATACATTAGTGTAAGTGATCCATGATACACTTTCCATGATATACAATCGTAATATATTTCTCTTTATTTGACATTTCGAAAGTTAAATGGGAAATTAGGCACTTTATGATGAAATTGGTAAATAAATTTTTTATTCGAATCTTTGTTCTTGGTAAATGATGAATGTACAAACACATGCTTTGTGCTTGGTACTTTAAATTTTATGTAATTCCATTTTCCATATATGTACCTTCACCTTAGTGTTCCTCAGAACTCGATATGGTTTGTTTGATTGAATTCCTAACCGTGTTTATTAACTAGTTGTACTGATTGAACTTGAAATATTCTCTGTTTATGTACTCGTATTAGATATGAAAAAGAACATTTTTTCTATACATGCATGCGTAAATATGTTTATCATGGTTGTTGTTTGAATTTTTTTTCATTGGGGTGGTTGCATGTCAAATTTGTAGAAGACTAATTGTTAGTATTGAACAACTAGTTAACTAGTTCTTGTGGAATCATTTTCATAATTAATATTTTTAATTTATTGTAAAATGGAAATTAGGAATGATATACATGTATTTATGTGTTTATTATCCAATGGAATTGATAAAAACTTGTTAAGTAGTAAACAAATGAAATTATATTAAGTATCGTCAACTGTGCGTTAAGTGTCGTTAAGTATCTTAATTGAAACACTAATTACTAGATAATCACGATTAAAAGTAAATGTCCTGTAGAGATGGAATTTAGGTATGAATTTGATTGGAATGGATATGTGATGTTTCTAGAATATGTTATTAATCCTTCCTAGCCTTTATATTAGATGTTGGAATAGTTATGGAATTCATTTTAATTTATTGGTAATTAAATGGACTTTGTCGTGATTAAATATTGAAAAATGAAATTTAATATTTGTTTAACTAATTTTTTGTGATAATATTATATAATTATTCTTAGAGAGATAATGATATGTCCCTCAAACCCTTTCATAAAACCAGGGTACATTACAAGTGATATCAAAGCTTAGGTTCCAACACTGTAGTTGTTGGGCCTTCTACAGAGTTATTATATTTTGTATATGTGCATTTGGAGTTTAGAAATATACTTAGAATTAGATATTTATCATTCAACCTAGCATTATGATCTTAGGATCTTTAAATGAGAAAATAACATGCACAACAATAAGCACAAGAGACAAGAGACACAAAGAATTTTCCTTAGGGAAACCATAAAGGAGAAAACCCTGCAACTTCCTCAGAGATAGAATCAACACCAAAAGTAAAACCCAAAAACATAAAGATGATCTCTCGACAGCAGCAGTCTCTCTCTTGTCCCAGCAACTTCTCTCTCTCACTCATGCACCCCAATGAGTGAGTGAGTGTGTCATAAATAGAGAGGCTCAGTCTCTATTTATATTCTTTCATTCACTTAATGTCCACTCCAACATGTCGGCCTCACTTGTCAATTACTTACTAGAGCCAACATCTCTAGGAGAGTCTAATAACCATAGTTCCCCACAACTTATGGGGACTTTTCCCCTCTGACCAACAAGGAGGGTTATCCTTAACACAATGGTGGGGACTGTTGACCCGACTTACAATAACTCACCTAGGGCCGACTTCTCTAGGATAGTCTAATAACCCTAGGGCCCCACAAATACGGGGAATTTAACCCTTGATCAATAGGAGGGTTACCCACAATGAATTGACATGAATTTTTTACATTATAGAAACTTTCGATCGAAACATCGGGGCATGACATGAATCAATTACATTACAAACACTTCGCAGAATGAACATCGGGGTAAAATACATAAGATATACAAGTGAATACATGACGAAGTTACAATTACATCAACACTACCTCTGAACTAGGAAGGTATTCTCTCGACACAATTTATTGGCACTAGTCTTCTTCCTTGTATCATATGGATCATCATCGAGTTCTCGTCATCTTGAGGTAATCTTCATATTTAGGTCATCTTCATATTCAATTCATCTTTATCTGGATCTGGATCATCACTCGATCTGGATCATCACTCAATATGGATAATCTCTATTGGATCAACATCACTCGATTTGGATCATCACTCGAGCTAGATCATCATTGTTGGATCAAAATCACTGGATCTGGATCATCACTGGATCTGTATCATCACTACTGGATCATCATCATTGGATTTGGATCATCACTGGTGTTATCTCATGATTCTTCTCATCACAAGAAGTTCTACAAAGACAACCCTTTTTCATGCTAGTTGTAATCCTAGCCTCCATGTAGGTCTTCTTCAATGCTTATATCTGACCCTAAGTCAGAATGGCTCCCCCAACACTTATATCTAACCTTGACTCGTCAGAAAAGCACACCCAACACTCACATATGACCATGAGAGGAACACATCCACCATCATGTCAGAATGGCCTAGCCATCACATCTGACCATGGAAGGAACTTAATCCTCTCACCATGTCAGAATGGCCCAGCCCTTACATCTGAACATGGAAGAAACCTAATCATCTAACCATATCAGAATGGCCCAGCCCTTACATCTGACCATGGAAGGAAATTAATCCTCTCAACATGTCAAAATGGATCTCAGTCCCAGATTGAGGGTTCCTAGTAACTCACCAGGTTCCTCCGATATCCCAGAGAATGGCATCAACCCTTATATCTGATCAAGTGGGAACATATCCCTCAATCACGTCAGAATGGCCATGCACTTATACCTGATCATGTGAGACTACATCCGACAGTCATATCAAAATGGCCCTCAGTCCCAGACTAAGTATTCCTGGTAACTGACCAGGTACCTCCATTCATAGAATGGCAACAAACCTTATATCTGATCATGTAGGAACCAATCCTACAGTCATATTAGAATGGCTCAACACTCATATCTAACATGGAAGGAACCAATCCTCTCACCATGATAGAATGGCTCAGCCCTTACATCTAATCATGGAAGGAACCTAATTCTCTCACCATGTTAGAATGGATCACGGAATCTTCACTTCCCCTTGGAGGGAACCTCGATCTAGAGAACACCAAGCTTCTCCCTGAAGTACTCAAACTTCACTCTGGCCAATGGCTTCATCAACACATCAGCTATATGTTCATCCGCCGCAACATACTAGAGCTTCACTGCTCCTCTTTGCACCATATCCCTGATATAGTGATACTTAATCTCAATATTCTTCGACTTTTCATGGAACATCGAGTTCTTCGACAACTTCACACAACTCTGGTTGTCACAACTTATACAAGTAGGATCTAACTGGAGATCAAATAAATTAGACAGTAGCTTCCTTAGCCATACTACCACACAACTAGATAAAAAAGCTGTGACATGCTCTACTTCAGCTGTACTCGGTGCCACACAGGATTGCTTCCTGCTAAACCAAGAGATCACACCTAATGCCATACTGAAGCAACACCGTGAAGTGCTCTTCTTATCAATGGCACTGCCTGCCCAATCTGAATCAACATAACCCTCTAGGTTAATCTTTTGATTCACCTCATACTTGAGCCCATAATCAACTATACCCTTCAGGTACCTCAGAATATTCTTTGCAGCAATCAAGTGAACATGTCTCCTATCTATCAAGAACTAGCTCAAGGTGTTCACATCAAAGCAAATATTTGGTCTCATGTTCATCAGGTACATCAAGGACCTAATCATTTGATGATACATCGTAGCATCGACTGCTTTTTATGAAGCATCACTCAATAGCTTTAGGTTCGATGCCATAGGTGTGGTTATATCCTTGCAATCCATCATCCCAAATCTCTTCAGGATCTCTACTGCATACTTCCCTTGTTCGAGGAATATTCCATCTTCATTCTACCACACCTCCATGCCTAGAAAATAGTGCATCATACCCAAGTCCTTCATCTCGAACTCGGTAGCAAATATCCTTCTTGCAACTTTAATGAGTTCCTCTTTTCTGTTAGGAATATGTCATCGACATATAACCGGAGCATCACTGGTTTTCTTCCTTCAACCTTGAAGCAAAGGTTGGAATCTGCTCTACTCTTCGTACAGCCTAGAGTCATCAGTAATCTTTCCATCATGTCATACCATGTCGAACCTCAGGATCTTCTACAGTCACTCCCTTTGAAGTGAATCATCATTCTCCCTTTGTCTTTTGTACTCTATGCACTGAAACATTCTGTACCGGAGTGACAAGTAGCTTTATCTGCTACTAATATTCTATGTATCCATCTAGGATCACTGGATACCAAGATCCTCTATCTTGAACTTTTTTTCAAAATTTCTTCTCGCACCCATCTGTGAGCTTGTCACCATCTATAGGATTTCGTCTTCAACCTTGTAGCAAAGGTTAAGATATTAATCAAGCTCATCATGTATGTGTTATCCCATGGGTTTCTTCTGAACTTGTACAAGGCCTTCTTTCATTTGCACACATGATTCTTCCTGTCATGTGTCTCAACTCCCACTGGCTACAAATTTCTCTTCGTAGTCTATGCCTTCTTTTTCTTAGAAGTCTTGTGCTACGAATCTTGCCTTCTATCCCATGATGTTTCCATCTACCGCATGATGGAACTATGAACTTTCCTTCATGTATCGATACTGCATCCTAGGCATCATTCTTCTTGAACTGGTCTTCCCTTTCTTCTTGGTTACTTCTTCATAGCTGAAAGGTTATGCATCAATGATGTCGCCGCATTCATCATATTATTATTCATTTTGAACTGTTGTCACTTGTTCTTCGGAACAAGTCTCATTCTTCTTTGCTTGTAGGTGATTATGTATGTGATCTTTCCTACAAGTCAAATGCATTTGTATGGTTAGAAACATTTCATAAGGAATATTCATAATAGCAAATTATTATGCATAAATACGTGATTATGCAACTATTATAGCCAATACAACATCCATCCATATCTCACGGAAACTTTCTAGATGCCTTCCATCTCTACGAGGACAACATTGAGATTGTGCACTAATCAAATATGTCAGCAAAGAGGTTTCATTCTAGATAAGTAGCAAAGGAGAGTTGTATAGCACCATGAGCTACTTACCTATCACATGCATATTAGTAGTATACTATCATTAATGAAAACATTCTATCATGCATAATACATCAACTAAATATAAACAAATGTATAACAAAACAATATCATGAAATGACAATTCAATAATTATCTTTATTTGTTTCATGGGTAGACTCCTTCTTGAGCCTTCAGCTTTATCATATTCTGCATTCATAATAGCATCATTTCTTATCCAAATGCTAAGATGGATAAGAGGTTCTTCAAGATTTGAGTCCTTCATATTCCTCATCGCTTGAGGTATCTTCTTTGGATGGTGAGAGCTTGATCTTCAACTGCTCGCATTTTTCTCTTCTCTTATTATGAGTCGAGCTTCTTCTTCTTCCCAGAGTCTACTGAAAGCAATCACTTCCTTCTGGCACACATTCCTTGCATGAATGGATTCCCATGATCCTGGGAGGCCATTCAAGGTGGCTATCACTATTTTTGCATTCTCCACTTCTTCTTCTACTGTTACAAGTTGTTCTTTGATTTGAAAGACCCTCTTAAAGTATGACTATATGGTCTCTACATTCTGGATCTTCACATTCTTCAACTATTTTCTCAAAGTCATATTCTGATTTATGTTCTTCCCTTCAAATAGCTTGGTCAAGGAATCAAACATCTTCGATGTCTTTAGGGAAGAAACTTGTGGTACAAGGTCATCTGTGATTGAATCAACAATGATCTTCTTAGCCTTGACCAAGTTCCTCTTGTCTAAGGATTTTAGCCTCATCTCCCTCTGGAATTGGAATCTCTCTACTCATGTAGGTGTCCAATTCATTTTCTTCAGAGAGATCATATACTTCCATTCTTGGAAGTTGTCAACTTCACCAATATTATCATCAAGTTGATGTGATAGATCACTTTGAAATGAGAACGTTAAATGAAAATAGCAAAAGATTAGATCTTACTGATTTGAGGTGTCCGTCCTCGTTCTGGAGCTCACTAATCTAGGGTTTGTCAGAGAAACCATAATTTTCAAAAATTGGAATCTTTTAGATCTAATTGGATAGAAAGATAGACCTCTTCAAGGTGATCTACCCATATGTACTCATTTTCTGAAAATAGTGGAGGGAAACTCCCGGAACAGGAAGCCCTATTTTTCAAATTTCTTCTGTAGAAATGCCTGATACTGTTTATGTGGTATCTCCAAAATTACTATCCCTATATGTCTAACACTTTGTATTGAGGTAGAATAACCTGTACCTGTTGCAACACCATAGGTTTTATCAGAATTTGTTTCACCAATTACAACTTATGATCGTTTTCCCAAGGTGACCTATTTTAGGATTGTTCAGTATAGAGAAGTTGTATGGACTTCCATGTGTGACTGTTTCATCTTTAGGGTCTGAAGCTTCTACCACAGAAATTAAATTATGTTTCCTTTTTAGAAAATCTTCATAAATTTCATTTGGACCTTTGTATCTTGAGATATAGCATTTCTCCCTAGGTGTCCTGTTTAGGGATGAATCCTAGAAGAGGTTAGAACCCTACCTTGGAGGGATCATATCTCCTATAATATAGTGAATGGGAGGCTGAATTTTGGAAAACATGTAAATCAGGATTTTGGCTATGGACTATGAAATTTTCAGCTCTTGATCATTCTTCAATCCTGAGATATAGCGAATGTACCAAAACATAGTAGTTTTAGTATTTTTAGGTTTTTCTAGCTCGGGGTCAAACTAGGGTTTGACTTTCCCAGAGTTATACCTAACCAAAAATATAGACACAGGTCTCTAAAATTTTATTTTGATGAGGAGAGAAATTCTATGCCAGGCTCACTCAAAAATTCATCTTCTATAAGAAACCCTAATTTCCTGCACCAAAACTGAAAATGTCCGGAATTGAATTTTGCTTCGACAGAAAGATGTACCCTTCAATGGAGAGTCAACCTAGCATACTTTTGCTGATGGATTGTGGAGAGAGACCAACAAATTAAGAATCCATCACTTTTTCAACTGTACAATGTCATCTTTTTAGGTTAGCTCTGATACCATGTTATGTTTTTATCATTCAAGCTAGCATTATGATCTTAGGATCTTTAACTGAGACAATAACATGCACAGCAATAAAGACAAGAGACAAGAGACACAAATAATTTTCCTCGAGGAAACCATAAAGGATAAAACCCCACAACTTCCTCAAAGATAGAATCAACACCAAAAGTAAAACCCGAAAACATAAAGATGATCTCCCAATAGTAGCAGTCTCTCTCTTGTCCCGGCAGCTTCTCTCTCTCACTCATGCACCCCAATGAGTGAGTTTGTGTGTCATAAATGGAGAGGCTCACTATCTATTTGTATTATTTCATTCACTTAATGTCCAATCCAACATGTCGGCCTCACTTATCAATTACTTACTAGATCCGACATCTCTAGGAGAGTCTAATAACCCCAGTGCCCCACAGCTTGTGGGGACTTTGCCCCTCCGACCAACAAGGAGGGTTATCCTTAACACAATAGTGGGGACTATTGCCATAACTTACAATAACTCACCTAGGGTCGACTTCTCTAGGATATTCTAATAACCCTAGGGCTCTACAACTGCGGGGACTTTAACCCTTGATCAATAGGAGGATTACCCACAATGACTTGACATGACTTATTTACATTATAGAAAATCCCGATTGCAACATCGGGGCATGACATGACTCAATTACATTACAAACACTTCCTGGAATAAACATTGGGGTAGAATACGTAAGATATACAACTGAATACAGTCCGAAGTTACAATTACATATTCCAAACTTAGTAAGATGATTTTTTCGTCCCTTGTGTCAATAAAAGAACAAGAAGCCTCACTTCATACATTATTTCGTTGTATGCCTTTGAATTAATTAACATTTCATATTTGTTGTTGAATAGAATGATTGGTAAGTACTCTGTGGTGCATGTCTAATAATTGAGTGCATTCCCTCTTTTACTGCTCATTGAACTGTTAATATTGAAATGCTTATTGTAGTATGACTTATTTATTGTTACATTATGATTATTAGTTGATAATAAAATAATCATCATTATAATAGTATGTACTATGTCTCATTATCATTATTAATATAATGCTAAGTTATTAATATGATATAGTTATACTAATATTAAATAATAATATGATTTATTAAGTGACATTGATACTCTATATGGATTTTTTATTTTATATAGATGGTATTCTTTTATAGTCTTATTTAGGGCACTTGGATGGTGGTGGTTACATGGATGAGTAACTCCCTAGCTATTTTAGGAATGTGACATTTGTTTAAATGGTGTTTTCATTTTTTTTATCCATGTAGAATGTTTTTATACTATTCATTAATTATTACTATCCTCACTTATCTAATTAGTTAGTGGTAGAATTTCCACTTGGAGGTAAGCATAAATATGGCCTATTTTTGTATTATGTTATTTAATTTATTAATTTTTAGGTTAGTGGTGGCATATTATTATCCTAGATATCTTACTAATTTATTTATTGAGTAGACAAAATGAGCCACTTGTCCCTAATGGTTCATATTCTCTTTTATTTTATTTATTTTGCTTATGGGGATGTAACTCCTTGTCTATTTTTGGAGGAGAATGAGCCACTTGTCTTTAATGATTGACATTCTCTTATATTTTATTTAGTTTAATTATGGAGATGTAACTCCTATTATATCTTTGGAGTAAATGATCCACTTGTCTTTAATAACTCATATTCTTTTAATTTTATTCATTTAATTTTATGTGTTTAAGTAGGTAGTATAGTAGTGTAAGATAATATTATATGTATATATATGGCATTGACATAAATATATATAATATGATATGCGTGATATTATTGTTGTTAAAAGTATATATAAGAATAGATTCACTATTATATATATGAATGTTTGTATGTTTGTATATACTGTAATACGTATTTTATTATATGTAATAGTTATTAGTATTACATGTATGTAATATTGAGAATATACTATATATATAGAGGAGAACATATGTAATGATGTAAGTGTAAAATTTGTAGGTGTTCAGAACTGTTTGGAAGTGTTTGAATGTTTGTAGGTGCTTGGAAGTGTTTGGAAGAATTTGGAAATATTTGAAAGTCTTTGCAAGTATTTGTGAGTTTGGGAATATTAGAAAGTATAGTGCGATCAAAAGTGTTATGTTAGTATATATGTTATAATACATATCTAATATGATAGTATTGGGTTATGCCATTATTTCTATAATTGTATCGATATTATGGTATAACATAGTAATTATATGAGTACATTAAATATAGAACATATAGGTTATATGACTAATATGTCTTGTACATGACTAATAATAATATTATATATGATTGAAGAATAATAATATGTATGTAAATAAAATGGGCATATGTATATTAATAATACATAGTAATAGTAAGTATGGTAGATGGTATGAGTGTATGATATCATGTTGTATAGCTATTAATTATTTTATTGTAGAATATTAGAATATTTTGGTGGTAGGATGTTTGGATGTTTGATATGACTATGTATTTACTTTGATTGATACGTAGTGCGCTACATGTAAATAATAAGTAATCTAATGCATTATTCTTTATATCCCCATGTGCTAATAATTGTATGTAATGGTATGATAAATAGTTACTATTCGATATTATTTCTATAATTGATGTATGTTGTTTGATATTATTGATTCTAATGGATGTTATTGATTGACATTGTATGATTAATGGTGGATACATGTATGACATTGTCATCATTTTATGTATGGATATTATTGGTTGTCCTTGGTTGTTGTGGTTTTTATGTGTATGATTGATTCGTTTTGGTTGATGTATTTTGATTGATCTATGCCAGTTGATGTATTATTGACAATGCACTTTTATTGATGTAATATTATTGATGCTTGCATGGTTAGTTGATGCATGTATGGTTTTCCTTGGTTGATATTACATTACTGATATATGATTGATATATGGTCGATATATCATGAATTCATGATCGATGTCTTTATGGATGATGGATGATGTATGCATTTGGGTCATTGTATGATTGATATTAGTTGATAAATAATGGATTTTTTAATTATCTATAAAGAAGATTTATTATTTGTGTTGAATTAGGTTTATCACTGGCTAAAGTTATTATTTTTGTTGAATTGATCCATTATATAATTAGTTACAATTCTGAAGTTAGGTATTTGTTAATTATTACTATCCTCACTTATCCTCACATAGGTAAAATTCCTATAGAGGTTTACAATTCTTGGTTAGATTAAAACCATTGCACATAAGTTCACTTTTCTTGTTACATTAAAATGCAAAAGTTTTTAGGTGATATTTGAAAATATTCATCCTTGTGATCTTCATTAGAAAAGTATCTTGTGTCATTATTAAAAGGTATCATGATAATAGCTTGGTGGTATTTCATATATCTATGTCGAAAAGTAGGTACTAACCATGTAATTGATTAAGTATGATACACGTACCTTTATTTAAGATGAGCTTCATGTATTCTTATATATTCAATACTAATCATGTAGAATGTGGTACCAATATCTTTGTTAGGAAACTATCCATGTATCTTGTTGAAGGAAAATATATTATTACGATGTTTAATGAAATTATCTTAATAGGGTATCGTTGTAGTATATCAAATACCTTTGTTGAAATGCATATTTGTAAAATATCATAGTGATAATTTATGCATATTTTTTGAAATATCTTGGTGACACTTCATGCATCCGTGTAGGAAAAGTATTTTGGTCATAAATCATGAAAAAATATCTTGGCAATACATCTCATGTGATTGAATGCTCTGAACACATTTCATGTATATTAGATGCATTTCACATTATTGAAATTTATTAGTGTAAGGTTCAGGTAGATGCATTTCAAGTATTTTGTTGAAGAAATTTCTATGCCTTGAGTACTTTGCATATACTGAAGTATTACATGTAATTAATCAAAAATTTATTTTCTTGAAATATATATTCTATGAATCTTGTTGAACAATATATATGTTTACTGCTAACCATGTGTCTATTGGGAATAAGAATAGGCTTCCTTGTTGAAGAAGCATCTCTATTTCAATATTTTTTATTGGAAAATATGGTTTAACTATTGGGATTGAGTTCTTGTATTCCCTCATAGAAAATTCTAGTGTCTTGCCACCCCTTTGCTTCCGTCATATCACTCTACTAGTCTAGGTTCTTGTATAAGAAGCCAGGAAATGGGATGGTGATCCGACAGACAGTGGATGTCGAAAAGAAATTAGTAGTGGTAAGTATTGTGATTCTTATAAGAGATATTTATGAGATTTTATAAATTGGTTATGCTCTTATTGTTGGAGGAGTATTGTCCTATTAAATCTATTTTCCCAAATTTGGGAGAAGTGTTCTCCCATGTGTTATTCATGTTGTTGTATGTAATGTCCCTAAAATCCGTAATTAAAAAAAATGTAGGGATAATAATACCGCTAAGATATAAGGGACATCTATACCTAACTTTAGAATTGCAAAACTATATAGGAATTTTACCTATGTTCATGTTCTATTTGTAATCTTGTATGGTTTCTATTTTATGATGATGTTTATTGTTGTTCTTTTAGAGACTAATGTACTTTGTATATTTTTATCTTATATCTGGTTTAATGATGCACTAATATTGTTTATGCATATTGAATACTTGTCATGTTACTCAGTTTTTATTTACTAAATGGTGAGGCTTACTTACCTCCACATCTAAAGGGGAGGAGTGGCTAGATTGTTTCCTAACGACTCACTTAGAAAGGTAAGGAAATCCTGTAATTTGGGCTTACTTAGTTCTCACGAAATAATGCATGATGTATCTATGTTTATTGCATGTATTCCATTGCTAATCCTATGCTACATGTGTGTAAAATAAAAGGAAAAGACATATCCCCTAATGGTTCTCTAACCCTAAACATTGAGGGGATTGTTGCATGGTATTAAAACACAACAAAAGTCCTTATGAGGAAAAACTATAGAAAAGGGATTTCAATTTAAGTTGTGGTGGATGATAGTTTTCATAGTTAATGTGCCCATGTGAAGGTTGCATGGCTCTTCCACACAAGCACACACAATAAAACCCATTCTAGGGTTTTCATAGCCATTCTTTCCATATCATTTTGTTGTTGGTGAAGGGGGGGTAGTGAGCTCCATTATTGGGTTTTGCTGATGAAGGCATGGTTACAGTGTCTAAATAAATTTCTTGGCAGGTATCCAGACAATGTTGTGGTTTAAACTTGTTACACAATTTTTTTGATATTTTCTTAGCATACTTTGGATGCCTCTCTTATTTCATTGCAGGTTGGATGATGAGGTCTAATATCTTGAATTTTGGACCTAACACTTATGGGCATGAGCCCCATTGATTATGATGTTACCTTGATGCTTTATTTTCATATACTTGGTCAAATATCCCACTGCATATGAACATGATGATATTTTTGATATATTGGGTGTAAACCAATTGCATATGATATATATATGTTTGTTTGTGTTGGGAATGGACCCTGAAGCACATGGTTTATGAGATGTTTTTTGTTGAGCGAGGAGCTCTAGAGCACATGGGTAAATTGATGTTTTGTGTTGAGCAAGAAGCTCTGGATCACATGAGTACTTATATTTGTGTTGAGCATGAAGCTCTGGAACACATGAAAAGATAAATTTGAAGTGTTGGGCATAATCCCTGGAGCCTTCCATGTTGATGTTAGGCATAAGCTCTGGAACATCGTATCCTTGGCCATTGTATCCCTAGGTGTATCCTACAAGTACATCCTAGCATTAGTGTTGAGAAAGGATATCTGGAATTGCATTAAGTTTGTAAATCCCTATTTTTTAGCGTTGAGTATGGGCTCTAGATAAGCGCTAGGAGTTAGTGAAAAGAATTAATGATTTCTGAGTGAAAATGACTTGAGAAAAATATTGATCTCATTTGACTTATTTATAAGTGATTAAATGAGAATTTGAATTTCTGTATCTCATCAAGTGTTGAGATACTACCTTGTTATACGAGGGAATCCAACATGCAAGGATGTTTAGAGTTTCCTAGCCTAGTAAACCTAACCACCTACCTGATGACCTTAATGAAAAAAGTGTCATAGGTTTAGGGATCATAATATGTGATACCTTGAGACAAATGTTAACAAATAATATATTATTATATATTTTATACATGGTATGTATAAAGAGAGAGCATAGTAATAATATTAATAATGTAAGAAAGAAGGAAAAGCTCCATCTATTATTATTATTACTAAAAGAAAATTAAATAGTATAATACCTATAAAAGCCCAATTAGGAACTAGTTAAAATATTAAATTTACGTAAATTAAATAAAAATGGTTAAATCAAGAAATCAAATGATTCTAGATTTAACTGCTCCTTTTGACTGAAAAGTCTATCTATAAAGTCCCAAGCCAAAGAGAGGCATGGGGATCTCTTCCATCTTTTTTGAGTCATTATTCTACAGGATTATTATTAAGAGAGTTCTTGGAGAACATTTTTCGTAAGAGGAAAAAGGAGAACTGATCCAGACTTGATATACAGCTAGGGAATCCCTACCTTGGGAGCTCTAAGCTAAAAAGAATACAAACCCTAGTAGATTCTACCCAGGAAATCAAATACATAGGGTTAGTAGATATGTTGAAAAACATTCATCTAACATATCCATCATTTCATCTAGAAGATAACATAGACAGTATAGGGTTATATTTTAAGAAATGTAACCCTAAGAGATATGGAAAGAACCATCATTTCTAGGGTTAAAATATATAAAGACAATTTATATAAAGCAGCCAGCATTTACCCTAGAAATGAACTTGATATACTAAGAAATCATACCTGTAATTTTTCTTCTTGAAGCTCCTTTAATGGCTAAACCTGGACACTTTTAAAATAACCAGCTTATCAATTTAAGACAGATATGACCTCTGATTTTGATGACCAAATCACTTGGGAACTACCACGTTCCTCCCAACCATGACCCAAAACTGTTCCTGGTTCTAATCCGAATCCCCCTAAGATGGACTCCAACATACAAGTAGCTTAGATCTCCTCGAGTAGGGTTTCCTAACTAGTATTCAGTTCTGAATCAATCCTCTTTTTTTTGCAGGAGAAAATTCTCTAGGAAAACACTTGATGGCAAATACAGGAATAACAAATCATCTTCCCAGAAAAAAATCAGAACCCCCAAGCCTTTGCTTGGCTTCAATGTTTATATACAAATTTTTTGTCAAAGGGACAGTTAAATCAAGAAACCAAGTTTTCTTGATTTAACCCTTTTTTAATTACTCGGGTAATTTTCAATACTTAACCTAGAAATTTTTAACTAGGTCCTAGTTAAACTTTCATAGTTATTATATTATTTATAAATCCTTTAATAATAAATAATAAGTGATGGAGATTCTTATTTCTTTTACTTAATTATATATTTAATCATAATTAATTCTTTATACATACTATGTATAAAATACATAGTATTATAACACTTGTTAACATGTGTATCCAGGCATCATATACCATGATCCATCGACTAAATAACACTTCTTCATTAAGGTCAAGTACGTAGATGGTTTAGGTATACTAGGATAGGTAACTCTAAACATCCTTGCATGATGGATTTCCCTCGTATAATGTGGTAGCTCTTCAGTACTTTGATGAGAATACAGAAATTCAAAATTTCATTTAATCACTTATAAATAAGCATGATGAGATCAATATTTTTCTCGAGTCATTTTCAGTAGGAATTTATTTAATTCTTTTCAGTAACCCCTAGCGCTTACCAAATCCCATACTCAACACCTATAGTAGGGATTTACAAACATAGTGCAATTCCATAGCTTTTGCTCAACACTAAATGCTAAGATGTATTTGTACGATACACCTAGGGATACAATGGCCAAGGATTCGATGTTCGAGAGCTTATCCTCAACATGAACATGGAAGGCTCCAGGGCTTATGCCCAACACATCCAATTATATTCTCATGTGTTCCAAAGCTTCTCGCTCAACACAAAGGTAAGTACTCATGTGTTCCAGAGCTTCTCACTCAACACAAAACATCTCGTCAATCATGTGCTTTAGGGTCCACGCCCAACAAAAACATGCATATACATATATAATCAATAATTGGCTTATGTCCAAAATATAAAACAAATCATCATGTTTATATGCAGTGGGGTCCTTGACCCAATATAAAATAAAACATCAAGATAATCATCATAATCAATAGACACATGCCTATAATTGTTAGGTCCAAAATTCGGGATATTACAATTTCTTTTTTATTGTCAATTGTTGGGGACATTACAAGTGGTATCATATCCCAATTTCAACACTAAGAGACAAAATTATCATACCAGACATTCGTTGCAAGGAAAAAAATGTATGTTTTTAATTTTTTTAACTAACATAAATTTTTCATGTTATTAAAAATTTGCAATTGCGGGAAATTTTAAAAGAATGGTTCAAATCATGAACACTGAAGAAGATAACAGATGAAAAGGGAATTTCAATACCCCTACCCAGGAAGCAAAAGTGGTGGTGGAACTGAATTCTAATTTGATGAAAACCATACAAAGTATTAAAGCGGACTTGCAAAGTTTCAGAGATGATAATCTGAATGAGAGAAATGAACAACAAGAAATAAATGAACATTGCGGTGAAACATGATGAGAGGAAGCCCATAGGGAAAACCCACTCTTTCCACATACAGGTTCAAGAAGGAACCTTATCATAAATGGCCCAACATCCCAAGAGAAGAAGGAAAAAAGGAACAAACCCTTGAGCCTCTAGAAGGAGATTATCATAGTCCTTCCAATAATGACTCTCTTTCTCCATGCAGAAAGAAACAAAGAAATGATGACAATCTCCAGGGGGATTTTAGAAAAATAAGAGCCCCAACCTATGAAGAAGAGGTGAACACGGGGGGAGAAAGCTGAAGAGTGGTTGTTGGGTATGAGAAAATATTTATGAGTACATAACTACTCTAGCGAAATGAAGGCTTGGTTGACCATCTATAATTTAAATGGAAAAGCAACAAGATGTTGGAGAGACTTGAAGCATACCAAGAAAGATGAGGTAATATAAATACGCTGGAGTAATTTCCGCAATATTTTTCACAAAAAATATATGTCGAAAAGATTCTTCGTTAGAAAGATGAAATAATTTCACGAGTTACGTATGGGATCCATGACTATGGATGCTTTTATTAATATATTTTTAGATATGTTACATTATGTGCCATATGTCAAGGATGAGAAGGTAAAAATACAACAATTTTTAGGATTTCTTCTTCCCAACTTTCAGGAAAGGATTGAGTTTAACATGCCTAAAACCTTAGACACCACATTGCACAAATCTAGGATTATCTATGAGCATGGGTAGCTGAAGCAAGATAACCTAAAAAGAAACATAGATAAGTCTAAGAACTTCTCTGAAAATTGCAAACCAGGTTTTATTCCAACACCGTACATAAAACAAAACAACAATTTTCCAACCAATAAGAACTTCGACAAATTGAGTACAAAGCCATATGTACCAGCTCCAAATGTTAACAATTTAGTATCAAATGGGGGAGCCAATGTTGGCCCACTGCAAGTTAAATGTTGGAAATGCCAAGGGCCTCATTATGCCTGATATTGTAAGAACAAGATCAATGGAGTCTTGCACAAATTACAAGAGGAACCAACGATAGAGGACATAGCTGGAATACTGTGAATTTATGCAGCCTTGAATGGCTGACAGGAAGACCATCAGGATACCATGGTTGAGATATAAGGTAATATCTTAAACACTTTTATTTCCATATTGATTTACCTCGGTTCTTTCCAGAGCTATGTATCGCCTGAAATTGTTGATGTATATAAACTAGGAAAAGTAAAACATGACAAACCTTTGCTAGTACAATTAGCCATAGGTACAAAACAAAAGGTTTCTGAAATAGTTAAATATTGTGAGGTAAACCTAAATGGTTTTCCTATGAAATTAAACCTAGACATCCTACCTTTAGGATCATATGATATACTTATGAACATGGACTAGTTGGAACAACACCATCTCATGCTTGATTGCTTATGCAAGTCAATATTGTGTACAGATAGCCAAGGGAATCAAGTGAAGATTCAGGGCATACCCAAGAAAGTTTGTATAAGGAAGAAATTTTCCTTACAAGCAAAGAGGTGCATTAGGAAAGGTTGTAAGTTGTTTGCAGTAAACATCCAAGACATAGAGGCTGAGTGAGAACAACACCTAGAGGACTTTCTAGTTCTTGTAGAATTTACGGACATATTTCCTGAGGAGATCCTAGGATTACCACTGAAACAAGACCTAGAATTTTCCATAGAACTGACACTAGGATCAGTTTCGTCTTCGAAATCCCCTTACTGCATGAGTTCACTGTAACAAATTCAAATAATAACAACAAATAATAATAATAATAAACATCAAAATATATATATAATAAATAATAATTAATAATGTCTTTACGAAAAGGCATGACTCTTAATGAAAGGGTATTCCATCAAAATATAAATAACAAGCCCTCAATTGTAATTTGGACTTATCTATCAATTTATTCATTTTTTATTATCTACGGATATGAGGGTTATTTCATAAATTACTTAATTGAGAACATCCAACTATGGATGTTACAGTGGTATGAGAGCTATACGAACCTTGGAAAACATTATTTACACCTTGTGTAGATTTGGGTTTCCCCAAAAAATAAGACTTTGTCCTAAAAAAAATAAAAAATAAAAAATAAAAAAAAGGTAAAAGTAACTTCCCCAAAAGAAGAGGTAAAAGAAAAGAAAAGAAAAGAAAAGATAGAAGTTAAAAAAAGAAGAAGGTAAGAGTGAAACCACATGTGGTTTCTTAAAGTGGGTTTCGGTCTGAATATAAAAAGTGCATAATAATAACTAGAATGAAGCAAGTGAGATTTGAACCTAGGTGGGGAAGGTAACACTTATTCCTCCCAACCACCCAATATACTCACATTTTGCAAAACTATTGGAAAAAAAGAAGAAGAAGAAGGAAGATCACCATAAAAAAAGGAAGATAAAAAAAAAGAGAAAAATAAAAGAAGAGAAGTGAAGTAAAAACAAAGTCACAAACAATGGCACCTACATATTCAGAAATTAAGTCATAGCTACAAACAACAGTGAATGAGTTAGAGCAATATAAGGCAATCAATAAAAGTATACAAGCTGACGTTGAGATGCAGAAGTGGTTGAAATAGTGGAGAGACAATGAGAATCGTCACTTATGG
>LPNX010593067.1:5699-16847 GCA_001517045.1 Pseudotsuga menziesii | reverse complement strand
CTCTCTCTCTCTCTCTCTCTCTCTCTCTCTCACACGCACACACGCACACACACACACACACACACACACACACACAACCACACATATAACACATCACCCATCATTTCCCATGACAACAAAAGACATAGGAAACTCCTTTTTTAAAAGACATGGGAAACTCTAAAGACATAGGAAACTCATTTTTTTAAAGAATTTTATTTTAAATAAACATTATGGATACTAAGAACATATATTATTATTACTATTACTATTACTATTATTATTTTAGCTTTAAATCTTTTCATTTTATTGTCAATGTATTTTCATTGTAAATAGTATTATTCAATTTGAAAGTAAAATATGTTGATTTTGTTATTAATATTTTGTGAAATATGTTTCTTTGAATAGAGATCATAGAAATAAGAGACATTAATGATGAAAAAACATACCCATGGGCCTAATAAGAAAGTAGCGGTGAACACTATATTGTAAAAATACTCGTACATGTGTGAATACCAGGACACTGTTGAAGAACGTTAGTCATTAAATGGGATAAATGTTAGTGAGTTAATGCTATAAATATTACGTAGTAGCCTGCATGCATTTTTATGCGCGTACACATAGGAACATGTGTGCTCTCCTATACATGTGTGCACTCTCCTATTGCTATTTAAAAAAACAGAGATCTTCCTTCCTGGGTTTGCTACCAATTTTCATGGGTTTTCTACCACTCTTCGCATGTTTTGTGCTCTTGAACTTTGCAATTTGGATCACACTCAATCATCAATTTGACACTCTTTTATCTGTTGGATAGAAGATCAGTCTTGGAATCTAGCAAACATCTTTAGTGGTCTTGGAATTTAGTAGATACACTCAAAATACAAGTTTTCATTACAAGAAGAGATCATTTTGAAAAGGCATTGTGAATTGTAAATAATTGTTTTCATTTGCAACTTAATCACAATATTTGAGATCATTTCATTGATTTATGTTTTATCATATTCCTACAACAATATCTCTCTCATAGACAACAATTAATTTCACAAGAATAATTCCCAAATTCACATCTAAACAAGTCTCATATTCTCCATACAAGATGAAGTATGCAATGTTAACTAATAATGATTTGCACATGAATATATTTTGATTTCACAAAATGATGGAATAGATGAATTTATCTCTTGAGACTCTTCAATTTGGAAAAAAAACATTTGACACAATCATGGGACAAGGTCCATATTGAATAGTTCACCAAATTGTCCATATTGTCTATACAAGATGAAGTATGCAATGTAGATCAATAATGATTTGCACATGAATATATTTTGATTTCCCACAAGGATGGCATAGATAAGGTTCTCTCCTAAGACTCTTCAATTTGTATAAAAAACTTGGAAGCAATCATGGGAGAGGGTCCATATTGAATATTTCACCAACTTGTCCATGCTCTCCTCTTCATGCTACATTTATCATAACATGCCTTTGAGCTTGACAAGGATACATCTACCTCAATGATTTCTCTTTCCTTCGGGGGATTTGCAACCTATTTATTGTGTAATTAGTCATTTTTTTCTATTTAGTTAGTGTAACTTAATGAGTGTAATTTATTCAATTTATTCCCAAGACATTTAAACATGAACTTGTGTCTTCCCTCACAACTAATGTGGCATATTAGGTGTAATGTCATCTCATACGAAGGTGTTGGAAATGAAGAATATTTCACTCATCTTCTTGTGACTTCCAAAAAAAATTTAATATGAAGGAAATCATAATCCTATAACTGTATACATGCAAACTTGACTCTCTTTACTTGACTCAAATAGAGTATAGAAATGAAATTTTAGTTCAGACATAAAGAGATACCTTTAATCAATGTTTATGTATCAATGCCAAAAATTTCCATAATAACATATCTGTAATTTAGTTAATTATGTTGGAACGCATCATGTTTCTTTTATAATGGAACTAATACCTTATTTCTTGCTTCTTATGCAGGGGTAGACCTCATAGTTTTGATAAAGAAACTTTTGGACATGGGAAAATCACATAACAAAGTGAGAAAAACTAGAAGGAATATGCCCATTGAAAAGGAAAATGAGGTAAGAGAAAAGGCCAGGTTGGCAATGGACAGAGTGAGACATGATCCAAACATTTCCACTAATAGTGTGACCAATCCTAACACACTTGATGATAGAAAAACATCTAGTTCAAAACCACGAGTGAAGCGGTTGTGTCCAATAGACCCAACGCAAATTCCAACATCAACACAGTCTCTAACCAACAATCCATCAATGAGCCATGTGGAAGCTCTTGAAGACATAGGTATATTAAGAGACGATGATTATCAATAATTGGACATAGGAGCAATGATTAATTTGCAATATTTCCAAGAAGACCACAACCATGTTGAGAACACTCCCAATATGGAACAACATTTGAATGAAGCACCACACCAAAGAATCTTTGGGATTCATAGCTCATGTCTACCTTCCCTGCGTTGACTGTCTAGTGCAAGAAAAAGTACTCCTAGGCGTATCCATAGGGAGGAAATTTGTCTGTCATGCCTTGAAGGTAAGTTTCCCAAATGCACTATCGATTGGCAATGTAGCAAGTTAATGAAGAAGTATTTTGAATCCAAAGGCGATGTAGGTAAATGTCAATTATTACTATGTCTGTTAAAGTCAAATTGTTTAGTTGTTGTTAGGAAAACTCTGGGCATAAATATGGTTATAAGTTCAGAGGCTAACAATCATATTTTTAGAAATATCCAATCAGCTTTTAATGGGATTAGGAATATGTCTTGTACTAAATATCTTTGTCAAGCTCGTCATTTGTTATTAGAATCAGTTGTAAGTAAGTCCACATGGAAACTTTGCCTCATATCAAACACTTCTCACATAATTAAATTAAACAAAAAAATTGTTAAAAAGTACTCTGTTATAAGAGAAAATATTGAGATTCCATGTGCAAAATATGGTTGGGATTTTGTTGACAGGTTGCCTTGTCGAGATATGAAGCTATTTGATGTTGATAAGGACTTAGTACAAAAGTTCTAGCATGATCATACCAGACCTTCATCTAACCAAAGTGAGGTGCTAAAGTTGAGAAAAGGTTCTACTTAACGTGAACCCCATGTCAAACACTTCCTTCACACGACACAGAATGAACTCTAAGAGATATTCAAGAATGAGAACACACAATTGAACCTGGGCCAAAGGTCCTTTGAGAAATGTAAACGATGGTATGTTCATATATGAATTGATCGAAACACATGTTGTTGTAGATACCATGTAGAATATGAATATTTTTATGACACGTATAAACATATATTTTGTGATTTGCATACTAACATTGAGAAGGGATGCAATGAATCCATAATACTACCAAACACATCAAGAGATTTTATCGGTAGCATCATGTGCCCAAGGCATGAAGGACAAAAATAATATGGAAAATCATGACTATATGGGAACTGTTCCAGTTGCAGTGGGTTTTCTCTTTTGAACCATTGCATTCATGGAAGCGATGAGCATCAATTTGGAAGTATGATCATGGAGATGCAGAGCTTCAAGTACGTAACCTATCAATTAGATAGTGTGAAGGAAAATAAAAATATTGCATTGGTGAAGTCACAAGTGCAAATGATTATTGCATGTTTTTCCTCTTACACATTCAGTTTCTACATATACATTCTTTAACGGTGACATTCTAATACAGGCCTTGTTTTCATGGAAACATGTACGGGTATGTGATTGTTTTACGGAGTTCTACAAGAAAACCAAGCAGTATGTTCAGCATGTGCATGTAGTGTGATGGAAGGATGAGAAATACAGAAATTGCAGGGACAAATTTCTCATTAGGACCATATTGTCAATTTTGGATTTTGTAGAAAACTACACGCTTCAGCCAAAAAATGAAATTCAAATTCAATATTACCATTTCGACCAAGTCAGCATCATGGTAGATATTATGTATAGGCATGGCCCTGAGAGCGGCATTAAAAACAAGATAATACAAAAGGAGACAAAATTTTACATAAGTGATGATAGATGCCATGATCTGCATTATGTGCAACATTGTTTTTGAATTTTCTATGATCAGCTAAAGGAGGGATATGTACATATGGATCAGCATTGGATATGGTCAGATGGTTGTGCGGACCAGTTAAAAAATTCCTCTGAGTCTTCCAATGGATGAGTATGTTGCATAAGACTTACAATGTGTTGCATATATGGAACTACTTTGAGACCGAGCATGACAAAGGTCAACATGATGGGGTTGGTGCATGCATTAAGACTGTACTACAAAGGGAGGAGATGAGGTTTACCAAAAACCCCCGTATCAAAGATACAAAATCCATAATTCAACGGTGGTATACAACAATGTCAGGCTGAACTAAAGTGAAACATATATCAACAAGGGAAAGAAGGGAAGTTGAGAATTTTTTACAAGTGTTTGGTTCTTATAGTTGCGACACAGTACAAGGAACACGTGGATTTTATTTGGTTCGAAGCTCAACCAAAGACCTATTTGAAATATGGATGTCGAAACTTGCTTTCTTTTGCATCCCTTGTAGTAGTGGTGAATGGGATGAATGCAAATGCAAGGATTGGGTTGATGATTGGGAACGTATGTCATTTGTAGTAGACTCACGTGTAGTAGTTGAAACAACCCACTTAGAGGAGGATCAGTCAACAATTTTGATAGACTACGACCATGTCTTAGATATTGTACATTGAGGACATATATATGTAGTTGTTTCCCCGAAAGGCAATGAATGGGGCATGGATTATTGGTTGGCACAATGCATTCAAGGTAATAAAATCCTAAATGGACCATTGATTGATGATGAAGGCAATTAATTTATTATTGGATCGATGGTGGTTGAGGGTGAATATCTTACACTAGATGGGAAATCAAGAAGAACTAGTGGGCATGTATTCATGGATTACAGACCATGTTCTATGGTCTATCACTTCACAAACTTGATTGTTGGCACAAACATCCATCTACAAACAATGTCAAACAAGAAATCAAACAAGGTACGTTACTTCTTTCCTCATTCAAAGCACAAGATATTGATGGAGACAATTAGAAACAGAAAGGACCCAGATGGCTATATTGAATGAGATTAAGTAATTGTGCTTACACTACCACACTAGCCTAATGTTCAACCAATCCTACCCTAAACGTTCGAAAACTTCTATGAGATGACTATTTAGATTGGTTAACCACTCCTCCTTCAACTTACACAATGTAGTTCACACGTACAATGAGGCATGGACAGGGTCAGTGCACTGTTTCCAAGGTTGCATGGACCCCACTGGGGTGAAACCTTAGTTCGCAAAATATGGCCCGGAGGCATGCGTGGGCTATGCAAAGTTGGGGGGAGGCCACCCAAGACATAATCTCATTCCATGATCCCAATGGATCTGAATATTCATCGATCGCAGCCCCATTCAATGTTCTATGGCAAGTTGTAGTAGGCCTGCAAAAGCCGTTGAGGGATTCCTAGGCCAATTCAAGGCCGGGGTCCAAAAACCAAACCAAATAGTGATTTCTGATTTCGTCAGCTCTTGCAGGTGTTTTTGGGCATGGTTTCCATGGGAATACTAGCCACGGCCTCTTGGAATAGGGCTTTGTAGGGATGATGGACCGTTTGCAGGTTTGCATTGTGGTTACTGGGGTAAAACCCTAGTTTGCAAAATATGGTTTGGAGGCATGCTCGGGTTGTGTAGAGTCAAGAGGAGGCTATCCTGGCCATAATATGGTGCCACAATCCAAACAAAACCAATGGATTTTCAATTGGAGCCTTGGTAAATGTTCTATGGCGAGTTGCAGTAGGCCTGCAAAATTCGTTCAGGGACACCTGGGCCAATTCAATGCCGGGGTACAAAAACCAAACCAGTCGGAGATTTCCAATTTAGTTAGCTCCTATAGGTGTGTTTGGAAATAGCCACCATGGGCAGGCCACCCCCAACTACCAGACACATGTTTTTGCAGGGCCGATGTACCATTGTCAGGGTTGCATGGTGGCTAGTCGTGTGAAAACCTAGTTTGAAAAATATTGCCTAGAGGCATTCCTGGGTCATGTGAAGTCAAGGGAGAGGCCACGTAGGATATTATCCTATTCCATAATCACAATGGAACTATTTTTTTGTTGATTGGATCCTCAGTCAACATTCTATGGTGAGTTGCAGTAGGCCTACAAAAGTCATTCATGGATGCTTGGAACAATTCAAGGCCAAGGCCCCAAAACCAAAATGGGTGGATATTTCTAATTCTAGTGAATCCTATAGGTGTGTTTGGGAATGGTTGTTGAGGGAAGGCTACCCATGGCCATCTCGCACAGGGTTTTTTAGGGTTGGTGCACCGTTGCTAAAGTTGCATGGTGGTTACTGGGGAAAAATCCTAGTTTGCAAAATATGGCATGGAGGCATGCACGGGCTATGCAGAATCATGGGGGAGGCCACCCTATACATAATCTCAAGCCACGATCCCAATAGAATTGATGATTTGTTGATCATATCCCCAATCAACATTCTATGGCAAGTTGCAGTAGGCCTGCAAAATTCGTTCAAGGATGCCTAGGCCAATTCAAGGTTGGGGCCCAAAAACCAAACTGGGAAGCGATTTTCGATTCCTTCATCTCTTATAGGTGTGCTTGGGAATGGCCTCCATGGGAAGTCCACCCCCAATATCCTAGAACGGGGTTTTGTAGGGTCAGTGCACCATTTATAGGGTTGCATGGTGGTTATTGGGGTGAAACCCTAGTTTGCAAAATTTGGTCTGGTGGCATGCCCGAGAGCTATTGCATGATGATTATACCTATCTCTCTTGATTTGTGTGCCTATGTGAGATCTCATTTGCGTATTCTCTCTACTGTTGGTTATCATTTCTTGTGATCATCAAATATTTTCATGCCACTTTCAACTCGACATAACTCGGCAACTGGACGTCGGATCGGAAAATCATTGACTTTGTTGGTATCCTGGAATTCTACTACCCCTAGCGGGGCCTCTCCATTGTTTTTTTATGGACCAGTGACTTCATTGCTCATCAGTTTCATAAACTAAGGTTTTTCTTAGTTTCCTGTAATGCAACTCTCGCAATGGTGGGTCAACTATGGAAAACCCTCCACCATGCCAGTCTTGGTAGTGTTCCCATATTGGAATTTCCCATGCACACTTTTTGGATCCAATGGCATGCAATCTTTCTGCTCCATTTGGTTTTTCGCTCTCGGGGCGAGAGTCACCAAGTGTCCTTGAATGACATTTTCCTGCAACATTCAACTCGACATAACTCAGAAACTGGAGGTCCAATCAACGAACCGTCAACTCCGTTGGTCTCCTAGCATTCCATTACCTCTAGGGGAAACTCTCCACCATGTTTTCATATCCCAGTAACTTCATTATGCATTACTTTCATAAACTAGGATTTTTCTCATTCTCCTCCAATGCAACTCTCGCATTGGTGGGCCAAATATGAAAAAACCTCCACCGTGCCAGTATTGGTAGTGTTGCGATATCGGCATTTCACATACACACTTTATAGATCCAACAACATGCAATCTTGCTGCTCCCTTTGGTTTTTCACTCCCGAACCTAGAGTCACCAAGTGTCCCTGAACAACAATTTCAGTGACTTTCAACTCGACATAATTTGGCAACCAAAGGTCAGATAGATGAACCGTCGACTCCTTCGGCCTCCTGGAATTCCATTACCTAGAAACCAATAGAACATATACCTAGAATCTATGTACCTACACTACAACAAAGAAACTAGAGTTTCATGAATTACAAGTAGAAGCGCATAATTGTATGAATTATAAGTAAAAATTCATACATGGATTACAAGTATATAGACAATTAGGGTTTCATGGATTGAAATAAATTCTCATACATAGATATGATGTGTTATTTTAGTCTCTCTTATGTAGAACCACTTATACCATATACCTAATCTACAAGAGAAAATAGAAAAAAAACTAGGGTTTCACGAACTACAAACCATAAACCCAAAAACTAGGGTTTGTAAATTTAAACATATAACTACAAACTAGGGTTTTATGAAGTAGAAATTCACATACATAGAGATGATATGCTATGTTAGTCTCACTTATATAGAAATACTTAAACCATATACCTAAGCTACATGCACAAATAGGAAAAAAACTAGGATTTCGTGAACTACAAACCAAAACCTAAAAAGTAAGGATTACAAATTTACACATACATCTACAAACTAGGACCATATACTTACGTAAATGAACTTAGACCATATACCTAATCTATAAGAACAAATTTAAAAAAAGCTATGGTTTCTTGAACTACAAACCACAAACTTGAAAGCTAGGGTTCACAAATTTACGCATAGAACTACAAAGTAGGGTTTATGAACTCATTAGGTTTATATCATTATATTTGTTACTGTTACTCAACTAGAAACTAGTAGGCCATATACCTAGAAGATATGTTCCTGCACTACAACGTAGCTAGGGTTTCATGAACTACAAACCACAAACCTAAAAACTATGGTTCACACATTTTACATATAGAACTAAAAACCAAGGTTTATGAACTCATTAGGTTTATATAATTAGATTTGTTAGTGTCACTCAACTAGAAACCAATATACCATATACCTAGAATATATGTACCTTCACTACAACAAAGAAACTAAGGCTTTATGAATTACAAGCATAAACAAATAATTGTATGAAGTAGAATTAGAGACACATCAACTTGATTAACATAAGGGTTAAATTTTCCTCATTGATTAACATCAACTTGTGGAATTTGTGCATGATAAACCATAAATAGTATTTCATTTGATTAGTCTATAAAGAATATGTGACATATGACTACAATCCTAGGCATGTTCATATACAAACAAAAAGTTACTTTATAAGAGGCTACAAGAGATGGCTAGGTAGGGTTGGTTGTTAGGGTTTCCCTCCTAGGTTTAGGGTTTCCTTATTGGTCATAAACCCTAGGTTATGCATGTTAACCCCAAAACACCATTTGGGTTAGGGTTTCCTCATTGATTATAAATCCTAGGTTATCCTTTCTAACCTTTAAACTTTAGTTAGGGTTTCTGTGTTGATTATAAACCCTAGGTTATGCATGCTAACCCTTAAACTTCAGTTATCCTATGCCAAAGAAACAAGTACAAGAGATCATTAAAATTGCAAGTGCTCAACAATCGCATAAAAAATATGTATGTATTCAATCAGAGTAAGCAATGCCAACTTCATCTTCAAATGATATAAATTTCCAAATTTATCAAAATCAATGTTTTCCAAGTAGATGTAACAAATGCAAGCCAACAACAGTCATGTTCAATATGATTCTCAGCTCATCAATACTTTGAAATTTCCAATCAATCAAATGGTAAGACAATATCATTCCAATATCAATTTCTAGATTGCAAAATGAGACAACAATTACTATGTAAATACCAAAGGCAAACAAGTTCTTTCTATTCCAATTTGGACAATGAATAAGACTGTCAAACCAATGATATCTTTCATCCAAGTATGATTGTCCCAATATGTTACTTCAAGTCAAAGTAAAGATGAAATAGCTATGCCAATTTCAAGTTTGCAATTAGGAAGACAATTATTAAGTAAATGCAAGTGGACTACAAGTATTTTCAATTCCAACTTGTTCAGTGAATGGGACTGTCAAGCTAAATGTATTTTCCAGCCAAGACAAATTTTACTATGACTATCCCAAATAGTAATTTCCAGTCAAGCCAAGAGTGGAAACAAGTACCTATATGATAGTCCTCAACAAATATGATATATTGTACATTTTTTTTTAGAGGTCTTTTTGGTATTTTTGTAGTGAAATGTATTTGTAGATCACTGTCGAAACTTCTTACGTATGGCTGGAAATGTCACTGATGTACACAGTCCTCTAGGACTGTGTATCTATCACAAAGGAAGGTAATGTTGAGGAGGGATAGGGTAGGTGTTAGTATGTTGGTTCAATAGGAGTTAGGGTTCAACAAAGGGCTAGATGCCATTCTTCATGAGATTCACCTTGAGGAGAAAAGAAAGTATTTAACTTTGTAGATTTTGTGAGAGAATAAGGCTAGGGATTGTGGCATTTGAGAAACCGTAAGGTTACTTGGTGTGGTTGTTGTCAAGGAGAGAGAAGGAAACAATATTACACACTCATGGAATGAGTGACCAACTTTAATTACATTTTATTCTTATTTAGGATTTGTCGCTAGCTAGGGTTTCAGAGAGCTTGACTTGTAGAGTCCTAGGAGGGATGCTAAGACTAGAGAAGGGGTTTTAGGTTAGGTGTCTAGTTAGCACTAGGTCCTTAGGGTTTAGGTATTCAATAACAAGGATAAATCTAGGTACAAAAATCCGATACAACAAATGGAAGGGCCAAGGGGTGAAGGTAGGCTTGGAAAACTAGAAAAAGATCTCGAAAAAATTATTTTGTAGCAAGAGGAAAACTTCATGCGAAAATTTGCTAGATTGAAAAATTATTTGCACTATGATTTACAAGATCTGGTATTTGGTATTTAAAATTATCATTGTTATTGTACACGTATATGGAGTTGTGTATTTTTTTTGTTAACTAACCTACAGTGTTAAACTTTTTATTCATTTTATTGTGAACATACAGACTTTATTGCTTCATCAACAATAAGTATTGCAAGCGCATCAAATGCAATATACTACTGCATTCGACATAATGTATGCAAATATGTAATCAAAGGAAAAGTAATATAAAGAAGTGCAAAGTGATATATTCATATACACAAATTTCCAATCATATACAGTAGTAGTGAAAAATGGAGCATTGTTCCCAATGTCTATACAATGGAAACTCATTCCCTATACAAAATATGGAAACTCGCTCCCTATACAAAATATGGAAACCCGTGCCAAAATGCCACATCATGGGCAGTGTACATTAGACGGTCTCTCGATCCTCTTGCCCACCCTTGGAGCTCCTAGGTGCACCTCCAAAATATATCTTCATGTTCTTCGAGCTAGAGGAAGCTCATTCCTTCTTACCGCTTCGACCACCTCCCCTTGCGATCTGAAACGAAAACAATCAAATGTCAACTCCTATAGGAAATTAGACAAGTATAAAAAAAAAATTAAAATCACTATTATGTTTTCAAATCTTAAATAGTTCGCCTC
>LPNX010593045.1:250694-265421 GCA_001517045.1 Pseudotsuga menziesii | reverse complement strand
ACAGCTCCATATTCAGTCTCCATTGTTGATAATTTGCATGATCAATTGTTAATTGCTGTGAGTGAAATTAATCTACTGCAGGCCTGAATTTCTACATGGTGTTGATTCTATCTCTGAGGAAGTTGTGGGGTTTTATCCATTTATGGTTTCCCAAGGAAAAACACTGTGTTCATTGTCTCTTGTGTTTGATTGTTGTTCTTGTTATTCTCTCAGTTAAAATATCCTAATAATGCTATCTTAATGTTAAAAATCTAACATGGTATCAGAGCTAACCTGAGAAGAAGACACTGTGTAGCTGCGGGAACTAGGGATTCTGAATTTTTGGATCTCTCTCCATAGATTTTCAACAAAAGAAGGTTGGAATAACTCTCCTCCCTAGGGCACATCTTTCTGTCGAAGCAGAATCCAATTCTGAGGTTTTTTCAGTTTTGGACCCGACACTATTGTCAAAAATTAGGGCTTTTCACAGAAGAGGAATTTTTTAGTGAGCCCAAGCCTGGATTGATCTCCTCCCCAAAATCGAAGTTAGGGATCAAATTCAAAGCATTTGGTTAGACAGAACTCCGAAAAAGCAAAACCCTAATATGCTCCTAAACCAGCACTACGGGATTTCAACTCCAAATCCAAATCTGACATCTTGACCTGGTAAGATCTAAATATTTTGTATTTCCATTTGAGTTTCTCAGTTAAGATGTCTGATCATACCAAGCTTGATGAAAAGCTTGAGGGAGCTTATAACTTCCGAGCCTGGAAGTATAGGATCTCCCTGGTCCTAGAAGAGAATGAGTTGAACTCCTACATCAATGAGGAGGTTCCAGTTCCAGAGGGAGATGAGGCTAAGGCCTTACACAAGAATAAGTTGGTTATGGAAAAGAGGATGATTATTGATTCTATCAAGGATCACCTCATACCACAGGTGTCCTCCCTCAAGAAACCTAAAGCTATGTTTGATGTCCTAACTAAATTGTTTGAAGGAAAGAACATAAACCGGAAGATGACCTTGAGGAACCAATTGAAGAATGTGAAGATCCAGAATGCAGAAACCATCCAGTATTACTTTACAAGGGTTTCTCAGATCAAGGAACAATTGGAAGCAGTATATGGAGAAGTGGATAATGCAGATATTGTGATGACCACCTTGAATGGTCTCCCTAGGACATGGGACTCTTTCATTCAAGGGATCTGTGCCAGAAAGAAGTTAGTCAAGTTCAGTAGACTATGGGAAGAATGTTCTCAAGAAGAAGCTCGGATAGCAGCTCGAGAAGAGAAGATGGGAAGTGAAGATCAAGCTCTCACAGTACAATCCAAGAAAACATATCTAGCCATCACAAAAGTAAGTACTCTAATCAAAGGAATAACTTTAGAAATCCTACAGATAAGTCTAAGTTGATTTGCTATACATGTGATGAAAGAGGACACTTTGCTAGAGATTGTCCTAAGAACAAAAGTAGCTCTCACAAGAAGAAGGGAAACAAGAGAAGACATCATGCTCATGCTACAGAGGATGATGAACCTTCCACAAAGAGAAACAGACAAGACAGTGATGATTCTTCAAGTGATGAAGAATATGTTCTGATTTTTTCTCTCACGGGAACTATCACACATGGCAGTAATGATTGGCTTATAGACAATGGTGCTTCCAAGCACATGAAAGGATTCAAGGAATCCTTTGTGAAATTATATGAACATGAATCACCTCACAAGGTGAAACTTGGAGATGACTACCAGTATCCAATAAAACGTAGTCGAGAATCCTCCTATAAGCTAGACTCTGGAAAGTCTATCAAGATGAAAGATGTATTGTTTGTACCTGGACTAAAGAAGAACCTTCTCTCCATATCTGCATTAGATGCAAAAGGAATGAGGGTTGCATTTGTATATGGGAAAGTCCTCACATGGCCAAAAGGAAAGTCTTTCCATGATGCCCTGGTGATTGGAGAACAAGAAGGAGGAATATACAAATTAAAGGGCCAACCAAAACAAGCTTTGGTTCATGACTCGGTAGAACCAAATGAGCTTTGGCATAGAAGGCTTGTACATGTGCATTATAGAGCACTACCTCTTGCAAGCAAAGATATTGAAGGTCTCCCAGAAATGCAGACAAAACATGAAGGTGTATGCAAAGGATGTGCAAAAGGGAAGAACACAAAGCAGACATTTCCAAGTAGCGAGAGCAAGGCAAAAGGAATCTTGGAAATCATTCATTCCAATGTATGCGGTCCAATGTCATCTAGTTCACTAAGAGGGTATGCATACTATGTTTCTTTTATTGATTATTTTTCAAGGAAGACATGGATCTACTTCATGAAGAATAAAGATGAAGTATTCAGCAAGTTCAAGGAATTCAAAGCCTTTATCGAGAACCACACTGAAAAGAAGATCAAGACTTTTCGATCAGATAATGGCGGAGAATTCACATCAAATGAATTCAAAGAGTTGTGTGAAGACTCAGGGATTAAGAAGGAGTTTTCCACTCCGTATAATCCACAACAGAATGGGATTGTAGAAAGGAAGAATAGGACTATCATGGAAGTTGCAAGAGAAATGCTTCATGATCAAGATCTTCCTATGCATCTTTGGGCAGAAGCTGCCAGAACAACGGCGTATGTACAGAACCGTACTCCACACAGAGTACTCGAGAACAAGACTCCTGAAGAAGTATTCTCCGGCAAGAAACCAAAAGTCAGCCATCTCAGAATATTTGGTTGTCCTGTGTACATACACATTCCGAAAGAGAAGAGGACGAAGTTAGATCCTTCAGGAAAGAAGGGTATATTTGTGGGATACTCTGAAAGCTCGAAGGCTTACAAAATATACTTCCCAGGGTTCAAGAATATTGACATCAGCAAAGATGTAACATTTGACGAAGATTCATCCTACATCAAATCCAGGAAGAAACTGGCTGAAGAACCTGAAGAAACAAGAGAACCCAGAATTCATGACACAATCATGAACGAAGAAATTCAAGAAGAAGATTGAGAATTTGAAGAACCTCAAGAACCTGTAGATCCATCTCTGGAGAAGAATCCTCATAAGAGGAAACCTTCTTGGGTACGTGAAATTATCCAGGTGCAGAAAGATATGGAGCTTCAGAGGAAACACCCAAAGGAAGAAAGAGAACTAGATCTTTCTCTAGTTACGTAGCCTTACTATGTGACATTATTGATAAAGAACCTTCCAATTATGAAGAAGCGGCAGAAAGAAAATAATGGAAGAATGTTGTGATCGAAGAGTATTAATCGATCATGAAGAATGATGTTTGGGATGTTGTCCCAAGACTAGAAGGGAAGTCGGTTGTAACTTCCAAATGGATCTACAAGATTAAGCATGTTGCAGATGGTAGCATAGAGAAATATAAGGCAAGATTCGTGGCTCGTGGTTTCTCACATAAAGAAGGAATAGACTATGAAGAAACATTTGCACCTATAGCCAAATACACTTCCATCATATCAATACTTGCTCTGGCTGCAGTGATGAAATGGAAGATACACCAAATGGATGTCAAGACTGCTTTCTTGAATGGTGTAGTGGAAGAGGAAGTGTATGTAGAATAGCCACTTGGTTTTGAGACACATGACAGGGAGTCTCATGTGTGCAAATTGAAGAAAGCCCTGTACGGTTTGAAACAGGCACCCAAGACATGGTACGGTAGAATTGACAGCTTTCTATCCAGTTTGGGCTTTACCAAGAGTAAAGCAGATTCCAACCTTTACTACAAGGTTGAAGATGGCAACCCAGTGATGCTCCTACTGTATGTAGATGATATGTTTGTAACAATTATGGATGGGTTGATTACTGATATGAAGAGAAAGCTTGCTGCTGAGTTCGAAATGAAGGACTTGGGTATGATGCACTATTTTCTAAGCACGGAGGTGTGGCAGAATGCAGATGGAGTCTTCCTTGGACAAGGGAAGTATGCAATAGAGATTCTGAAGAGATTCAGGATGATGGACTGCAAGGCCATAACCACACCTATGGCATCGAACTTGAAGCTATTGATTGATGCTTCATCAGAAGTGGTTGATGCCACGATGTATCATTAGAGGATTGGGTCCTTGATGTATCTGACGAACACGAGACCAGATATTTTCCTTGCTGTGAACACCTTGAGCCAGTTCCTGACAGATCTGAGACATGTTCACTTGATTGCTACAAAGCATATTCTGAGGTACCTGAAGGGTACAGTTGATTATGGGCTCAAGTACGAGGCGAATTAGAAGATTAACATGGAGGGTTATGTTGATTTAGATTGGGCAGGAAGTGCCATCGATAGGAAGAGCACTTCAGGATGTTGCTTCAGTATGGGATCAGGTGTGATCTCCTAGTTTAGCAGGAAGCGATCTTGTGTGGCATTGAGTACAGCTGAAGCAGAGTATGTTGCAGCTTGTTTAACTAGTTGTGAGGCAGTATGGTTGAGGAAGCTACTGTCTAATTTATTTGATATCCAGATGGATGCTACTTGTATATATTGTGACAACCAGAGTTGTGTGAAGTTGTCAGAGAACCTTGTGTTCCATGGCAATTTGAAGCATATCGAGATCAAGTATCACTATATCAGGGATATGGTGTAGAGAGGAGCAGTGAAGCTCCAGTATGTTTCGATGGAGGAACAGATAGCTAATGTATTGATGAAGCCATTGACTAGAGTGAAGTTTGAGTACTTCATGGAGAAGCTTGGTGTTCTCCAGATCGAGGTTCCCTCCAAAGGGTAATGATGAGACCTAGAGCCATTCTGACATGGGAGAGGATTAAGTTCCTTCCATGGTCAGATGTAAGGGCTGGGCCATTTTGTCATGGTGAGAGGATTTAGGTTCCTTCCATGTCAGATGTGAGTGCTGATCCATTCTGATATGACTGTAGGATTGGTTCCTACATGATCAGATGTAAGGGATGAATGTCATTCTTGGAATGGAGGCACCTGGTCAGTTACCAGGAATACTCAGTCTGGGACTGAGGGCCATTCTGATATGACTATAGGATGTAGTATTACATGATCAGATGTGAGTGCATGGCCATTCTGATGTGATTGAGGGACGTGTCCCACTTGATCAGATATAAGGGTTGATGCCATTCTCTATGAGAATGGAGGCACCTGGTCAGTTACCAGGAATCCTCAGTCTGGGAATGAGATCCCTTTCGATGAGATGTGTTTACACATGGTCGAATGTAAGTGCAGAGCCTTTCTGACAGGATGAGGTCGGATATAAGTGCTGAGCCATTCTGGCGCAATGTGTTTACACATGGTCAGATGTGAGTGTTGTGCCTTTCTGACAATATGGGGTTGGATATAAGTGCAGATCCTTTCCGACAAGATGAGGTCAGATGTAAGCACTGATCCATTATGGCGCGATGTGTTTACACATGGTCAGATGTGAGTGCTGGTCGTTCCTTTCTGACAAGATGAGGTCAGATGTAAGAGCTGGGCGGGCCATTCTGACTTAAGTGTCAGATATAAGCATTGATGAAGACCTACATGAAGGTTAGGCCTACAGGGATAGCTCTATATAACTTTCTATGACTAGAAGAATCGACATAGCACCATTCTGAGTTAGCATGTGATGATGATCCAGATCAAGTGATGATCCAGATGTGATGATGATCTAGAATTGATGACGATCCAGATCAAGTGATGATCCAGATGTGATGATGATCTAGCAGTGATGATCTAGTAGTTGTGATGATTCAGATCCCGAGACGAAGAATACTTGAAGAAGAAGATGACTTAGAAGAATACTTAAAGACAAAGAAGACGAATAAGACTTGAAGACGAAGAAGAAAAAGACAAAGAAGGCTTGAAGACAAAGAAGACTTGAATATGAATATGGCGAGATGATCTAGTCGATACAGAGAAGAAGAACAGTGCTAAAAATTGTGTCGAAAGAATACATTCCTAGTTAAGAGGGAGTGTTGATGTATTTGTAACTTCGGAATGTATTCATCTATGTATATTATGTCTTGTACCCCGATGTTTATTCCGGGATGCGTCTATAATGTAATTGAGTCCTGTCATGCCCCCATGTTTTGATCGGGAGGATCTATAATGTAAACAAGTCATGTCAAGTCATTGTGGGTAACCCTCCCATTGTCTAAGGGTTAAAGTCCCCGCAGTTCCGGGGCACTAGGGTTATTAGACTCACCTAGTGAAGTCAGCCCTAGTTGGGTTTAGTCAAGTTGGGAATTAGTATAAATAGAGAGCTAGCCTCTCTATTTGATGCACACTCACTCACACTCAGTTCTAGCGCATAGATAAGGAAGAAGAAGACACTGGGGCTAGGAAGAAAGAGGTTACTGTTGTCGGGAGATCATCTTATTGTTTTGGGCTTTTCTATTTGGTGTTGATTCTATCTCTGAGGAAGTTGTGGGGTTTTCTCCATTTATGTTTTCCCCGAGGAAAAACATTGTGTTCATTGTCTCTTGTGTTTGATTATTGTGCTTGTTATTCTCTCAGTTAAAAGATCCTAATAATCCTAGCTTAATGTTAAAAATATAACAATTCTGAGATCAATTCTATGAATACTAAGTATTTTTTGGATTTAGCAGATTGAAAATCCAAGTCAAACTCTTGGATAATGACTATCCACTTATTGAATTTTCCCCTAATTATGCGTCGGGATAATACACACTGGAACAGATTCACATATGCAACCACTTCAGTTGTCCTTAGCAAGATATAGTGGCGTATCCTCTGAACATCATAGACTACTGCCAAAGCCAACTTCTCAACGTGTGAGTACCTAAGTTCAGGTTCTGCTAATGCACGACTAAGGTAATAGACAACATGCTCTTGGAGCTTGTCTTCCTCCTAAACTGGTACTACTCCTATGGTCAAATCTAATGCATCCAACTATAATATAAAATATTTGGTGTAATCTGGTGGATGTAGTAAAGGAGTCGATACTAAAGCCTTATTTAATTCCTCAAAAGAGAGTTGTGCGGTTTCATCCGACATGAATGGGGTGTCTTGTTTTAACAAGTGCATGAGACCCTTCATTTTATTGGCATAATTGACTATGAAATGTTGAAGGAAATTGGATTTCCCTTGCAGGATCTGAAGTTTCTTGATGGAACGTGGAGGAGGCAGATTTATGATAGCCTCAACTTTCAATGGATCCACGTGTATTCCTATGTTTGACACAATGAACCCTAGTAACATCCTCGACTCGACGCAGAAAACAAACTGGTGGGTATTCAATTGTATTTAATAGTGTCTAAATCATTCAAACATCATACTAAGATGATTTGGAAGGTCCTTCCTCTTGCGAGAATGGGTAGGTAGATCATCCAAGTAAGGCTCGACAATATTATTGAAATCGTGGAAGGAAAAATTCATTTCCCACTGGAAGGTAGCTCTGACATTTTCAAACCGAAGGGAATTTTCTTATATGTGAAGGTCCGCCAGGGATAGATGAAGGTCTTTTATGTTGGTCTTCTGGCTTAATTTGAATTTGGTTATACCCAAAAAAACCATCCATAAACGAAAACACCTCACGACTCGCACAAGCATAAATAATATGATTGATGAAATGAGTGGGGTAGTTATCCTTGGGAAAAGCTTTATTTAAGTCATGAAAATTAGTGCACACGCGTATAGTCCCTTTTGTTTTATCAACAAGAACTGGATTAGATACCCATTTCATTTGAGTAATTGGGTAAATGAACCCTACTTTCAACATTTTCTCCACTTCAACATTGACGGCTGCCGCTTTCTGTGGATTTACTGGTCTAAGTTTTTGTCAAAATTTTTTTGCATCAAGATAGGTACAGATTTTGTGTTCAACTATAGATGGATCAATGCCTGGAATCTCCTCATATGACCAGGCAAATACATCACGAAATTCCTTAAATAAGGAAGTATAAATGTCAATCTCTTTCGGAGAATAATTTGCACCAATATGAACATTTTCCATGACATTAGGGTTTGCATAAATGTTGATCGGAATGGTAGCAGAGATTTCTCCATATTCCACTCAGAAAACACTCCCTCCTTGGGTAAAGGATTAATCGATAGATCAACACCCTCTTCTACTCTCACATGGAACTCCTGATTCTCAATTTTTCTTAACTCTGGAATAAAGAAGGACTTATGATGAAGGTATTCACAAATATTTTCTCATCCAATCATAGCTTCCACAATGGCTTTGTCCGAAGGAAAAACCATATCCAAGCAATCATATGAATCTGTAGAGTTCTCCACCCAAGTGGGAAGATAAGCTTCATCTGACTTCTATGAGACTGTAGAAGAAGTCACAATGGAATCAACAGTGGCATTAAAAACAACTTGATAAGCTACTTCCACTATAGATAAGGGCACTTGAGGCTCGTGATGTGAAGGAAGGACCTAGGGATCCGCTCTATCAACAACCCTCATGATAGACTTCCCTACACTTGTTGAACCTAAATAGTTGATAGGGTATGGTATATCGAATGTTCCCGTCAATGATGCATACATTCCAACCCCCAAGCTCTCGTTGGCCAGTTTTTACTAATCTATCAATGATATCATGGCATCATTAGTTTCCAAATGAACTTTCTGAGTAAAACTGAATTGGTTGACTGTAACCAACTTCCATTCATGCAGAAACACTACAACTCAGACAACGGCTGAGGATATCACACAGATGGCATAAGTCCAACTTCTCCCCAACAACGGGTTATAATCCAACAGGGAATCGATCACTTCAACCTCAAAAGACACTTCTTTCTCTGGCAACTTTATTTCGAAATCTAGAAGGATACCTTGTAGATGAAATGAAATTCCATTGAAAGCAGTAAGTAGAGTGTTCATTGGAATCAGCTCTGGGCATCCCAAGGCTTTCCAACAAGACATTGACATAACTCACGTGGAAGCACCTTCATCAACCACTATTCGTCCAATGGTTTTACCTCCATGACCAACATCAATTGAAAAATCCACATGGTCTGGCAGGCACATTTTAACATTGGAAAGATTAAATTTCGCCAGCAGGCTCATTGAATCCATGCTACCTATGGCTGCTAAGAGTGAATCCCTCTGAGAAGGAAAACTCTGTAACACCTCCAATGCCGACATCGCACAAGGAGTTCGAGCTAAGTCTTCAACTATAGAATAGTTGGAATTAATCCTAGCATTAGGGTTGTGAAATGTTTTCTTAAAGACACCTTTCGGCATCTTGGGCATTGATTCAATCGGTTTATCAATAGTGGGAGGGGTTGAAGTTTCAATGATAGACTTACCCTTATCTTAAGCTTCCGATTCGTAATTCTTATTTATTATTTAGAGGAAAGTGTTGGATCATACCATATTGATATAATTGTGATTAGTAGGATCACTAGAAATGCCCTCGACAACATTTGAAGCAGAAGTTGCATTATGTCCTTGGGGAAAGTGATCCTTTAGGACAACCGAATGTCGATTCTTAAGCAACTTATGTGCTTGCTCCATTAGAGGTAATTGATAAGTAAGGTGGTCTCCCTAGCACAACATACAAGGAAACTTGACTTTTTTCTTGTCTTTCGTTCTCCCATCAGCATTGTTTGTGGGATTTTGCTTGTTTTGGTTACCCTCACCCTTCTTCCCCTTCTTCTTTTTCCCACTGGGATGTTGATTTTCCTTTTGGGAAGACTATGCAAATAAACATAAGAATTTTGTGGTGAGGGGGTGGTAGCCTTAGCTGCCTCTGCTGCATATTGTTTCACTGACAACTCATGGATTTTCTTGGCTAGTGTTTCCACAGTGAGATAACTCACTGAACCAACCACGCCATTGACATGGGATCCAACCTTGGGTTTCTCTTGGTTATTTGTAGACCTTGGAACCTCACGGATAATTTCATATAAAATCCCATACTGAGCATATATCAAATATAACTATTGGGCTCTAAGGATTTCCTCTTCTCCCGTGGTCACCCCCGAAGTGGATACGTCCTTAGAAATTCAAGGAAATAGATATTTTAAGAACTACTCCTGAGTGTGATCGGATATGTGTGTGGCCTTGTTCCGTCGAAAAGTAAAAAACAAGTATGTACCAACATCATACTGGACATGAAGCTGAAAGTGATTTAGGAACACACTAGCTAAATCCAGAAAAATATCATATGCAGCAGACGGAAGTTTTGTGTACCATTTAGCTGCCACATGAGTCAACATTCTCTGAAAAAGCCTCAACCGAACGGAGTAATCATTCAGTGAGTTAGAAGAGAACCAAAGGTGAAAAGTGGTAATGTGCGCACATGGATCTTCACCAGCTTTTCCTTCAGACTTAGGAATGTTTGAGGGCAGTTTAATAGTTACAGGTGGCGATGCAACATTGTGTCGCATGGGGTCATTCATTAGCTTTGAAAAGTCTGGAAAGTTTAACATTACCAGGAAAGGAATTTTGGGCGTGAATGAGGTTTGATAATAAGGAGTTTTGGGTGTGGAAGGAGCTGCCCCATGGCTCCCAAAAGAAAAGGTGGGGTTTCCCCCAACCACCAGTTGTGATGTGGTTGCATTATTTTGAAAAGGGTTCCACCGAAAAGCCAGTGGATTACTATTTTGTGGTGCATGATATGTGGTGTGGCCTGCGCCAGTAGAAACTGGAGTTTGAAACACATGAGAAAGGATCCCTCCACTAAATAGTGAAAAGGGATATCTCATGAAAGGGGTGGCCAAAACCTAACTAGGTGTCTGAAAATTATGACCTGTAAAGGAATTTGTGTTTCCAGCCGAATAACTATACAGTCAAATACCTATAACTACCTAAAAAAAAACTATCTTAGGTTTCTCCATTTTCACAAGGTAAAACAAATCTCTTGTACCACAAATAGACTGTCGAAACCAATACCATTAGTTTCATCATTGAATCTACTTTTCGTAGGGATAGAGTTTGGTGTATTTAGGTGTGATATGATCATCTTACTTTTTTTTTGTTAACATCTGTCAATTTTTGTTTCATTTCTTTCAAAATGCAGTGAAATGAAAAATCCATCGATTCAAAAATACACAATAAAGAAAAATTGAAAAAAATATGGGGCACTTAAATAGAGTGTCTACTTCAAAAGGGTATTCTTAGATTTTTTAATTTTAGTATAAATTGAGAAAAATGTTTACTCATAATCATGTTGAAATTCGACAAGTTTTTTGCATTGATCCAATTCAAAAAATTATAATAAATAGTATATTAATATATTAGTTACAAAATTATAGTCATGCACTAATGTATTATGTATAGATTGTCGTAGCATATTTTTTATTTTTACAAAACATAAGTTTAACAATGATTTTACACGACTAAAAAATGTGGCTATTTATTAGTCCTTTCATTTTATAAGAAAAAATTGTCAAACATTTGTCAAATTAACATGATAAATGTCAATAAAAATTTTCAAAAAAGTAATTAATAGAAAGCTAACATAATTTTCTAAAAGTTTTATTTTTACTTGAAAGCGAAATTCTAAACACAAATTTAACTATTGTTTACCCGAAGTTTAAAAACATGAAAAAATCAGATTTATTTTCTCATAAGACCCCCCAAAATAGACACCCGTATTCATGGATTCACCCATAAATTTGTTTCTAGTTCAAATACCATATCTTGTATTGAAAGTAGTTATGTCCGTTAATATTGCAATTTTCCATTTCTAGTTTTGATTTATCAATGCTAAACTATTAAACCAAATAACCAATTGGATTATGACCAACATGAGAACAATATAGAGGATTGGTTTACCTTAGCTCCATCAGCTAAAGGGATTGCAAAACTTTGTAACGTCGCGTTTGTCTAGCAAAGAAAAATAGCTATCATCCATTTACACATTGTGTTAAAATAATTATGGGTGTAATATTTTGGTTTTGTTTTCTGCAAAGTAATGTTTCTACATTAATTAAATTACATAGATCGACAAAACAATAACATACTAACATAAATGATCCCTCTTGGCCCCCTTCCAAAATAGAGAGTCATCATCATGCTAATGTCCTCACCTGCAGAGGGTAGGTAAATTATGCACTGAGACAAAGTGTCCTTTGTCATATGGCCTTAAAGACAACTAGTCATCTATTCCACAATACAGATAACAAACAAAATCAATTGTCTTATTCAAAATATCACATATGAAAAGTCTTACACAATTCAACCAATTCAAAATACATATTGAAAAAAATGTCAAATTATATCTGTGTCCTAGATAATTAAGTTTTGAGAAGTAGCTGCTAAGAACAAACTTGGTTGAAAACATTGAATCAGCATCATTTGTGTCACGTCCCCATCCCTCAGACCGGCGAAGAGGACGCGATAATCACCGAGCATACGGGAAAACAGCCCCATGAACATAAACAGGAAAAATGCTGATATTAAAAGCTTAAACAACATGCATAACAGAGTGCATAAAACAACATACAAGATGCATAATTCCTCAATCATTCAGAGGAAGCAAACATATTCATAAACCAGCATTCAGCATGTTCATCATAACTCATTAAACATCAATATAATTGCAGAGATGGAATAGCAATGGTACTTATCTTTTGATGAAGAATCCTGCAACCAGCTACGTCGCTGCAACGTTCCACCCAACCATAGGCCAGCATGCTCATCAATCTCTCAGCAACGCTGCCACCCCCGAGCTGGGCATGATTCCTCCAAGGATAAGGGTCAATGCAAGCTTACACATAGCCAAGGGACACACTCAGCAAACCAACACAACTGGGTTTATCAGGCCATCAACAGACCAGCCAAGCCAGCACAGTCCAAATACCAACCACTGCTTACATGCAGCAAAACCATCCCTTCACAGCCCTGTGAAGAAGCAAAGGCAACCGGGGATACTCCCAAACAAAAGATGAGCACGGCTCAAGCCCATAAGGCGACACAGAGTTGTTCTTGGCCCTGACGTGGCCCAAACAACTCAGACAGTCTCAAACGAAAGAGAATTCAAACTCCAACAATCCGCAGCAGCCCAAATTCATAGTAAATGAGGGCAATATCACACAGTTCACAAAACAGAGGAGAAGCCAACTCCCAGCGTGAACAGAGGAAAACTCAACCAATGAATTGGAAATCCACGGCGGCTCAAAACGAAATTGAGCACCACAACCAACAAAACGTGGGGAATACAATAGTCCCAAAACAAATTTAGTGAGCATGACTCACAACATGGAAAAATGACTCCAACGGTCTGCGCTTGAGGAAAAACTTGCACCTAACAGCAAAACACAGGGGGGAACATACCCAATTCCACTCTATGGAAGAACATGAATGATCATCGATTAGCAGCTCCTCTCCTGGCTGCGTGAGAGTGTAAAGCTCCCCTCATGCGCGCGGATAAACAACCAACAGGAGGAATGGGCAAACCACAGAGAGCATGCGCGAGAGTGAGTGAGGATAACAGCACCGACCTCTGCGTGATGAAGATGAACAGACCCCCCCAGAAGAAATGAACAGACCATCCGAAATCAGGTGAGAATGAACAGACCACGGCTCTGCGCGTGAGCATGACTGACCACTCCTCTGCGTGAGCCTCAACAGACATCGCCGTGAAGGTGAACTAACCGGGATGGAGTGGAGTGAATGGAAAGTCGTGGGTGGAGTGGGCGTGTGGGAAAAGGACTGACAGTCCTGCCACCCCACTCACAAAACAATAACTGCCTCAACCACCAGCCATAACTGCCCCCAACAACAAAACCAAGTCATTGAAGAGGTTGGTGAAACAAGAAAGGTGGAAAAACAAACAAGGTGGAAACACATGGGTTTTCCCCCCATAAACCAAGGTTTGACATCCCCCACCCCTTATCCTTTGGAACCATGCCATTTTCATTCAACGTTGCACTGCCATAGCTGGTTGTGGTTTTATTTTTAATTGATGTGCGCATTTACATGATGTCGAATTATAATGTGCCAAATGGCACGATAAACCATCGGCAACTATCCCTATTGCTAAAACACACACACGACCAAATCGATGGTGGGGATTTTGCCTTGAGCTCCTCACCACGATTAATTACAATATATACATCATGCAAACGGGGTCAAAACTGGGGACATTACATTCCCCTACCCCTTGGAGTAACACCGTCCTCAGTGTTCCATTACATATATATACAATACATATATAATTGCACATCAAAATTTCAAAATTGCAGATCTGTCCCACGTTCAATCATTTATGTTGAACGTTCAAGACCAAGCCCCTCAGCTTCCATGGACTTCTCCTGCTGGTTCTCAGCTTCCAGCTAATCCCGAAGTCTAGGAACTTTGCGGCTATTGCCTTCATCATGTTCCCTCATTGGGCAGTCCCGGCGTAAATGATGTCCTCCGCATCTCCAGCATCTCATTGGCTGCTTCATCTTTACCTGCTCAATTTCCTTTGAGTCTTCATGCCTGGACCGTTTCTTATCGGGTCGCTTGGACAATTGTCTCGTTGCTGATCCACCTTCCCTTCCTTTGCCAATTGCTCCCAGAAGGCTTTTCACCTCCCTTTGCAAACCAACAGAGTCTTGCAAAATCTGGTGGTTCATCTCATTCTGCCTTCTCTGTATCTTGAGCATCTCCCCAAGATTCTCTTGGGTCTTGGCAATCATTTGAAGGAGACTTCCAGCTAAGTCCAACAACCTTTGATCTGCTGCCATATTCAATGTGCACCACCTGATTTCACTTTTCTCACCTGTGAAATGCACCATTGAAATTTTATCAGACCAAGCATAATATAGACATTAAAATTAGTCAATTAATTACCCAATTGGCATGACAGTCCAAGTCTTATCAAGAATACT
>LPNX010593045.1:149348-249877 GCA_001517045.1 Pseudotsuga menziesii | reverse complement strand
TTTGTCTCAGCTGCTAGGACTCCCCCGTCTTACTAGCACCTTTTTCATTACCGCTCAACCCGAGCTTTCCAGGACAGTCACATGTCCACATGCATCTCTAAGATGCTCTCGTGGTCCTCGCTCCCAGCGATACCTATATCCAAACATTGAATAAATTCACATGCTTAGTTTATTCACATCAGTTTTATCTTGCTCTAGAGATAAACATCATAACCAATCATATACACATGTATATTCATAAGCAAAATAATCCAATACTTATCTGTATTGTGAGTTCCCTCGTTCGTCCACAGGATCCTGCTTTGCCTTGCAAGCCTTGGGATCGCCTATGGACTTAGATGTTAGGTCAGCACATCGGCTGCTCCACAACATCAAATATTTAATGTCCAGCCAGTACATTCTCATGTCGACTGGGCTTGGAACTTTATCATGACCGTTTCCAGGTCTAGGATCTACTATGGATCCTCAGGCATATCACAGCCCATCATACACTTATACCACCATACACTTATATCAACAATAACCCTTACTCTGCAACCCCTCACAACAACCATTTACCATTTTACCTTTACCTTTACCTTAAGCCTGTTAACACAAGCAACACAAGCAAACTCATCAGCGTTATTGCTCAAAAACTGTAATCACATTTCTCATCATTCACTATCAAGTATTGAGACACCAGGAGTGTGCCCACTCCCTAGGGTGTAATCAATATTGAAAACCCTTTTAGGACTCAACATCGGAAAAGTGTGCACCCATTCTCGGTGTGTGCCATGCAGGCCCTATGCATACTCAAGCAATTGGTCATAATGGATATTAAATCAAAACATGTTCTACATATGGAATTTAATAATTAAACATGCATATTATTAGCAAGGGTCACAGAACACTTATCCATTTTCCGTCGCAGTATGCCTTTGTTAAGGAGGAATGGAGGCTCCTTCCCTGAGTTAACAGTCCCTCAGTTTGCCATCCCAACTCCTTTTTACATTTCATATTCACACATGTCTTATCAACATACTTTATACCATCTCACTCATGTTACTACCGAACATGCAGCGCAGATGAGACATTTCCAAAATGTCCAATGGCGTTTCACCCGAAACCCATTTCCAAGGGAAAACCTTCCCATGAAGTTTGGCTCTTGCAGGTCGTCACACATGATCTTCCTGTGGTGTGTATTCCTGACACATTCATCAAATAGCCAAACAGTCAGTCATTACCTGATACTACAATCCTATTGATCGTTCCATAACCAAGCAATGGCATTAACAATCCAATTCAATAAGAATTTGCAATTCTATCTACTACCGAAATTGACTTGCTCAATTGTAGGTCTCTTGTAAGCAGCACTACTATGCTCATTATAATTTTATGCTTACTATCATAACATGATTACCCACTTATCATTCATCCCTCCTGACACAATCTTATACAAACCAACATTGATTAGTAGTCGTCAGCAATTCCTTAAATTCGAAATTCACAATTCAAATTTAACCACCAACTATTTTCACAACCATGAGACTCTTCTCATAAATTTTGGCTCTTTTACATGGTAGATTCTATCATTGGTCAGGGTCTTACCTCACACTACCATGCTCGAAATAATCTACCTGAAACCTGAGCTTCAATCAACCAAACACAATCTTATGCAAGCCAATAGTGGCTGGTAGTTGTCAGTAATTTCTTAAATTTGAAATTCACAATTCGAATTTTAACAACCTATTATGCATATCATATGGTAGATTCTGGCATTGGTCAGGGTCTTGCCTCTCACTGCCATGCTTGAAATAATCTACCTGAAACATAAGCTTCAACATCCAAATACAAGCTTATGCAAGCCAATAGTGACTAGTAGTTGTCAGCAATTTCTTAAATTTGAAATTCACAATTCAAATTTAATAAGATTTTTCACATGGTAGATTCTGGCATTGGTCAGGGTCTTACCTCTCACTGCCATGCCCAAAATAATCTACCTGAAACATGAGCTTCAATCAACCAAAAACTTGGTAAGTGATGCATATAACCTTTTCATTGCTACAACCATCACTGAAGCATTTTCAAAATTTATAAAAAAAAAATCAAGTACTTCTAACTGTTAGTCACATCAGTGTTTATCAAAGCTCATTTACTTCATGCAATCATTATCGTATTAACATTTACAAGGCATAGTCACATCATTCATGCAATTAAATGAAATTTTTAGATACTCCTTACTTCACAGGCGTATCATTCACACCACCTTGCTCTTCAATAGAGCATTTCTGGCAGCCAACTGATCATGACTATCCTGCATTCATAACAACCTCTGAAATGATTCCTGAATTATCATCAATTCACCATTTCAGTCATTAGTGAGTCCGCATATCACATGCATTCATCTCAATACATCACAACATTGCACCTACACTTATGCAATCAGTCATTCACACCCTTCATAGGCATACATCCATTGCATAACTACAAGGTTCATAAAATCTTTCCAATGCCTATCCATTCATGCTATCTTGCATTCAATATACCGTGCATGGCCTAACCATGAATAATTCATACAGGATGCATTATTATAATCAATATCATCAACATATATAGGCATGACACCTTCTACATTCCACTATTCACATGGTATGAGGTCTTTTACCTTTACCAATCCATGGAATTTGTCATAAGCAAACTCTTACCAGCATGGGTCTTATTTACACCCTTGCCGTGACCAATTTGGTTGGTCCTTTGCAGGAGATTGCAGAATTTTGCTCACCAACTTTTGCTATGGACTTGTTGCTTTATCCCTTTCTCCAGAGGGTTGCTCGTCACATTCATCAGCTTCAGCAACATATTCATCCGGGTCCATGTCATCGTTGATTTTTCCCACTAATGCCAACATCAAAGCAATGATTATCATTAGTGGTTCATTATAATATATATAATTTCCAATATTCTTACCAACATGCAATATCCTATGCATGCAATACATATCCTCATGCATTTCATGCATAAACTTAGGAAATGTAGTTATAATCAGAAAGATAGAGTTTTAAGAAAAACTTCCCTTTCAAATCCCTCATCCTGGCATGGAAATCCTTGTCCACACAACAGCTGGTTGACTTCACAGTCCTTGCTACTTCTGGCATGCAATTGTCCAGATTTTTCCATTTGATAACAATGGCCATCATTAGCACATTGCTGCTACCATGCTCAGATTCTGGTCACTTATCCTTGCTCCCTACCGGATAAGCTTTCCAACGCCTATCCACATGCTTCATTCCGACCTCGGATGTGAAAACCACACCACTTCTAAAATGAAGACTTTCACCAATCTTGGCATTTTACACGCACTACTGCATTTTGGTTTGGAATGCTAACTTCAGCCACCTCACTTCCGTTGCACCATTCATCTTTAATGAATTTTGGGTCTTACTAATTTGCCCAAAACATAGGATTCTCTTTTCACAAGAACGACTGTCTCAAGAGACGAAGGGGGTCAAGGGGGCTTGCCCCCTTGTGGCTTCGCCACTGTAGGGCGGGTTGAGGGCAGCGCCCTCTTTTTTTTTTTTTTTAAATCATTGGTTTTCGCGCAATCTGGCGCATTAGATCATTGCCACTTTCTCAATTTTCAGCCCTGAAAATTCCTCGGAAAAACAATTGAATTTCCCCTTTGTGCAGAATTGGCTCTCGGAACCATTATTTCTCCCGCAATGGCGGCTCTCGGAACCAGTATTTCTTCCGCAACGGCGGCTCTCGGAACCAGTATTTCTTCCGCAACGGTGGCTCTCGAAACACTTTCTCTTCCACAACGGCGGCTCACAAATCACTTCTTCTTCCACAACGGCAGCTCTCGAAACACTTTCTCTTCTGCAACGGCGGCTCTCAGAACACTTTTTCTTCCAATTGGTGAACTGAATTTTGACTTAACTTCTTTCTTCGTCAGCGTCGGCGGTCTTTCTCATCGGAAGACTTAACGCTTTGGCTTCCGCAACGGCGGCACGCCAAATACTAACTTCTTTCGATCGGCACTTAGAACACTTTTAAACTTTTCAGCTTCGGCGGCCTTTCTGGTCGGAAGCCTTAGTGTTTTGGCTTCCGTAACGGTAGCACACCAAAGACGAACTCCTTTCAATGGCCACGGATTTCTTAGAAAAAATTTGAAGTTTTTCTTGCGGCGTCAGCTGTTTCTTCTCATCGAAAGACTTAATCATTTGACTCCTGAAACTGCGGCTCACGAATCGCTAATTCTTCCGATTGGCGAACCGACTTCGAGCCTTAACCTTTTTGACATGTTGGCGATCTGAGGGACTTTATCATCGGAAGCCTCAGAGCTTTTGGCTTCCGTAATGACGGAAGTTCACTTCGTGAACTCTTCCGTAACGGTGGAAGTTTTTTCGCTGGGTCTTCCGCCTGCTCCAACACATAGACCATTTTCTTCGCATTTTCTTCAACCGTTCCGTCGGATGCATAGTTGTTTCGCCATCCGCAACAACGGACGCTCATCAACTAAATCCCTCCGATGGTCGCCCAACACTTAGAAATTTCCACGGTTTTCTTCCCCGTCGGAAGACATAGCGGTTTGGACTTCCGGCGGACGGGAAACCTCTAACTCTTCCGCTACAGCGGAATCCCACTTCACCAACTCTTCCGCAACGGTGGAAGTTAGCTTCACTAACCCTTCCGCAATGGCGGAAGTTAATTCCATTAATCGTTTTGATGCAGAACACTTAGTCAAATTTTCGCGGCTTTCTCCAAACTTTTCCGTCGGCATGCTTCTGCCTAGGTCTTCCGCTACGGCGGAAGTCAATTTCGCTTATCCTTCTGCCACAGTGGAAGTCTTTTCCACTTGATGCTCTGATGAACCACTGTTCAAACACTTAGAAAAATTTTGGAATTTCTCCATTCATCCACTGTCATCAGAATTTCTCCATTCATCCACTGTCATCAACTTTCCTGGTTGCTGCTGTTCTGCTGAACATAGAAAGTAATTCTACCTTCTGTCACTATATCCTTCATGGCCCATAGAGGCCCATTGTTGCAACCTTGGGCTTTGATACCATACTGTCACGTCCCCATCCCTCAGACCGGTGAAGAGGACGCGATAATCACCAAGCATACGGGCAAACAGCCCCATGAACATAAACAGGAAAAATGCTGATATTAAAAGCGTAAACAACATGCATAACAGAGTGCATAAAACATCATACAAGATGCATAATTCCTCAATCATTCAGCAGAAGCAAACATATTCATAAACCAGCATTCAGCATGTTCATCATAACTCATTAAACATCAATATAATTGCAGAGATGGAATAGCAATGGTACTTATCTTTTGATGAAGAATCCTGCAACCAGCTACATCGCTGCAACGTTCCACCCAACCATAGGCCAGCGTGCTCATCAATATCTCAGCAACGCTGCCACCCCCGAGCTGGGCATGATTCCTCCAAGGATAAGGGTCAATGCAGGCTTACACATAGCCAAGGGACACACTCAGCAAACCAACACAGCTGGGTTTATCAGGCCATCAACAGACCGGCCAAGCCATCACAGTCCAAAGACCAACCACTGCTTACATGCAGCAAAACCATCCCTTCACAGCCCTGTGAAGAAGCAAAGGCAACCGGGGATACTCCCAAACAAAAGATGAGCACGGCTCAAGCCCATAAGGCGACACAGAGTTGTTCTTGGCCCCGACATGGCCAAAACAACTCAGACAGTCTCAAACGAAAGAGAAGTCAAACTCCAACAATCCGTAGCAGCCCAACTTCATAGTGAATGAGGGCAATATCACACAGTTCACAAAACAGAGGAGAAGCCAACTCCCAGCGTGAACAAAGGAAAACTCAACCAATGGATTGGAAATCCACGGTGGCTCAAAATGAAATTGAGCACCACAACCAACAAAACGTGGGGAAGACAATAGTCCCAAAATGAATTTAGTGAGCACAACTCACAACATGGAAAAACGAATCCAACGGTCTGCGCTTGAGGAAAAAATTGCACCCAACAGCAAAACACATGGGAGAACATACCCAATTCCACTCTATGGAAGAACGTGAATGATCATCGATCAGCAGCTCCTCTCCTGGCTGCGTGAGAGTGTACAGCTCCCCTCATGCGCGCGGATAAACAACCAACGGGAGGAATGGGCAAACCACAGAGAGCATGCGCGAGAGTGCGTGAGGATAACAGCACCGACCTCTGCGTGAGGAATATGAACAGAACCCCCCAGGAAGAAACAAACAGACCATCCGAAATCAGGTGAGAATGAACAGACCACGGCTCTGCGCGTGAGCATGACCGACCACTGCTCTGCGTGAGCCTCAACAGAGGTCGCCGTGAAGGTGAACTAACCGGGATGGAGTGGAGTGAATAGAATGTCGTGGGTGGAGTGGGCGTGTGGGCCAAGAACTAACAGTCCTTCCACCCCACTCACAAAACAATAACTGCCTCAACCACCAGCCATAACTGCCCCCAACAACAAAACCAAGTCATTGAAGAGGTTGGTGAAACAAGAAAGGTGGCAAAACAAACAAGGTGGCAACACATGGGTTTTTCCCCCATAAACCAAGGTTTGGCATCCCCCACCCCTTATCCTTTGGAACCATGCCCTTTTCATTCAACGTTGCACTGCCGTAGCTGGTTGTGGTTTTATTTTTAATTGATGTGCGCATTTACATGATGCCGAATTATAATGTGCCAAATGGCACGATAAACCATCGGCAACTATCCCTATTGTCGAAACACACACACGACCAAATCGATGGTGTGGCTTTTGGCTTGAGCTCCTCACCACGATTAATTACAATATATACATCATGCAAACGGGTTCCAAACCGGGGACATTACAATTTGTGTTCTAAGAAAACCTTCAAAATTCTGTCAACAAAGTTAAAAGTGGGTGTGACTGCCTATCTATCAAAGATTGCTTTGTCTAGTCGTATAAGGCTTTTAATATTCAATTGCAACAAATTATCAAAGCGAGGAGAGATGGGTTGATATAGGGGATGACCTAACCAAGTATTAAAATGATTCTTAATTTAAAAATATAACCCTAGTGTTGTTTAGGAATAAACACCCTTGTAACCTAGGATCTAGGGTTACCAACGTACTTCTTAAACTTGCAGACAATCAACTTTAAAGTACAGAAAGGAAATAGGAAGAAATGTTGAACTCGCCCGATTATCGATGGTTGATCCAAGATTTATCTTCTCCCATCCTGCTTCTCTCCAAAGCTTTCAGGGATGCACCTCCTTCACCTGTAAAGAGTAAATTATCCAAGTACAATATTATACATGTATATATGACATGTTAGATAAACAACATATATAGTGCTTAATCAAATATATTTATCAAAACCCTAATACATGAAAGAGACTCAACACAAACTTGGAAGAAGAATTCTCTTTATTAACAATCAGTGAATGAGATAAGTGTACAACCCAATGCCTGAGACAAGGACTCCTCTACAACCAAAGGACTCTGAGTTATGCTGCTCCAAATACTTTTGAAGATATACCACCTACATAACTTTGCTCTCTAAGATTCATTCTATTAATGCCCTCCCCAAGGCCTCTATTTATACTTTGGGAAATAGAGCAGTTTCGAAGGTTGAGTAGGTTGAGACAATTGAGATGGTTAATGATTAAGGCTCAACTAATATGCATTAATCATGTTTTATATTTTTTAATGTCGAATGGATGTTTATGCGATTATTGATATAGGCAACCTGTGTATGACACACGAGTTGATTTAAGGGAAACCCGCGTATGGTCCCTTGCTTCTTATCAACAGGAACAGGGTTGGATACCCATTCCATCAAAGCTATGGGATAAATAAAACTAGCTTTCAATAGTTTTTCCACTTCATCCTTCACTGCTGCCGCTTTACGCAGGTTAACAGGTCTCAACTTTTTCCAAACAATTTTAGCGTCAGGGTATGTTCGAATCTCGTGCTCGAATATAAATGGATCAATGCCTGGCATCTCCTCATATGACCAGGCAAAAACGTTGCGGAATTCCTTAAACAAGGCAGTATAGATGGCAATCTCCTCAGGAGAGAAGTTTGCGTCGATATGTATATTTTCCACAACGTGGGGATTTACAGAGATGTTGATAGGGATGGTAGCAGAAATATTTTCCATATTCCCCTCAGCAAACATTCCTTCCATGGGTAAGGGATTAACGGGTGTATCAACATCATCTGTTTGTCTCACATGAAAATCTTGATTCTCTATCCTGCTTAGCTCTGGATGAAAATAGAATCGATGATGAAAATATTCACATATCTTATCTCATCTGCACATGGATTCTAGAATGGCTTCATCACAAGGTAAAACCATATCTAAACAATTTTTCGAATGCAAAGAGTTTTCTGCCTAAGCAGGCAAATAGACTTCTTCCAATTCCTCTGCGACTCAGAGTGGAACCGGGATGGGATCAACAGTGGTTTGTGTGATAGCTTGATAAGCTACTCCCACTGCTGATAGGGGAACTTCGGGTTCATGGTGGGTAGGGAGAACCCAAGGATCAGTCCTATCAACAACCATAGCAATGGACTTTCCCACACTAGTAGAACCTATATAATTAATCGGAGCTGGAAGATCAGATGTGCCCATCAATGATGTGTACATTCTAGACCCTAAGCTCTCTATAGCAGGTTTAACCTGATCAACCAATGGCACAGTGCACTCATTAGACTCCATGCGGCCTTTCAGGGTAAAATTGAGTTGGTCTACAGTAACCAACTTCCCTTCGTGTGGAAACACTACCACCCGAAAGACGACCGATGCAATAGCAGGCATGGCATAAGTCCAGCTTCTTCCCAAAATCAAATTATAGTCCAAAGGTGCATCAATCACCTCCACCTCAACAGACGCTCCTTTTCCTGTCAGCTTAATTTCAAAAGCCGGTAGGATACCATGCGGATGGAATGACCTTCCATCGAAAGCAGTAAGCAGGGTGTTTGATGGGACCATCTCTGGGGATCCAAGAGCTTTCCAACATGACAAGGACATAACACATGTAGAAGCACCCTCGTTGACAACTGCCCTTCCAATTATCTTTCCACCATGGATGACATCTATCGATAAGGCTACATGGTAAGGTAGCCGAGTTTTGACATCAGACAAGTGAAATTTTTCCATGAGACTCCATGAGTCCATATTGCCTAAGGCTGCTAAGAGTGCATCCTGCTGGGTGGGACAACTCTATAACACCTCTAAAGCCAACATTGCACAAGGTGTCTGGGCTAAGTCTTCAACCATGGAGTAGTTGGATGTAGCCCTAGCATTAGTATTATGCAAGGTCTTCTTAAAGACACCTTTCGATATCTTGGGCATAGTTTCGGCAGGTTTCTCAATCGTGAGAGGGTTAGAAGTTTCACCTATAGACTTACCCTTCTCAGAGGTCTCTTTTTCATAGTTTTTATTCCTAGTCTGTAGCAAAGTTGAAGATCGAACCATGTTGATATAATTGGGGTCAGGGGCATTTGGAGTGCCCCCTGCTACATTCGAAGCTGAAGCTGAATTCTGCCCTTGGGGAAACGGATCCTTCAAGACATCTGGTTTTTGAGATTTTAACAGCTTTTGGGCTTGTTCCATAAGGGGACAAATATGGGTGAGGTGATATTCATGGCACAACTTGCATGGGAATTTCACCTTTTTCTTTTCTTTCTTGCCCCCATCAGCATTATTTGCGGGTTTCTGCTTGTTTTGATTTCCCTCCCCTTTCTTTCCTCTCTTCTTTTTCCCACCGAGCTACTGATTTCCTTTCTGAGAGGTCTGTGCAAAAACATTTGCATTTTGGGGTGAGGGGATAGCCTTTGCTGCCTCCACTGTAGAATGTTTGATAGACAACTGATGGAGCTGTTTGGCCAAATATTCTACAGTGGGAGAATTAACGGAACCAACCACACCATCGACATGGGGTCTAGGCTTAGGTTTCTCTGCATCGTGTGTTGGCCTCAGTGCCTCTGGGATAATATCATACAAGATCCCAGACTGAGAGTAAATCAAATCTAATTGCTAGTCCCTGAGGATAGCTTCTTCCTCACTCGTCAGTACTGAAGTAGATACGTCCTTAGATATATAAGGAAATAGTGATTTAAGGAACCATTCTAGTAAGAACTCAGGAGGAATAGTGGTTTTAATAAGGCTCTTCCACCTCCTCCATTCTTGGATGTGATCCAAGATATGGGTAGCCTTGTTTTGCCAAAAGGTAGATAAAAAGCCTGTTCCAAAATCATATCGGACAGGAAGCTGAAAGTGGCTAAGGAATGCGTTAGCCAAGTCCCAAAAACTACTAAACGCAGCAAAAGGAAACTCAATCTACCATTTTGCTACAGTACTCGTCAATGTTCTTTGGAACAGCCTCAATTGAACTGAATCTTCATTCAGTGAGTTGGAAGAGCACCATAAATGAAAAGTGGTGGCATGAGCCCCAGGATCTTCACCAACTTTGCCTTCAAATTTGGGGATGTCCGAGGGCAACTTGGTGGGTACAGGCGACCAGGAGGGATCATGCCTCACCGAGTCATTCATCAGTTTAGACAAATCTGGCAAGTTTAACGTTGCTAGGAAAGGAAGCTTAGGTCGAACTGGGGCACTAAAAGTGCCAGTTTGGGGATTAGAGGGACTTGCCCCCAAATTCCCATATGTAAAGGTGGGGTTGCCCCCTGCCACCAGTTGCGAAGTGGATGGGTTACTTTGAAATGGATTCCGTCCGTAAGCCCTAGGATTGTTGGTGTGAGGTGTAGTATAAGAGGTTCTGGCTGCCCCAGTTGAAACTGAATTTTGAAATACAGGAGCAGGTAGCCCGCCACTAAAACTCGAAAAGGGAGAGCTCGTGAATGGAGCAAAGACCGGGGTTTGGAAACCTTGACCATAAGGGTTAGCGTTCCCAAATTGCACCCCTACATAAGAGGGTGGTGGGCCTACGTATGGAGTGGATGGGGGTATGTGCCCCCCATTCCAAGGAAATCCTTGGACAAAATCCGAGGATCCTATAGGACCACTCTGGGTAGTGTGTGTGAAGGAGGTTGGAACTATAGGTACACTAGGAATCCCAGTGACCATACCACTAGAAGCACCTGCTAGGCTTATGGGAACCGACGGTTGAACCACTCGACTTGCTAGAGTTAAGGGCGTAGTAGGTATGCTTGATCTAGGGGTACTTACCGGGGGAGGTAGCACCTCGTCAGTCGGGATGGCTAAGGTGAAAATGAAAGAACTTTCTCCTACACTAGACATTGTTATGCCCATAGGGACACCAATCACAGGTGGATCAAAAGGATGAACCTGAATGATCACAGGATCGTTTAAATCAGTCAGAGGTGTATTAAATTTCCTTACAAACTCGTCAGCCTACAAGTCTTCTATCTCAGCTGTGTTTAAATTAAGATGGTTTTCCCTAAGTTCTAGTTCACCCAAAACTTCACTGACTCCTATCAGTTCAAATGAACCGTCCGTGTCCAATCTCCGCCTTTGGGGGGGAGGTGGAGGTTCCAATGTGATAAGAGGAGGAAGGTTTTGCAACCTTCATGACCTTCTGATAGGTTGGTCCTCCACGATTGTAAATTTGACAATTCAAACCCTAAGGTTGGCTAAACACAAACAAACCACAGAGCAATCACTATGAAAAATTCTAAAATCTCAACAGTCAGCAAGGGTAAGAGATATGCTTTCCCGAAGAAAGATGAAAGATAGTTGCTTGGAGTCCTTGAAGAGGTTCTTAGGCACAAGCAGAGGAATCACCCACTGCCCTCCTACACTTTCAACAAGGGTTACCTTCCAAGCCCGTCCAAGGTGAACCAGAAATAGCCTTCTGAATTACCTATGTATGAACCCTAGATGTCAAGAGACTAGAGGCTACCTTAACTATATCAATAGTCTGGGGGGACAGTTGCAAGCTTGATTCGTATGCATGGGCAGGGTAGCTGAGCCTGAAACTTTGTCTAGGAAAAAATCCCCAGATGCGTAAAAAACCTAGTTAACGTTTCGACAAGGAATTAGAGGGTTATCTCCTCAGTCCAATGCCTCCACGCGGCCTCGTGCTTGACTCCTGTTTGAGAGGAGCTTCCCAGATACTATCGATAAAGAGAAGGATTTACCTATCGATTAGCCCACTATGTCTGAATTTAAATACTTATGGGGAGTTTACACTTCCTATCCCACAAGTCTAGCCTAAGCTAGTAGGTGTATGGCCCTAAGAAAACAAAAATTACTAATAAATTTTAATTATTGCATTCATTTTAAGGGCTATTTTTTACTCAGAAGGCAAGTGGAGTGAAATACTATGATGTTTTTGACTCGATAAGAAATGTAAAAAACAATAGGTGTATACTTCCAAATCAAATTATCACTACTTAAAAAACAAGCTTCTCTTTTCTTTTTTTGTAAATGTAAACTGATGAAAATGCAACAAATAAAGAGAAAACTAAGACTATATTTTTGTAATTTTTGAGATTATATTTAAAAACTGAAAACAAAACTACTGTATGCAAATCAAACACAAAATTTTCTAATCTTTTCTTTTCACTTTTCAAATTGCTCAAAGACTACTATGCACCTAAATGCACAATAATTTAGTATGCTTGAAATAAACTAACTGTATAAAATAAGCAAAATGAATTAAAGCAGATTCATAAAACCAAATATCAACAACCTAAGGAAGACTTGGAACCCTAGCTTGGGAAGGCACAATGAATATAAATCACTGAACTCAATCAAAGGCAAGTGACAAACCAATACTATTCGAAAATAGAATGGAATATACAGTGTCTAGAACCCTGATCACTGATTCAGAAAACCAGCACTTAAACCTATTACCCAACAGCCAAATCCACTTCAAGTTGCTAACAGATAGACAATCCAAACAATAAGAACTCAAGGGCTTACAAAAAAGCACAAGGTATGGCTAACAAGGTCATCAAACTCACAGTGCAATTCTCATAGTGAAGGCCACTCAGCAAGACAAAATCTATGGAAGGACAGGGACAAGCAAACCCTAACCCCAAAATTTTGCTACTCAGGCTTTTACGTGACTATGTATAAGAGAAACCCGCGTACTGTACGCGACTGTGCTATAGAGAAACCCACGTACGCCAACCTCTATATGCGACTGTGTGAAAGAGAAACCCGCGTACAGGTATAAAATTTTCAAATAAAAAGAAAAATTTTAAACGTCTTCAAACACCACTACAAGTTTGAACCAAGACAAAACACCACACACTAAACCAAAGCAAAGACTGGGCACTGATCTACAGAGTTAACCCATAGCAGTCTGGGCTCCCTAGTGGAGTCGCCAGTTCTGTTGTTCAAGAATAAACACCCTTGTAACCTAGGGTCTGGGGTTACCAACGTACTTCTAAAACTTGCAGACAATCAGTTTTAAAGTACAGAAAGGAAATAGGAAGAAATGTTGAACTCACTCGATTACCGACGGTTGATCCAAGTTTATCTTCTCCCGTTCTGCTTCTCTCCAAAGCTTTCAGGGATGCACCTCCTTCACCTACAAAGAGCAAATTCTCCAAGTACAATCTTATACATGTATACATGATAGGTTAGATAAACAACATATATAGTGCTTAATCAAATATATTTATTAAAACCCTAATACATGAAAGAGACTCAACACAAAGTTGGAAGAAGAATTCTCTTTATTAACAATCAGTGAATGAGATAAGTGTACAACCCAACACCTGAGACAAGGACTCCTCTGCAACCAAAGGACTCTAAGTTCTACTGCTCCAAATACTTCTGAAGATATACCACCAGCATAACTTTGCTCTCCAAGATTCATTCTATTAATGCCCTCCGCAAGGCCTCTATTTATACTTTGGGAAATAGAGCAGTTTTGAAGGTTGAGGAGGTTGAGACAGTTGAGATGGTTAATGATTAAGGCTCAACTAATCCGCATTAATCATTTTTTATAATTTTTAATGTCGAATGGATGTGTACGCGACTATTGATATAGGAAACCCGCATATGACACGCGAGTTGCTTTAAGGGAAACCCGCGTACAGATCTGTACACGGGTTGCAATGAGAATAGTCGTGTACAGGTGGGTTGTCAATAGATATAGTCGCATATGTACATGAGTTTTAGTGAAGATAGTCGCGTACGGAAATCAACACATAGAAAATTAAAATGGTAAGCTGGTTAGAGGGTAAATGCATCTCATGTCATGCCCATCTATAGTGTTTAGGCAAACTTCAATCCTATAGTGTCCTTTTGTGTACCAACATCTGGAATTTCAGCACTCGGACGGAGAAGTGCCATTTGGGTTGATAACACTAGCGCAACTATAGTGTTCTGAGTTCAGCATCTGCAACTTGGCTATAAATATAGTATTCTCTTAAACCATAATGAAGGAATGGGATGATAGAAATATAAATAGTATTACTATGATAAAATAGCTTAGGCGTCTCTTTTTTATTTATATTACCTTATTTATTTATAGTCGAGGGTATTCGGTGAACCCAATTAAATCCCGCGGCAATAGCCCATCCTTAGTAGACATGTGTAGCAAATGTTGAGATACAACAAATTTGGCATAATTCTTGGAAGCGGGAGTAATTTGGTTGTTTCTCTTCCAATATCACTAAAGATGATGAGGATTTTTAAAGAGTTCCCATCTTAAGTTGTTGGGTCACTTGCTTGCATCTAGAGAAATTATTGAAGAGAGTAAGTTGCCTCGGTTAATCTTGTTCAGCTCTGCAATTGTCTATTCCATGCTACTACTATGCTCTAACTCTATCACTACTTCTACCACCAGTGTAACCTATAGATGAGTGATAGGATATAGGTTCTTGATGACTGATAGGATATCGACTTGAGATGAGTGATGACTTGAAATATCCCCCAAGTGTCCTTATCCTACATGTGCTTCCTTACATTGAGCATAAGTATGTTCCACTATTGAGAATTAGTTTGCTTTCCCATGACACTTGTTTCCTCCTTATAGTACTATAAGAAATTTTATTCCTTTTCAAGATTTTCAATATTGAAAAGACCAAAGAAAAAAATTATAAAGCATAAAAAGTCAGACCGAAAATGATATCACTCTTTATTGGTAGTTGGCATGTCGCCTTCGAACATAGCACAGTTCATTCATCCATTGGTTGGGTTACTATTATGACCTTAGGAGTTGTACTCCTTATTCTGATTTTTCTCCACCGACTAGTTATGCTTCCAGTCCCTATGGAGCCTCTATTGATGCCTCCTCTACTGCAGAGTTGTCCCAGTTTGAATTTTGAGTATATGTTTCCTATGAGTCTTCATCTAACTTATTCTCTTGTTCAAATGAAGTTTTAAGCTTGAGTTGGTCATTCCTTAGTTATCTCGTCTCTGCATGTCAGTCATCCCTGATACATTTGTTACTGGTTCGTGCACATCTTGTCCGTACAAGTTCTTCCAAATTATACAGCATTGTTGTGTACCTCGTGTTGGTTGATGGGGGATTCCTTAATTCCCTCCTTCCAGTGGATTCCATTCCATCGAATCCAAATCATTCACTTTGGAATAGGGATCCAAAGTCCATTGAGTTCCTTGAGACTTGCAGTCATCAAAGGCAAGTTCTCTCGTCGTCGACAGATTTGGGAATACATCAATGTCCCCTGATTTATGGATTCACTCAAAAGTTCTATCTCAACACATCTATTCACTCTTGTTTGATTGCACTCTATACCATGATTCCCATTCTCATTATCGGTGGGATATCTCGTGTCTATTAATGGTATACATCAATGACCGGTAATCAGATGACGATACATCATGTTCGACTTTGACACCTTTATTCGTGTGATGGGACATGTACTAGCGATGATTTGTGTTGAAGACCTCCAAGTTTGGTGGCATTCCATATATGCTATCTCCTTGATCATGCTGGTATCTATGAGATTTCAACTCTCGTGACCAGAATCCAATGTACCCTTGGACATGTTCATTCAGTATGGAGATATTATTGAAATGTATATTATACGTGGTGATTACCACTCAAGACATATGACTATTATGCTTATTCATGGCCATTTTATTGTTATGTCTCTGGGACTGCTATGTATTTGTAGTTATATGTAGAGGTATACCATTGTATTATACTAATGAGTGGTTGATTTTCCACCTATGTCTTCATTACTCCACTCCTAGTATTGTTATCATGTATTTCGGCCATCATGTACCCCTCTGACCTCACACATTAGGGAGAATCTGTTATAGCGTGTTTTTCCACACCTGATACATCATGCTTTGATGGCATATCCTTGCCCCTATGTAGGCTCTTTTTATCCCATTTGCTTACCATTACTTTGATGCTCCAGTGGAACCCCTAAAAATACATTTTTGAATATATATGCATCACAAGTCTACAACCCGCGTATATGCAGCTTGCACCATTGTCACCCATGTACATCCGGTTTTATGCTCAAAAAATAAAAATATTTGGAGTTTTTCCATAAAGTAACGAATGACTTGATCATTGGCCTTCCATATGTCAGGAAACGCTCATATTAGACCCTTCACTTTCCATTGAGGGGATATATATTGAGTTAGTATGAAACATTATAGGAGGATAACTTTGGAGAGAAAAGATATTATAGCTGAATTGTGCCCCGTTCTAATATGCTTGAGTCTACGTCCCTTTATTCTTGAAAGAGTCACTAGTGCTCTTTCCCAAGCTTTCATTTGTCTTTGTGAGGTTGCCTTTGTATGGAGGATTGAATGGTGGAGGCCCTGGTGGAGGGACTCGGTTTCTTGATTTCGACAAGGTGTCAATAGAGGTTGTCATTTGTATATGTGTTCATATCAATATAAGTATCCATTTCTTGTCCATTACATGTGTAATTATGAATATTTGTATACATGGATGTGATTACTTTATTTACATGTTAGGATTTAATATGCTATATTAGACTTTAACACTTTATATATATCATGTTGTTATTGAGGACAATGTGTAGAGACAAGTTTGGTTGAAATCTCAACGGGGATATTCTTCGAACGTTTTTAATAAGGTACACTTCTCATCCCTTAGTGTTAGTTTCCTTTATATATTTATCATGCTTTGAAATGGTTTATTCCTAGTGTCGTCCTGTCTATTGTGGTCCAGCCCAAGCATAGGAACTTTTCTCTGTAACAACGAAGTAATCCTCTTTGGTCTAGGATGACCAAGTTGATTAGGTAGATTAGATGATTATCATGTGGTCCCAGTGGAGAACAAGGTTCCAATGGGAATAGTTGTTCTGGTTAGATGGACTTGATCAAAAGAGACCTTCCTTATGATGATGAGATGTTCAAGATAGTCGTGATGCCCAGATGATATCTAGATGTGTTCTAGCATGATGATGCCTCCATAGCTAAGAGTGAGTGTTGATGGTTGTAGCTATGTGAGGCATCCTCACTCAAATTCGGCCTCGGAAGAAACACTAAAATAAAATTTATGATGTCAATAAAGAGAATTCAACCTAGTTAAGGGAAGAAAAGTCGACCCACTAAGAAATTGAAAAGTAAAACATGAAATAGTAAAAATAGAGGATTCCTTCCTCATTCTCTCACAAAGCAATTCACTCAATTAAGGAAGAATTCCACTCAAGATAGAAGAAGAATATTTCTTGGGTTGTAGAAGACTTTTTGGGTTCACTATTGTTGGAGAGTTTCCTCCTTTGGATCTAGGGTTTGTCCAGATATTTTTATGTGGCAATTCTTGTATATGGATGTACTATTGTATCTTTAACTAATATATTTCAATAAGAATAAGGTTGTCGGGTTTTCTCCCTTGTGATTTCTCAGGATAAATATTTGTGTCTCTTTGTGTTTATCTGCATTGTTATTCTTTTAGTTATCCTTATTTGTTAAAGTTGAAACACATGAAAATGCTATCTTAAAATCTAAGAATACTAGTAATAAAGAGCATTGACATTTGCAAGGATGTGACTAAATGAAATCATATCTTAACAATCATAAGCATGAAAAAAAAAGTTAATCAAAGGGGTGAAGTATATTAGTCTAAGTGAGATTAAGATTTGTAGAATGCTAATATTAATCACATTTTTTTAATTTCTATTTATTAAGTGCAGAAATGTAGATATGAACAATAAAAGAAGAAATATGAATGCTACAAATGATTTACATGTAGCTAATAGATCGAAGGGAATGGAGTGAATCAAATTTATTCGTAAATAATATCAACACAATTATAACAACATTCAAATAAAAGGAGAAACTTTCCATAATAAAAATACACCTGCAAAAGAGTGTTATAAATGACACCAAGTTACAAGTACTCACCATAAACAATGAACCAAAAGACAATAATTTAAAATCAATAACTTGTAATGATTGAATTCAAATCTTAAATAGTTGTTCTTGAGTTAATTAAATTTTTAATTCCCTTCCTTAATATGAATTTCATAATCTATAAATAATGATAAGGGAAGGGGGGGAAATATCCTCAATAAGAACAATTGTCTTTTAGCCAAATGTACTGGTGAAGAGTGGCAACAAATATAGTGAAATAGTAGGTGGAGGAAAGAGGGGTTTTAGAGACCAATTTCCTTTATAAAATGGTGAGGGGATATGGATTCATATGTGTTTCATAAAAACAACATTAGTAAATAGATATATGAAGAGGAGGTGCTCAATCTTTAACAAATAATAACTAAGAGTTTTCCCAAGTTTTCCTTGCTTAAATCTAATCTAGCTAAAACACCAAGTACAAGGAAGATCAATAATCCAAATAGTTAGTATTTTGGTTACATAAAACTAAAATCTACATGAAAGAATAAAATATTTAATCTATTGGAATGAAAGACGAACAATTCTATTATTTCAAGATAAATATTCTATTAAATCCTAAAAGATACTAACAATCTAAGATTATTTGCTTGCATGAAAATAAAATAATCACAATTTTACCTTATCTATGAGTAGTCTACCAACATCATCATGATGCAATAGATTAAGATTCGGCAATATTCCAATCACATGAAGAACAATACACAAGGAACTTTCGGCAAGAGAAATTTCTCTCTTCAAGTCCCTAGACTTTTGACCCTTTCCAAATGAAATTGCTCGTCCTTTTAGAAGAAAAATAGTTGTTTATTTGGAATTTTCAATGAGTTATTACATTATTGGAATGATGATATCAAGAAAATAGAACAATGTATGATATTATAATAATTACAAAGATGATTTCTTCTAGATGCCAAGTTTCCTTCCATAGTGGGGTGCATCACTCATTTGGACCATGTGAACTAGATTAAAGGAAAAAGGTGTACTACTTGCTAAACTATACCATTCCAATGATAAGTAGTGGAGAACACATACAATGTATCTTTCTCTAGCTAAATCACCCCTCTTTGGAATGCACGCTCCTTGGTCAAATTTTCCCTAATTGAGTGAGCCCAAAAGATGCCATGTAATCACTTGGAAATCAAAGAAGCTTCCTCGTAATCTTTGGAGATGAGTCATCATTACAAATAATCAAGATAAAGTCCCTCTATATCTTAATTAGTTAATCAAACCATACTTTTGAGTTTTTTAAATAAGAACCTTAGGAAAAACTCTAATTAAATGCCATTAATCCAAAATTGACAGATACTTATGAACCAAAAAGGGAAATTTCCCATGATGATTCATCATAGTCTCTGAAGATTATACATACAAACATTCATGCTTAATTTTCCTTGGAAATGCCTCAAATACTCTCCTCCAAGTAACTAAATATAGACTTAGGCTTTTTTAATTCAAAACTTAGAGAACATCCTTAATTAATGCCAATTAATCTAGAAATGGCATACACAAAAGGGACACTGATTAAGAAGGCTTCCATAGCCAAAGTATCTAACAACTAAGAGTATCACATGTATCTACATACATGTTTCTTGGTCTTGTTGACACATCAAACTTCCTTGTTGACCAAGTCAAAATTGGTCAAACTTTCTAATCAAACACTAGAACCACTATAAAAATTTGAAGAACATATAATGATATCTAAGTTTTGAAACTCTAAAATGATGTTGTATTACAAGTAAAAATGTAATTGATAGATGCAATTGATCATAAGTGTAACTCATCATATAGCATATCTCATGTAAACATGATTAGATAACCCATAAGTATATTCACTAGATTCATGAGATAAATTATTTATAAACATGTCATTACCATAACATCTAATTATTTGCAACAATTAGATCTTCTTCAAGTGGAATTGGATGACTCAACAAAGGTTAGACAAGTGAATTTGTTTTCAATCAACTAAATGACTCAAGAATTGGGAATAAGGGTGCCTTTGTAATATTCACTAAAGTACAAACAAAAGGGATGTGTCTCAATAAGGGATTGTGTTATGAGATATTTCCACCTTTGACCTTAGCAATTAGACTCCCCTTTATTATTTTCTTCTTTATTTATTACTCCTCGTAATTAAATATTGGACCTTTCTTCTTGTACTTTGGATGAGGATACCTTAGCCTTTATTTTTATTAAAGGCATATGCAAATGAGTCATTCAAACTTTTATTTTTTATTTTCTTTAGATTACTTGATTTTCTAATTTTCCTAGTCTCTCTTGATTTTGCAATTTTCCTAGTCCCTTTTGATTTTTTTTTATTTGCAGTTGATTTCCATGATGTATTTCCTTTTTTCATTAAAAAAGATGATATTGACATTATAATTAAGTAGTTTCTAGAGGATTTTCATCCTTATCCTTGACCCGGATGTTAACATTTTAAACACCCTGGAGCATCGCTCCAAAAAGAAACAAGATTTTGGACCCCACGAGCCATGTGCCAGTACAAGTGTCAGGGATTCTCAGATTTCAACATTAAAAAGGAAGTGGAAGAACCAACTAAAGAGAAGGAAACTCCCCCAAAAGGGAAAATAATGTGGATGAATAAACCCCCTTTGGCATGGTCTTGGGAGTCCTCAAATAAAAGAAAAAAGACTCTGACACCTACACCATCACCAAATACAACACCCCATCCCTTTACAAAGTCTTCCAAAGTTTTAAGTATGTTGTTTACGTAGGATTATTAGAATTCTACATATTCAAAATTGACGGTTGTGCAAAACATTATTATTACTCTTTACATAAATATTGAAGCTCAACAAGTTTTGAAATTGGATTCTACTCTATAGCTTAATGAGTTATGCTTTTATTTACAAGTATCAATTCTTGAACAAGTAATTCAAACACTGCATCCATCGAGAACAAGTGCGGAAGCTAATGTTCATGATCGAAGTGCAAGCCCTAGGAGTGGTGTTACACGCGTAGTTGGGAATAGTGTTATCCGAATATATCCTTGGGCGGTCACAGCTCATGATGCTCCTAGTTCTTCTTTAGCCTCTTCTAGTATTCCATGGTGATCTAAAAATATTCTAGGATATGTGTAACTAGTGATTGTATGTGTGAAAAGCCATTAGCAACTGATACATATATGACATAAAGTACCTAATTCAATTATTAATCTATTTTGGACTAATTAATTTCTCAGAATTCCCATGATTAAAATGAGATATTATCAAATATTTCACATATAAAGCATATCATGCATGAAATTAAGTAATTCAACACATAAACAAATATGAAAACCATATTTGATATCAAATTTCGGCATACCTCTAAGTCTAACTACATCTTCAGGCTCAATCAATTATTGAACCAATTCATTAGTCCATGAAAAGAAACAAATTACATCAAATTTACAAATAATGACTATAATTCTATATGTGTACATAAAGGACATATACACTAATGCAATACCTCAAGTGTATAAAATGAGAAGCTTTGTCTCATACATAGTACCTTCAAGCATTGGACAGCTACATAGTCTAGAAGAAGATCTTACAGTCAGAAGTTTCTTACATCTCCTCAACCTGAATTTCTCTGTCTATTCAAAACATTAATTGATTGATCCCTCCATCAATTGCCTCTCAAGTGTACAATGGATAATTTGTCTTCCATGCTCACTAAATTCCTCACTGAATGATTTCTCTCTCTTTTTTCCAATTGTGCCCAAGCTATATGTTAAATAGAAGCACAGGGTTGGTTTTTGGATCCATAGATAATGTTTAGATCCATGAGAAAAGTTCCCATTTGGGACAAAAATTGATCTCAATGTTCCAAATTATCTCTAGGATAAGAATCCATGCCTAAATAAGGATCAAAATGGCACAAAAGAAGGATCGAACTCAAGATCTGCATCCAAATATCTCAAAAAAACAAATCCACAACTATAATTTCTAGTTTAGACCGGAGTCGTTGATTAAAACTTCCATTGAACAGACTGGACCATCAATCTGTAATACCCTGACTGCTCTGATGTCCAATTATCCGATGTCAACTTTTCAATGCTGACTATCCAAAGCCAACTTTTCCAAATTTTGATGTCGACGTGTTCTAACTCCGATGCTGGAAGTCAAAAGTCGAAACTAGCATCACAAATTTCCAATTTTTTTCTCGACTCATATCAATATTCTGGCTGTTCCGATGTCAAAAATCAGCAGTCAACACGGGCCTAGAAAAATTGTCTTTTCCACTCTCAATTTCTGCCTAATATAATTCAGAATTCATAGATAGATCTTGCTTCTGCATGCCATGACTGGGATGGATTCTGTTGATCTAACTTGCACGGATGAAATAACTTTTCATATCTGTGGAATCACTTAAAGCCCTGCGATTTTCAATGTCCAGGATTGAAGATGAGGTCAGATCAACGATGGAGGTGAATTCCGCTGATCTAACATGCTCACGGAAATTAATTTTTCAAATTTGCAGAATTGCTTAAAGGTCGGCAAGTTTTGATGGAGGAGATATAATAGGGGATGGATCTACGATGGAGAGAAATCCTGTTTATTCAACATGCACGGATTAATGAACAATTGAAATCCACGGAATGTGGTGGGCCCTTAAAATCTGAACGGCGGAGATTTGCAGGGTTTTTTTTATCGAGGGTTGGAAATAATTCCACGAGATGAACTAGCATGGAGAAAGTCATGTGGAGGATTGGTGGAATTTTATAGAACACGCAAGTTCAAACACGTGTTTCTGTATCCTTGTTTTGGCTAAAATATCAACGGTCTAGAAGCAATTTCGCAGGTGAAAATTTAGGCATAAATGAAACTATTGCAGGCTTCCCGAAGACTTTTTGAATTGTCATTTTCAGTAAGCGAGAGAGTCCCTGCTGTCAAATTCCCAAACTGATCCACCATGCGCATCCCAGCATGATTTCTTGATATATTTTGTGATTATGGAGAATATTCCAGATAAACAATTGTTAGGATTTTGATTCCCATGTTGTAATTGATTTTGGCTCTATTTTGAGGTTGGTCCTGGGATCCCATCATACTAAATATACCCTCAATATAGGAAGAAAGGGTTGGAACCCATGAGATTTTTTGCTATGCATTTTGAGATATGCTGTTAATAAAATTGTAGAGCCAAATGTTGGCTTGTTGCTGCAAAGATTCCTATGTATTTCGCAGCTACAGTCTATTATTTCCTTTCCTATGTGCATGTATTTCCTGTTAAACTTGCCATTATGTGTTCTTCATATCTGAAATGAGTGTGTAATAGTTCATAATTCTTATTGTTATGCTTTAGATATTGTTCCAGGTATTCACCAATATTTCTTACCAAATTTGATGCAAAATTCATCTTTTGGTGCTCTGGATTGATGGATTGTTCTTGTTTCTTCTTTATCACCAAACAAACCGCTTTTTTACTGTGACCGAGTGCTACCTTTCCTTTGTAGAATTTCACCTGCAAACAGTTATGTGATTCATCAAATATTTGTGACTCCATATCCCAATGTATGCTTGCCCTGTTTCAACCACAAACTCAATATGAAATTTTATTTTGTTTTTATATCTGGCCCTGTTAAAAATCAGTGAGAGATCCCTCTCTATAAAGGAAGAAGTCAGCTTCCTTCCTTAAAGTGGTTTTTCTGTTACCTTGGGATTTACCTTCCACGACCTTGGGTACATTCTGAGTGCTAACAAATTAGCTTCATTGTCAAGGATCGAAAGTGAAAATCAACCCTGGGAGAGATGATAAAGATTCCAAGAAGAAAGTGTTTTTGTGGGCAAACAAAGACTTCTGCATTTGAAAAAGGTTGTATATTTTCCCTGGCGACTCCACAATGATTTTGAGAAAGATTTCAAAAAGAATCCTGGGTCCCAGGAGGTCACATACACGAGGTAACCCTAATACTGAAATATTACTAAGTGTGGAAAACCCAAAAAGTTTGCTTAGAAATAGGGGGAAAGAAAAGATAAATATTTCTCGATTTGGTGCATCATCTTCTCAAGAATTTCATAACATTCAGAATTTTGGGTGGGAAAATTTTTTGAAAGGTCCTTGTTGAAATCAAATTCTGAATCTAATTTGAAGGAAATGGAAAATAATCCCAGTAGGTTAGAATCATATTTTCTTTATTCTCTTTGGAAAAACCTTCAAAACACTGTGAAAACTGAAGAAAGAAACCCTATTGTTCAAAACTTGCAGCCTTATACCCCACCAACTATTTAAACCCCTCCACCTTTTCAAGCTCCCCCTATTATTCCAAATTCACCTAGACGAATGGCTGCTAGGTTTTCTCCTTTAGCCTTACCTGTTGTATTGCATGACCTTCCCCAAACCTATGCCCAAAGAATTTCCTTGTATGATGGGGATGGAAATTTCACAGCAAGAAATCATGTTGATATATTTGATGATTTTGTGGACTTGGAGGAGGTTGATGACGATGATGTTAAGATGAGGTTGTTTGCACAAAGTTTGTCAGGAGAGGCAAAGAAATGGCTTAGAGGTTTACCTGCTAGGTCCATTTCCACATTTGAAGCTTTCCAAACTTCATTCTTAGAAAGATGGGATGATAAGAAAAGTCCTTTAAAGGTGCTTTCTCAATATCATAATCTTAAGAAAGGAGTTTTTGAATATGATCATGAGTTTTCAAGTCGATTTATGAGGGTGTATAAATCTATCCCTATTGATATTAAACCCCTTGTAGGCGCTGCAAAACTCCATTGTGTTGATGCCTTTGACGGTGACTTTGCATTATTATTGAGAGAGAGAAAATCACCAAGTCTTCATGTTATGCATCAAGATGCTTTAGAAGTGGAAGCTAATATGATGGAAAGTGGAAAAATAAAGCAGAAAGTAGAAACAAACAAAAGGAAAGCTGGAGAATAAAATGTGCCTTCTGCTTCTGCTGCTGCTTCTTCTAATGATGTAAAATTTGAAATGATGTTGAAAACAATGGAGAAGTTGATGGATATGCTAACCGTGGATAATAGACCATTGAACGTAGAACAGAATGAACCTCAAATCCGAAACCCAAACTTCAGAAGACCTAATCCTCCCTCACCTCCACAAATTAGACATAGAGATATGAGGAATCCTAGAAATCAAGATGATCAGCAAATAAGGACACCTTTTCCTGAGAACTATGTTGCATATTAATATGAGGCTGAATCTATTGAGGATCATATTCATGATTTTGGTAACTTCGATTCTGAAATATACCTCACAGAGGAAGAGCATAGCATGTTTTCTCAAGATGACAATAATGATTTTGAGGAAGAGTCTGAACAGTACCAAAGAGGATATTTGCATGTTATAGATGATGTTCAGAGAAAGATCAAATTGAGAAATAGATATGTTACTGTAAATAAAGGAAGGTTCAATCAAAATCAAACTTCTAACAGCCAACAGAATACAGAAAAGAAAAATGAAAAACACAAATATCCTAGTATATATAAAGAATCTGAAAATAAAATAGAAAAAACAAAAGAAGTTAAACAACCAGCACTAACGGATGTAGAGAAAGATGTTTCAACTTTTAATTTGCAAATAGAGCTCTCGAAATTGAAAATTTCCATTCCTTTCAATGAATTGTTAAGAAACAAGGAATACAGAGATAAAATAACAGATATGGTCAAGAGTCAGGCAGAATTTCAACTAGATATCCTAGAGGTGGCAGATGATGCTCTTACCATTGTCTTTGGGTCAAAAATTAAAAATGTGAATGATGATGAAGTTCCTCCTTTTTACCCAAGTTTAAATGTACATGATATTATTGTGCACAATGCTATGTTAGATTATGGTGCATCTCACAATTTAATGCCCAAGGAAGTGGTAGAAAGTTTGGGACTGGAAGTTACTAGACCATATAAAGATCTGTATTCCTTTGATTCTAGTAAGCTGAAATTTATTGGATTGATTAAGGATATGGTGGTAACTCTGACAAAAATTCCATCTAAGACTGTGGTAGCAGATGTTGTTGTAGAAGACATTCTTCCTAAATTTGGTGTATTGTTGTCAAGGTCTTGGACTTCTAAATTGAAAGGAAGTTTGCAAATGGATATGTCGTATGCTACCATTCTTGTGGTTGGTGGGAATAAAAGGTTATACAGTGAGAAAAGATCACCTTATGTAGTTAGCAGCCAAGAAAAACCAGATAATCATGCTATAGATGTTGTTGATACTGACATGGGATCTTCCATTTTCTTTAATGATGGTTTTCCCTATGATATTGAAATTCCTGTACCCATTGAAGTTAAGGAGGAGGAAGAGTTTGCAAAGAGACAATAATATTTGGAAAAGAAATAGAAAGAAGAGGGTCTCTTGACCATGTATTTTGATGGATATGTGGCTAAAGTTGGTGCTGGTGCTGGTGTATATATTATTTCTCCTATTAGGGATTTTAAGGCTCTGTCGTATGATTTAACTTTTGAATGTACCAATAATGTGGCTGAGTATCAAAGTTTATTACTAGGATTGAATGCTTTGAAGGACACGGGAGAAAAGAGGGTACAAGTCATGGGAGATTCGGAGCTTGTAATAAACTAGGTGAATAACAGTTATCAGACCAAACATCCCAAAATGAGAGCTTATAGGAATGAGGTATGGGATATGTTTGGTAACTATTTTATAGAGCATAAAATTAGAGTGATTCCCAGATATAAAAACACAGTAGTTGAATCTTTGGTTGTTGCTACTGGTAAATTTAAAACTCCCACTGCTGATCAGAGAAAATCATACCAAATAATTCCAAATATTGGCAAGTATTTGAAGATGATATGCAAATAAATAGATTTTTAGAGTTATCCAGTGAATTTGTAAATACTCAGGTAGATAGTGAAAATGATCATTTTGAAAACTTCCAAGATGCTGAAGAGAGTGAAGAAGAAATTGTTGAAAATAGAAAGTTAAAAAAATCACTAGGGGGGAAGGATATAGTCCAGTTGAAGAGTAATCATATCCCCGGATGCCTAGTCACCCTAGATAAACTTTTTGATCAAAATGGTGTTGCTAGAGATCCAAAAGTAAAACCAGTTGATGATGTTGTTGAAGACAGAAATATAGGAACTAAAGAAAATCCACGGATCATAAAATTGTCAAAAAGCTTGCATGTCAAAGAAAAAGAAGACTATGTTAATTTGATGAAAAGATACACTGATGTCTTTTCCTGGAGTTATGAAGACCTTAAAGAGTATGTTACTTCTATCATACAACATACAATCCCAATAAAACCTGGTGAGAAAACTTTCAAACAAAAATTGAGAAGAATTAATCCATTGTTGTTGCCTATTATTGGGAAAGAAATTAAAAAATTATTCATTGCAAAGATTATCATGACTCTGAGATTTTCCAAATGGTTTACAAATTTGGTACCTATTAGGAAAAAGAATGGTGAAATCAATTTGTGCATAGATTTCAGAAATCTTACCAAAGTCTCTCTGAAGGATAATTACCCTTTGTCGAAAATGGATCATATTTTGCATAAAGTGGAGGGGTCTGAAAGGATTTCAACCATGGATGGTTTCTTGGGATACAATCAGGTCAAAGTGTTACCTGAAGATCAAGAAAATACTACCTTTACCACACCATGGGGTACATTTATGTATGCCAAAATTCCTTTTGGTTTAATGAATGCAGGGGCCACTTTCCAGCACGCCATGGACATTGCTTTTGCAGAAAAAAGGGATAAATTTGTGGTTGTCTACATGGATGATATCATTATGTACTCCTGATCTAACATGGAGCATATTAGGCATTTGGAGAAAAAATTTCTGAAATGTAAAAAGTATGGGATATCATGAAATCCTAGAAAATCAAATTTTGCATTGGAGGAAGGAAAATTGCTAGGGCACATTATTTCAGAGGACAGTATAAGGATTAATCCAGAGAGAGTTAGTAAAATATTGAAGGTTGAGGAGCCTAGAAGTAAAAAGGAAGTGTAATCGTTCATTGGACAGGTAAATTTTTTGAAAAGGTTTATTCCCAGTTTTGTTGAGATATTAATAAATATCACTAATATGCTGAAAAAGGACCATGAGATAAAGTGGACAATAGATGCAAGGAGATATTTCAGAGATATTAGACAGGCTATTACAAAAGCCCCAGTTCTAGTAAGTCCAGATTTTAGCAAATATTTCATAATTTTTTTCTTATGCTTCTGATCATACTATTGTTGGAGTATTGTTACATAAAAATAGTCAAAATGTTGAACAGCCTATAGCCTTCTTTAGTAAAGTGTTAAGAGATGGAGAGTTGAAATATGAAATTATGGAAAAACAAGCATATTCTATAGTTATATCTTTAAAATATTTTAGAATTTATGTTCTTCATTCACACATCATTGCTTATGCTCCTAGTAATGTGGTGAAGAGCATTCTCACACAGCCAGATCCAGAGGGAAAAGGAGAAAAATGGATTTTTGTGTTACTGGAGTATGACATTGAAATTAAACCCACCAAGCTGATTAAAGGACAATGACTTGCAAAGATGATGACAAATTCCAACTGTGAATCCTTACAGCTCAATTTTTTTACCAGTCATTCAAATTAGCTTGATACAGGGGTGCAGGTAATGCCTGATTTCTCTATGTCTCCATGGTATTCTGATATTGTGTATGTGTTGCAAAATTTATAGGCTCTTTTATGGTTAAGCAAAACAAGAGCAAGGTCAGTGAAGTTGAAATCTTCCAAGTTATATATCCTGAATCAATACCTTTATTGGAAAGATCTTGGTGATGTTTTACTCAATTACCTTTTGGAGAATGAAGCTCAGCAAACTATGAAGGAATTTCACAAAGGAGATTGTGGGGGACATCACTCATGGAAGGTGAAAACTAATAAAATTTTGAGAGCTAGATTTTATCGTCCCTCAATGTTTTCAGATGTTTACAGAGAGACCACTACATGTCACCAATGTCAGATCTTTGGTGGTAAGAGGAAATTGGTTCCACTCCCTCTCAATCCAGTATCAATAGAGGCACCTTTTCAGCAATGGGGACTGGATTTTATTGGGGAAATAAATCCAAATTATTCAGGGAAGCATAGATGGATCCTAACATCAACAGATTACTTTACGAAGTGGATTGAAGCAATACCTACCAGGAGGGCTATAGATGCAGTGATTATGGGTTTTCTTGAAGAAATTTTTTTGGCTAGGTTTGGTTGTCCTAGAAGGATTGTGACAGACAATGCATCCGATTTTAAATCTAAGAAGATGATAAGTTTTTGTCACGGGTATCATATCAGTCTCAATCATTCCACTGCCTACTATCCGCATGGTAATGGGCTGGTCGAATCCTCTAACAAAATTCTAGTGAGGATAATAAAAAAAATTGTTGGATAACAAAAGGGCTTGGCATACAAAGCTAAAATATGCTTTGTGGGCTGCCAAAATCAGCACAAAAAAGGAAATTGGAATGTCACCATTCCAACTAGTATATGGAGTTGAGGTCGTTTTTCCAGCATCTTTGGGAGTGCCCGTCATGAATTTATTGTAGGAACAACGGGATGAACCAAATCATATGCAAAGAAGAATAAATCAGATCATAGAATTGAATGAGTTGAGGGGCAAAGCCTATGATAAAGTGCAAATACATCAAGAAAAGATGAAGAACACTTTTGATAGGAAGGTAAAGGAAGAACAATTCCAGATTGAAGATTTGGTTTTAAAGTGGGATTATCCTAGGGAAGATAAACATGGGAAGTTTGATCGCATGTGGGTAGGACCTTATATTATTGCAGCATATAGAGGTGAGAATGCATTCATTCTACAACATCAAGATGGGTCTCAACTGAAAGGAGGTCCAATCAATGGAATGTTTCTCAAACATTACTTGTCATGAGGGAGGAGGTAATTTTTGTATCATAATTGTATATATTTCTTTATGTTTCAAATAGTACAAATGGTGAGCCAAAGGATTTGAATCCCAAAGAGAAGGCCCCAAGATCTAGAGGAATAGCCATGTTTCTACTTTTCTTCATTTTTTACTTACAAAAAAAACAAAAATAAGAAGTTTGAGGTCTGAAATACTGGGAACAGCTCAATGGATTTGGCACCTAGTCTATGGGGTTCTTTGCTACCTTGCAGGGAGGATAACATCCCTAGTTGGAGCCAGTTGTTAGCACTATTTTTGAGCTAAATGTTTGGCGAGGAATTAGATCAATGAAAGAGAGGATAAGGCCTAAAAATTTTCATATCATAAGACTTTAAAGGATGTTAATAAGGATTTGTAGGGAATGGACGGCCTGGACGCGCAACAAAGAGGATCAAAGCCCGTAAATCATTTCCACCAAGGCAAAATTGGGAGCAGAAAGGCAGAAAAAGCAAGTTTCGGTTGTGAAAAGTGATAAAACCCAACTTTCGCTTTCTGCAGTCGAAGATCTACTATCGAGAGAGTTTCCACCATAGATCAACAGTCCAGCAAAAAGGCGAAAGCAAAAAAGGCAAATTTTTGGTCGAAGAAAGTTAGAAGCCCACTTTCCGCTTTCTACAGTCTGAGATCTGACGGTTCATAGAACTTCTGCACAGATCAACTGTGCGAAAAAGAAAAAGGTGGAAAGGAAAACATCGAAAAGCAGAAGACGCTCGATTTTGGTTGAGGAAAGTCAGAAGCCCGCTTTCCACAGCCCGCAGTTTGATCTCATATCAACGGCTCGAAGAGGGTCTGCCTAAGATCGCCAGTGCGGAAAGAGGAACATTTGCACGAGATAAGTAGATCTCCCAATATGCGAAATCGGGTAGACCCGTAGTTTTCAACGGCTTGGATCAAAGTTAGAAGGAGATCTATGGTGGAGATCGATTTCACCGAGATACTTGCACACTCAAAGTTAGAGAGGTCCTGCGTGATGGAAAACATGCGTAAATGACATGTCCCCTCCCCATTGGATATCATGCTCAGAGATTGGAAGTACAAATGTCACTTTTATGGAAAGCGATGGTTTAAAGGGCCCACATATTCAATGGTTAGGATTTGGGCAGAGAGAGATCAATGGCTAGGATGGATTCCATTGAGCTAACTTGCATGGATGAAAGAACTTTTCATATCTTCAGAATCGCTTAAAGGCCTGCAAGTTTCAATGCCTAGGATTCAAGATGAGGTAAGATCAACGGCGGAGGTGAATTCTGCTGATCTAACATGCTCATGGAAAATTAACTTTTCAAATTCGCAAAATTGCTTAAAGGTCAGCAAGTTTTGACAGAGGAGATCTAATCAAGGATGGATATACGATGGAGATCAATTCTACTAATTCAACATGCACAGATTAATGAACAATTGAAATCCACAGAATGTGGTAGGCCCTTAAAATATTAACGACAGAGTAAAATATTAACGACGAAGATTTAAAGGGGTTTTTTATCAAGGGCAAGAAATAATTCCACAAGATGAACTAGCATGGAGAAATTCATGAGGAAGATTGGCAGAATTTTATAGAGAGCGCAAGTTCAGACACGTGTTTCCATATCCTTTTTTTGGCTAAAAGATCAACGATCCAGAAACAATTTCACTGGTGAAGATGTAGGAATAAATAAAATTGTTGCAGGATGCCCGGAGACGTTCTGAACTGTCATTTTCAGTAAACAAGCCTAAGTCCCTGCTGTCAAATTCCAAAATTGATCCACCATGCGCATCCTAGCGTGATTTCCTGATCTGTTTTGTGATCATGGCAAATCCGTCAGATAAACATTTGTTAGGATTTTGATTCCCACGTTGTAACTGATTTTGGCTCTTTTTCGAGGTTGGTCTCGAGATCCCATGATACTATAAATTTACCCTCAATAGAGGAAGATGGGGTTGGAACCCGTGAGATTTGTTATGCATTTTGAGATCTATCGTTAATAAAATTGCAGAGCTGAATGCTGGCATGTTGCTGCAAAGATTCCTATGTATTTCGCACTTACAGTCTGTTATTTCATTTCCTATGTGCATGCCTTTCTTGTTAAACTTGCCATTATGTGTTCTTCATATCTGGAATGAGTGTGTAATAGTTCAAAATTCATATTGTTATGCTCTGGCTATTGTTCGAGGTATTCACCAATCTTTCTTACCAAAGTTGATGTAGAATTCATCTTTTGGTGCTCTGTATTGATGGATTGTTCTTGTTTCTTCTTCATCACCAGACAAACTACTTTTTTATTGTAACCGAGTGCTACCTTACCTTTGTAGAATTCCACCTGCAAACAGTTCTATGATTCATCAAATATTTGTGACTCCATAGCCCAATGTATGCTTTCCTTAGTTCAACCACAAATTCAATCTGAAACTTTATTTTGTTTTATATTTGGCCCTATTAAAAATCAGTGAGAGATCCCTCTCTAGAAAGGAATAATCCATCTTCCTTCGTTAAATTGGTTTTGTTGTTACCTTGGGATTTACCTTCCACAACCTTGGGTACATTTTGAGTGCTAACACCTTTGAAAAAGTAGATTCTTCATTCTTCTAAACTTCATCATTGTTTTGGAACCTTTTGAACATCTCTCTTTTATCTTACAATTCAAGTTGCATTGCTTGAAATCTCTCTTGCAAATCTTAAAGTTTATTTTGCATCCCATGCTTCTCTTCCTCTTATGTCTTCCACAATCTCCTTAATTCAACATTTTTTGCTTAATTTGTCTAATTGATTTCTTCAAGTTCATGAAGTCATGTTTACTTATTTGATGCAATGCCCATGGTGGTATTTTGTAGTCAAAACACCTACACTTCATCCAAAATAGAATAATATAACACAAATACGTTAACCCTTCATATAATAACTAGAACTATCTACAAATCCAAATGGAAGGGTGTCGGGTACAACCAATCATGGACCCAATTATAATTTTTTTAACAAGGCTCAGACATAATAATGTCTCTCACTCTCATCAATTCTAAGAGTGGCTAACAAAGCCTTTACAATGTTTCTAAGGCAAATGACAATTACATCAAGTTTTAAGACAACATTTAAAATCTCAAAACAAGTAATAAGAGCAATGTTACCATTACCATAAGTCCAATGACAAAGTGCAGAGTACCTAAGCTTTGAGACGATCCTCAATCCAATACATTTCATTTTAAACTCTTGGCCTTCATATATTTCTGCCACCACATATATGTATAAAAGAAACAAATTCTACACTTTTGTTCAACAATAGAACATTAATGCTGTGGAAAAACTTGTGATACAACTCGTTGTTGCAGCTTCTGCAATTCTTTCACAGTCGTACCCTCAAGATAAAAAGAGTGGATCACATCAAGTCATTAACCATCACAAAGTGTACTCATGACTAGATAACCCAATTTAGTGTATGCAGGTATGTACCTTTGCTTCACCTTTCATGTAGAACCATACAGGATTTAGAAAAATCTCAACAATTAAAGAGAAATATACCTATTATGCATGGCTTGATTTCTCAATATGGATTTCAACAATGTCATCATAAATATGTTGAATACTCCTATAGTAGGTGCATAGAAAAAAATGTCTTCATCATAGACTCATGTCTATTTCCCTCAGTAAATTACAAAAGTGCATTCAACACAGATATGCAGATATTCTCTCCTTGGCGACTCAACCTCTGCAAATAGTGATCTTTGCAGCAACAACTATGACGTCAAAATTCATAAGAAGACAACTACAGCATGAGGTAGTTTCTCTTCAATCACAACCTATTGATCTTGAGGCTCTTTTCTTAAGTCGTGAATTAGTTAACATTCACACACACAATTCTATGTTTAAACTAGCTCTAATACCACTTGATCTAAAACATTTCCAAGATCTTTGTAACCAAGGATTGTACGTGTGAAAAATTGTTAACAACTGATACCAACTAATCTGTAAATGACAAGAAGTAATTAATTCAGTTATTAAGCCATTCCATATTAATTAATTTCTCCAAATTCCCATAGTTAAAATGAGATCTTATCAAATATTTCACATATAAAGCATATCATGCATGAAATTAAATAATTCAATACAAACATATATGCAAACCGAATGTGATATCAAATTTTATCAGAACCCCCTCTGACTACATCTTCGGGCTCAATCAATCATTAATCCATCAAAAGCAACAGATTACATCCAATTTATGAACAATGACTGTAATTCTAAATGTGTACATAAAGGACAAATATACCGATGTGATACCTCAAGCGTACAAAATGAGAAGCTCTGTCTCATATGCAGTATATTTGTCAAAACCCCAAATTTACCGAAAAATTTAAAATTTTGAAAATACAAATAATATCCAATAATGCAGTCAGCTAACTGTTTTAATTAGTTATATGTTATTGATTTCATAATCTGAATTATCTACTCGATTATGTTTATCTTATAGAATAATTCTTTTTCAGTTTGATGATTTATTTTTCTTTGCGACAAAAAGGTGGAACTGTCTTGGAATTCTGGGGCTTACTTAGCTTTTGAGCTAACGCAGAAAGTTTACCTAATCTTACAGATTTACAGGTAAGAAAAATCCGATGCTGCTTGTCAATAATCATAAAGCATGCAGATATATGTTCGTTGCAAAAATAATAGTTCATTAAAAGAGAATATATGATGTTTCAATTTCAAAAGCTTTTATGAGGTAAAACAATTAGATTGTTATTCTTTTTAAAGACACCATAGAAAAGAGATTCAGTCCTAACAGTACTGGTGACAGTTGCTCTCTCACTCTAGTTTGTAATTTATAATTTTTATTGTGAACTAACCTCTTCGATGTTTATCAATGTTTACCCAAGTCATCATGTGTAAACGCCTTTAATCTTCCTTACACACAGGTTAAAGATGGCAGGGTTTTACGTTTAAGGGTCTATCTTAAACTATGATCATAAACAATTTAAGTCATGACAAATTTTGGTTAATTCTTGTGATAAAAAAGTAATGCACAATAGTTAATGAGTTTTTATACTATTATCCTATCTTCTAAAGCTTTGAGGCTTAAAAGGGAATTATAGCATTATTACATACTACTATCAAATGGATTAAGTTAGTGTTGATGAACTCAGTTCTTTTACACATAACTTACTTGGAAGATATTGTCCAATTATTGTTATTTAATCATCAAAATTCCAATGCCAAGCCTGATAAATACTATAAGGCTTAACATGCTCATTTGCAAACCTTAATAGTTTAATAAATAAATACTCAAAGGCATATCAAGAATCAATCTAGCAAGAAGGGTATCATATCATAAATAAATTTTATAAATTTATTTTGTAAAATATTAAAGTGGCAAACCTTTGATAGAGATATAATCGTTTATTGATTGAATACCTTGTTTGCATAAGTGATGGGTCGTAGTTTTGACCACGCCCTTGATAAGTTTATGGCCTAACCTTTAAACTAAAGTTTTTGTTGTTTAACATTACAGTGAGCATACTTGGTTGACTTCGAGAGTATCGAACCTTATAGAAACTTCGAACCACCATATGATTGGAATAAAAATCATTTTGTTGATTTGTACGTCGGAACTATATGGATTACCCACTGCATGGCAATTATTTAGAAGTATATGTGGAATCATCGTGGCCAAGCATTGCGAAGTTAAAAGGCAATTGCGAACCCTAGACTTGTTATTCCATCCGTCGTTTTCGGGCCTCCGACCGCTCTACTACTGTGTTTTTGACCGCCCTGTCGCTCTGCAACTAGTTTGCTGATAGTCTCCCCACTTGCTTCTTGTCTCTTGCACCTCGAAAGCTTGCCCTGAACGCTCAATAGAGAAGAGCTGTAACAAAATTGTTCGCTGCTTGAACTGGGTTGGTCGTTTTCTTCTGGGGTTTCACCTTTGTGGATTGCTCATTTCAGTATTTATCAGTCTGTAAAAGTCTCATTCTTCTTTGGCCCGATAGTGGGAGTCGTGGCTTCGCATGTTATGATTTGTTGAGCCCTAGGGTTTTTCTCAGCAAAGTGAACAAATTGGTAGGGGAGTAGTGGCATCCCAAGCATTTATATTTGCTTGGCTTGTCGCTCCAACTCTTGGTTGTCATTGGTCGTTGCTGCGTTGGTAACCTCCCTTTTTCTTGTGACAGATGAAGGATTTGTTTCTCCTTGCGTTGGTGGCGGCACTTCTGTTTGTGGGTGGTTACGTTACCTTGAAGCTTAGGTAAAAACTAATATCTGCATCTCTGTTTCTTTACATCTCTGTTTATATAAGTGCAAAATCTTAACGATATCGTGGTTGTTGTTACAGGTGACGGCTTGTCCTTATGCGCGGTTGGTGCAAGGATGGGACAACCACTTGCTTACGGGTAAGCCTTGGATATCCTATGGCAATTCGTCCTTGTTCAGTTCCTTATGGGACATTTGATGGTTGGTCATCGTGGCCTGCAAAGACCCTTGTGGTCTTGGTTTATCTGGGTTATCTTGGTTCGTTGTTTTTGTAGATGACAAACCCTTGCTTTATGCGGGGCTTCCGGCTTAGGTCATGACCTGTAAATTTTGATTTTGCTTCTATTTTTGTGTATAGAATGTATAAAAGATAAAAGGCCTGTTAAGTCGTTCTCTGTTAACCCTTAGAAGCCGAGAGGCATCAATACAGAACTTAATCTCACTTGTTTTGATGCTTCTGTTGTAAATATTGATACAATAGGGTTTTGCCCTAACTCAGCGATGTGAAGATGTATTTACTGTTTTTAAATTATCTTTTTATTACAATATAATACTATAATTATTCTGTTATTTCTTATATTGTATAATGGGTTATTAAACTCGGTTATTCAAGCATGTTTATGTTATGTTAAATCATTTTCCTGCAAGCTATCACATTTGAATTTACTCTGTAAATTATTTTAATGTTACCTGTTTAGGATAACTGTATATTATTTTTATGTTATCTTACCTTAATTCCCTCTGTTTGGATAAGGTTTTAAATATCATTTTATATTTGTTAACTTTTTAAAGGAATAAGTAATTTAATGTTTTAGAGTTGTACTTATGTAACTGTATAGTTACATCTTTAAAGTACAAAGTTTATGTTTACTTGATATTTATTATAATGTTAAAAATAATGTTATTTTACTTATAAATACTTATTATTTCTATAATTATGTACATTATCGTTATACTTAGTCTATTTATGAAGTATATAGATGGGAAAATATTTTATTGTTATACTCGTATGCTTTCTATACTAAATAATTTATAAAGAATTTCTTTCTGTATCTATATTACCCTATTTAGATTATAACATTAGAAATTATAAAATAAGGGAAATAACAAATTAACTGTGTTCCTTTCTCTAAATAAATAGTAGTGTTTGTTTAAATTCCTTAAGAGACAAGTTAGTAGCTGTAGAACTTGCGTAAGTTCAGCTAGATAAGATGAATGAATTATTTACATTATTAGTCATAAATGAAATCACCTAGCTAACAATCTTAAACCCACTAGTTTTATCTTTAGAATTAAATCAAGGTTTTTCCATCCTTACTCACAGTTTGGTTGCTACAATTATAGTAGTTATTTATCCTAAATAGGAAAAGGAATGAACTACAGAGCTGATAAAGCATTTTTATTTAACCTACTACTACACATTTTAACTATTATCTTCTTTTCCTTTTGTTTCAAAATAGATATAAAGATTACGGAAGTAAATACTGTATAGAAGTCTGTTTCATCTATCAAAACATACTATTGTTAGTATAATGATATAACTTCCTTTCCTTTTCTAATATTCTGACATTCACAGTCTAGGTCTAACACTACTCTATGTACAGAATAATATTTCTTCTGATATCAAATATCTTAATAAAAGAAAACATTCTAGTATTCAAGCTAACATCTTATTTTAAATTTACATCATACTTCATTCATTTAAATACACCACCTGTGCTAGAGTACGATTTGGATTACTCCGGATGGGGAAAAACATAGATAGGATTTATTTTTCATCAAGAATAGATTCATTACTAAACCAGCTAAAATATTCTACCCTCCAGTTTACATCATAACCTGAAAATGCATCATTCACTCACACATAGATATTAACACAGAAATTAGTAGATAGCAGAACATGTTCTTAAAGTTGGTCGACAACAGCAATGGGAGGTCGTTCCTCCCTACCAACTCCTGGAGAGCGCTCAGAGAGCGACTCCTCAGGACCCCCGAGCCTGCTCTGGTCTCCCTGGCTGGAACTAGGTGCAGCAAATAACCAAGTACTAGTCCTGATACTCAATACCAATCCTGAACTCGTCAGTCAAATCTCTCAGCTAAAAAGTTGTATTAGATCAAGTTCCTACAGTTTATCCCTCAAACACCTTCCTTACAGTTTCCCTTTTCCCAATGAATTCCTTGAAGTGCATTCCCCCTGAATGATTCTTCTCCTGGAAAAATATATGAGCAGCCCCAGCTCTCTACATTGGGTATTTTTATAAGATTGCCTAGGTCTTTTTGGGTTAGTTGTCATTGATTGAGCCACCTGCTCTGATCCCACTTTCTTGGGGGATCATGACCCCAAATGTAGGGAAGTTGCCACCTGCAACATAGGAAGTGTTTGAGGATGCTGCCACTTGTCTTTTTGCTCTCCACCTAGTTCCTTCCACCAGTTTGACCAGTAACACTCTTATTAACAGCTCTCCCAAGTTGTTGTCTCCACTTTTTATTTATTAAAAATAAAATATTTAGAATTACATTCCACATCTTTTGACTCTACTGAGTCATCAGTTTCAACTTAACATTAAATTTAACATAATGTCTTAGGAATCAATTTAAAACAAATAACATTATTTTACAAAATTGGGGCATGTGACAATATTCAAGCACTGGACAACCACACAGTCTAGAACAAGATCTTATAGTCTGAATTTTATTCCATCCCCTTATTCTGAATTTCTCTATCTGCTCAGACCATCAATTTCCTCTCAAGCATACAATGGAGACCCTATCTTCCACGCTTGCTAATTACCTCACTGATTGAATACTCTCTCTTTTTTCCAATTGTGCCCAAGCTATACATTAAATAGTAGCACAAGTTTGATTTTTGGATCCGCAAATAATGTTTAGATCCATGAGCAAAGTGCTCAATTTGGGACAAAATCGATATCAATGTCTCAAATTATATACAAGATAAGAATCCATGCCCAAATAAAGAGAAAAATGGTACAAAATAAGGATCGAACTCAAGATCGACATCCAAAGATCTCAAAAAACCAAATCCATAGTTTAAAACGAAGTCGTTGATCAAAATTGTCATCAAACGAACTAGACCATCGATCCACAATACCTTAACTACTCCGATGTTCAATTTCCAATGCCAAATGTCCAAAGCCGACTTTTCCAAAGTTTGATGCCGACCTATTCTAACTCCAATGTTAGAAGTCGGAAATTGGAACTGGCATCACAACTTTCTAGCTATCCTCCTGAATATTCCGACTATTTTGATGTCAGAAGTTGGCAGTCAGCATGAGCTCAGCAAAACTATATTTTCCACTCCTGACTTTCGAATTCTTCCTAATCTGATTTAAAATTCAGAGATAGACCCTACTTCTGTATGCCACATGTCGAAAGGTGATTAGTCCAACTGTCCAAACTTCAAATGGCAATAAGTTCCACATCCAAAGTCCAAATTTGACAAAATGGGTATCACTGGAAACTTTTTGGAAATCTCTATACAACTGTGTGCTTCTTGGAAATATTTGAGGACTTTAATATTTTGGTCACTTGGGAGATCCACCTAGAACAGTTAGAGCTTGATCTAGCACAAATTTCTTCTCCACGTCTCCATTCTTAAATGGGGGCTATCATGACAGAATTGGGTGAATGCCATAAGGGATTGAACTAAGCATACAAAGATGTTCATAAGTGATATGCTAAGGAGATGGTTGCACATGCCTCCTTAGAAACTGCAATTGATGAGTTGTATTCACGCATTTGTACTGAGGAGCAACAATTTGCGGGATATATTTCAATGGAGAGTAAGATGGTTAAAATGTAGGCTGTGGTTTGTGATTTGAAGATTCATAATGCGACATTACAGAATAAATTGACTAATGTCCCTACACCAAAAAAGTTAGAGTTGCATAAGTAGATCAACGCTACAGAGGAGCTATTTAGATAACGAAGGCTAGTGAAGGAGTCTCTGGCCTTGTAGATTGAAGTTTTTAACTTCGAACACATCTACAAGATGTCTCTGAGATGCACAAAAATATGATCAAATTAAGACATGGGAATATCATATTAGGAAAAAGAATTATATATCTATGTATCTCAAGTTTACAAGCACAAAGGCCATGACAAAGATTTTCACTCCTACTCGACATATTGCCTCTACAAGAACAGATCAACAAAAAATGTCCTCCAAGGTGATGACCTTCCAGGAGCAAGCCATGCAGCATTATGCTAGATACACTGCCATACAAGCCAAAACTATGAAAGCAATTGAATTGGGTAAAGTTGTGAAGCCGCAACCAAGATCAATATCTATAGCACAAGTTGCTAAGTTTGCGCAAGATTTTGAAGTTTTTTTACAGTCGTTGCCAATTTCAACAGTCAGATTTGAAATTTTACTGATCAATTACAACGAGAGTTACCATTAGACTAGCAAATTATTTCCAAGTAAAGGCTTTTGGCTCTAGGGAAAGCTAGACATAGTGTTGAGGGCTTGTTGGTGCTATAGTTTGTGTGTGCACTAGATTGTTTAGATCATTTAGACTTAGTAGGATTTTGTTATATGTTAGTGTAGTAATAGTTTGGTATATGTTTGCACAATGAACTAATACAAAACATGCATTAGAGAACGAAATGTATGAGATAGCAAAACATTGTAAAGATAAAATATTAGTTAGAAAAGGTTGTTAATTAAGTACTTGTTTAAAGACAATTAATAGTTGGTAATTGTCAACCATTTTGTATTTAAGGGGAAGGTTGGGTGATTGAAAAGGTTGTTGATATTTTTCATCTTATTAATAGTATTGTGATGTTCAAAGGATTGCTTATGATGTTATTGTAATATCAGAGAGTGTAAGAGAAGCATTATGAGAATATGTAACTAATAAACTTTTTCCCTTTTAATATAATCATTAGACTAATGGATTGTTGTTTCCTGTGTATCTAATAAGATTTTTGGGTGTTCCAAATGGATTTTATATTGAATGAATGATGTTAAAGACTTCTTGCTTATATGTGAACAACCCTTACCTATATTTTGTTCCAAGAAGTCTTGTGAGAGTCTCATGTGAGACTTTATCCAATCATGGGTAGTGAAAACATTGATTCTCATAAGAATATTGTTGGTCTTAAATTTAAAACTTTGGGTCTGAGTTTGTGCCAACACTCACTCCTCATGCAAGCATACTACATAGTTGGTTCATCCCTACCATAGACAACTCACAAGTAAGTGTTGCATTAACTTAAACCAATGACCTGCTCCTAATAAGCACTCATCACAATGCTTTTGGAAATCAAACTACACTTGATAGCTAGCTTTAAATAAATATTATATTTAATAAATTCCATTTAAATTTCTCTCTTTATTATTCCCAAGAAAACAACCACAAGCACATACATTTGGTATACAAGCTATCTAATAATCTAAATTGTATGCGCATAAATCCAACTCCCATCCTAGAAACTAAAAAGCTAAAGCACTTTCCAAAACCGCAAGGGATAAAAAGGACAAACTTGATACCTTACAAGACCTTCCTAGAAACCAAAAAATTACATTGATTTTTAAAACCCTGAGAGTTAGAGGGCCATAGCATAACTAAAACACAAAGAACAATTAAGTTGTTTAGAGATGCAAAGGATTTCCATGCACATCTTGCAACGTCCAAGAGGGATAGCATTATGCACGGACAACAAAGGAATTAAATGCAATATATATTATGAAGCATTTTACTATCAACAATGTATATTCTAATATATACTACCCTTTTGGGTGTTAATTGTTCACTGTCTCCGAAGTCTGTGAAGCAATTGTCATCATGCACATTATTGGGATTTATAAGAATGTATGTCATATAAGTAGATGAAGAAGGAAAGCATTGTACAAAGACAATGGAAGTATTAAATATAATATAGATTATGAAACATTTCATAACCAATGATGCACATATTAGTATATATTAGATTTAATGATGTATTTTCAAGCATTTATTGCTTACCATCCCCAAAGTCTTTGAAGCAATTGGCATCTTGCACAATGTTGGGATGTATAAAGATTTATGTCATATTAAGTAAGCAAAGGGGGGAAACATTCGACAAGGACAAGGGAAGCATGAAATGTAATAATATATAATGAAACATTTCAGAACCAAGATGCATATCTTAGACTCTATGTCAAGTTCTATTGGAGGTTCACTCACCCTTAGTTCAACTAGCTCACATTAATCTAATTGCAAGTCACACCACAAATCAAGTCCCCTAGTTTGAGAGCACAATGAACGTCCGAGTAAAAGCCAAAAGCACCGCAACTCACCACCTCCACTTGACTTGAAAATGATAAGTTCCCCAAACTTAACTTGGCCATCTCAGTGGAGAAACTCCATCAACAACAAAATGATGGCAGATAGGTAAGACCCTACCTAACCTACTAACGTTCCACCACTTAAAGGTTGGGTTCAAACCCTCTATTCTTTGTTCAATTGCCATATGCTCAATTTTATATTGGACTACAAAACCTTAGAACTTGGGCTTTATACTTTTTTTATAGTGCTATGTGTGTATTCTAGTTGCTTGATTTTGCACATAACCTTTACTTTTATGGCCCACATTTTTTCCTTGTATGAAATACATGCAAATATCATTTTTTAATAATAGCATTTAAAAAACACATTTTATTTAAAACATTATATCATATATGAAGAAGTAATCAAATCCAACAAATTCAAATAGATTTTTTTTTCCATTATGATGATAGAATTCACTCCCAAGAATAATAGAATGATATTGCTTCCTCCTCATGCAACCAAGCTACATAGTGTATTCACCCCAACCATAGCCAACTCACAAACACAGGCCACTTTAGCTCAAACCAATGATCATATAGTGCTTTTGGCAATCAAACTATACACTTGATAGATATTTAAATAGATATTATCTTTAAAGTTCTATTGGAATTTTTCTCTATATTATTCCTGAGAAAACAACTACACAAACATGTAATTGGTCTACAAACTATTTAATAAGCAAAATTGCACACATATAAACCCAATGCTTTTGACAAACAAATTGCACTTAATAAGGAGCTTTAAATGGATATTATTTTAATAAATTTCATTAAAATTGATCTCTTTATTATTCCTTAAAAAATACAACTACATAATTGATCTACAAACTATCTAATAATCAAAATTACATACACATATCTACTAATAATCTAAATTACATACACATATATCCACTATGCAGACTAAGAAGCTAAAAAAAACCAACAATACCTTTCTGGAAACCAAAATCTATCCACTGTGAAGACTAAGGAGCTAAAAAAACCCAACAATACCTTTCTCGAAACCAAAATCTATATCCTTTTCAAAACCTTGTGAACTTTAAAAAAAATATAACTGAACCAAAACACAATCGGATAATAAGTAAATAAGAGATGCAAGCAGTGCCATACTCATTCTTTTTCATTGAAGATGGCAAGAATCATGCAAAGACCACGAAAACATTAAATGCAAAATATATATATGAAACATTTTATAATCAACAAGATACATTTTACAATATATTATATGCAATGTTGTATTGCTAATACATTCCAGTATATATTATATTCAATGTTGTATTGCTAATACATTCCGTTCCAATTAGATTTACTATATATTATATTCAATGTCGTATTGCCAATACATTCCGTTCTTACTAATACTAATATACGTTGTTGATGTTGTATTACTAATACATTCCAGTATATATTAGATTTAATAATACATTCCGTTCCAGTATATATTAGATTTAATGTTGTATTGCAGAGTGTGTTTATTGCTCTTTGTGCCCGAATCCTTTGAATTAATTGTCATCGTACTCATTTTGTTAAGATGTACAAAGATGTATGTCATATAGAGAAAGTGATGGGAAAGGCAAGCATTAAACTTAATATATATCATGAAACATTTCAAAATCATTAAACTTAATATATATTATGAAACATTTCAAAACCATTAATCGTACATCTTAGTCTATATTACATTTTTTACATTTAATGTTACATTGTTGGGATGTTTATTGCTCACCATCCCAAGTCTTTGAAGCAAAATTGTCATCCTGCACATTCTTATAAAGTAGTGAAAAACGCTTTTGAGTAGTACTCCCGAGGATTCAAGTTGCTTAGAGATTCCACCTCTCCAGAATCATTTTAACTTTGCTGTCCGTCTTAGAATTGTAGTGAATGGTGATAAACTTAGTTTAATCAACCCGAATGCCTTTGGAATCCAAGGAGTCAACATGGCTTGCTAGCAAAGCAGTTTGGCCTCTTCTAATCAATCTAAAAAACTAATATCCTTAAATCACAATAAATATGATAATCCATCTCAGTTTCGTGTTTCAATTATCACTGTTTGGGCTTCTAATTAGTAAATCCCGGACTTCAGCCACGATTGCAGACATTTTGGGAAAGGCTTATGCCGGGAAAATCATAGAAGCCAGTTTATAGTGTAAACCCACACTTTTCCTCTTGTCTTTATAGAGGCAAGGCAATCTAGAAACCAGCCTTGTTATGTGTGTTTTTTATTGAACATGGTGACTTAATGACTGTATCATGGTGAAACTTTATCTAGCCTTGTTATGTATGTTTTTTTATTGGACATGGTGACTTAATGAGTGGATCATGGTGGAACTTTATCCGAGAGGAAAAAATGACTTAGTCAAAAAAAAAAGATTTATCTATTTTCTAGTTCCATAAGATCTTGGTCTTTGTCCTCGGTGCCTAGGAGCCTCACGATAGATCATGCAAAGAGGGTCACAAAAGACCTATCTATGCTGGGACAGGGTCTTAAAGTGTAGGTTACTATTGGCATTAAGTGTAATTACCTAGTGCAATTAGAGTCAAATGATATTAATGTGATGTCTCGAACACTGAGCTGAAAAAGTTGACTTCATTCTTGTTGTATCTTGCACATGAGACCAATAACTTTGTAAGGGAGTTTGGTTTCATGGGAGTGATGGAAACTATTCGCTTGCCTCTTGGATAAGAATGGTGGAGAATTTAATGTCCATATTTTTAAAATTGTAAGATGGAAAGATTCAAAAACTTACGAGTACTATAGGCCTCCTCAATCCATCACCGAAGGCAATAAATTGTAACATTTTCACATAAGAATATCCAATGCAAGCACATGATCAGCAAATCAAGGGAAGACTATATAAAAATGCACAAATTATGCTTTCTGATACAGAGTACAGAAACATCACATAAATGCCAAAACTCAGCAAATAATAGACTCTGTCACCAACTTCAAACATTTGATTGTTAGAATTAAGGCTCTTTTCCTGGAAGTACAAGTCCAGCCTCTTGGACTTCCAATTTTGAACTCGTTAGATATCTATCCATATATCCATCCATCCATCCATCTATCATAAAGATAGAGAAAACTTGCAATTTTCTTGGAGGTGTTTTGTTTTTCTTTTACTGTTCACTAATGTAGGGCAGTGTAGGACAAAAACCAAAATTTGCAAATGCCGCAGTACTTGGAGAGTGACCAAGCAATTGATTAGAATACATACAGATTACAGGAGAAGCTCCAGCTATAACGCAAAGCTTGTTTCATTTGCTGGGTGAAAAAAAGAGTTTAAAACATAAATTCCTTGGAGGGGGCATAATAGGTTAATGTGAATGTGGGTAAGGCAAAGAAAGAAGGAAGCACTTAAATGTGTTTTTCCTAAAGGTGAAAGCGGGAATTGGTGATTATGAAGCAAGCAACTCTAAATCCTGATAGAAGGCAAACAGAGGCCAAGAATAAGAACGCCCCAAACCCCAAAGAAATGGCAATGTCTGATTGAATACAGAATACATTCACATCCTTGCATGTGTGATCTAGTGCAATCCATATGTGCCCACTTCGAAGATTTTGGGCTAATGCCGTTCCTGCTGAACTTCCTGACAGAAGTAAATATGCAAATACCTGCACACAAAATATAATAGGCTATTCTCATTCAGAACACTGCAATGACCCAGTGCACATTCCAATATATCCAAAACCACATATATTAAGAATTTGAGAAAAAAACAATATAACAAAAAGTTCCATCAAAATGAATAAAGAAATAAAGATGGGAACAATAAATGGAACGGAGTAGAAGGTTTTTCTGGAATATAATGACATAAAACTAATAATAGAATGGCTCAAAGTTCAATTTTTTTTTAAAGAATCCTACACTACCAAATTAATCAGTTTTATCAACTTAAATGCTAAATATGCTTATTTAATTGTAATCTCATGTTACACATGTAAAGCTTCATTCCTGGACAAAGTTTCCAAATGCTAAACACCCATATCTTAAAAATCGCCCGATTCATTACGAAGAAAAAGGGAAAATTGGAAAATACTTCTCATCGTTTGTATATATGTATGTGTGTGCATGACAGACTTCTCATTGTGGTTATCTATGCATTATTTTGAACAAACAAAAATCCCCAAGCAAAAAATAACTTGATTACCTGATCATGGCCAAAATCGAACCATACTTGGATCATCTCAGGCAACAAGGTGTTGCCCTTCAAGAGTTCCCACATAACCACACCTATCTGAGCTAATGAGTATATACAGTTAATTGCATTTGCAGCAAAAACATACCTGCAGAAAGAGTACAAGAACATCAGAATTGAATTTTTAAGACACGCACAAAAAGTGCCTCTCTAATCTCAAGGAGAAGTTTCAAGATATAATAATATAGTCTGTAATTTTTTTAATGGAACAAATGAAAATATGGGTCTATTGCTGCAATGCAAAAACATTTTGATGCAGCAAGGCCATTTCTGGTTGGTCTATTTAAAACCAACAACAAGCCAACGTTCTTACGCATTGAAAAAGGAATTGATGGCTTCATTTGTTTTCTGGAAACCATTAATTCGTTACAATGGCACTAAGAAAGAATGTTGTGATCAGATGGATCTCAGGTAGCTTTGACACTGTACCAGCAATCAACATGACTGGTTTTTACTTCCCCAACAAGATGCTCAGTACAGCTATCCAGCTTTAAAAGCTGAGACAGCATGCAATCAAAATGGAAACTTGATAACTGGAGTCCTTTAATACTCACCGTCTTCATAGAAAATGACATCACAAACGAGCGAAAACCAATCTAATATATATTCAAAGCCAAAGTATCAGCCCGGAAAGAAAGAAAAAGAATCATGAGAAAACATCTGGGCTCTACCAAACAAAAACATTGCAAACAATATAAGACACGCCCACAAAAAAGACAATGGCTTTTTGGATCCTAAAAATGGAATTGGGGTTAGTAGCTCCCCTGGATCAATAAAAGCAAAATTACTAACTAAAAAATACATTGGCTTCTTGTATCCTGACAACGGATTGCTATGCAGGTAGGGCTTTGTTCACTATTGAGGTTGAATAGCTATTAGCAAGTATTAGGTCATAACCGAAAAGGATTACACATGAGAAAGCATTGTACAGTACCAAACAAAAACATTTCAAGCAATAAATAAACATCCTCAAAATCATACTGCAGAACAAGAGCCACATGGTAAACTGGTAAAGCATTGTTCTTGGTTGGGCGAGGAACAAGAGCCAAATCTCTCTCATACTGCAGAGTTAGGATTAGTGGCTCCCCCTGGATCATTGAAAAGCAGAATTATTACTACAAAAAGATGCAGGAGCTTCTTGGATCCTGAAAATGGATTGCTATGACGATAGGGCTTTTGTTCGCAGGTCAGGTTGAATAGCATGTACTGAATAATCTAAAAGAATCCATTATCACTGTGGTCTGCCAAACCCAAATAACATGTTGAGGCCCAGTGCAAGTCCTGTCCTGTGTGATTTTGGGTGTGTTTCTCCAAGGACTTGGAAAGGAAATAAAAAATAAAAAACGGCCATTACCATGCTTCATATAAACTAAATTAAACCAAGAACCATAAAGAAAACTTGCATACAAGGAAAAGGCATCAAAATGAAATGGGGAAACTCACCTGAAAGCGCCATAATCATACCACCTTGCCTTGTTAGAAGTGGCATCATTCCCGGGCTTGTGGATGTTCATTGCCATGAATATGGAGGCTGCCAGGGAGAAACACAATGATACAATACGCAGGACAAGAATGAGCGTATTGAATCTCCTGAGCTTGTATAATGATGCAGAAGATGAATAGTAAGCATGTGCTCTCCCTCCCCCGTATTGCCCTCCCCAGCCTCGGCCCCTATCCCTATCAGGACTTGGACTAGGCCTATCCCCGTTATGCTGTGCCGCATGTCTGAGGGCCTCACTTGCCAGCTCTGGAGACTGCATGCCACCCCTGATCACCCTCCTTTGCTCTCTCTGTTCACACTAATTATGCAAATCAAAACCCTTCACTTCAGTTGGCTATATAGAAATGCAAATGCAGTTGGCAAGCTCTTCTTGGCGTGGGCACCATGATCATCAATGTTCAATCAGACAGAGATACAGAAAAGACAAGACACTAATCTAATCTAATCCGATCACGAGCAAACTGCCCTTCTTCCACGAGACTGAAAGCATTCCATTCACCTGCAACACCTCCTCAGGCCTTGACATCTTGTAATCCAAAAATAATTTACCCCGCTCGCCCGCCGACCAAGAAGCCGAGAAGAACAAAAAGACTAAGACTAGTCTAGTCTAGTAGAGTCTCACTCCAATCTTGATGAATTATGGACAGATTCCTGCCTGCCTTTTTGTGTTTTTGACTCACCACAGATAACCACAACCAACTGGCAGTTGCCCTTTCCAGTATTGACATCTGTCTGTTGCTTGGCTCTTCATTCATTTCAATTTCTAAAAAACACAAAACACGGAATGCTCGTGGGGCATGCTATTCACGTCATATTTTTCTGTTTATGTGGAAAAAGAGAAATGTCCATTTAACCAAAATAAGAACATGTTAGTCTGCTTGGTTGGGTATGGTTGGCGATTGATGTTTTTCCTTTTTCTCCCTTGTTAAACAAATCATTTTAATTGTTTCAATTTTCCTTTATACATATTTTAGGGTATGAATTTTATAGTCACACATCGTTGACTAGGTGATTTTACATTAGTTTGAAAAAAAATATGGCGAACATGGATAAGAAAATAAAATGTTGATGGACGTGATGTGGAAATAAAATAAAATAATTAAAAAGGAAGGTGATGAGAAAGGAAGGTGGTAGTGGGGTGGTGGTGGTGTTTAATTCATTGTTTTTCTAAATTTACATGACATAGAATAAATAGTGAATGGGTGTATTGTTAAGGTACTCTTTGTATAAGGTTACTCGATCAAAACTTTGTGAGTATTAGCGTATAAAAAAAATCATTGTTCTTCTAAGTGGTGTCTTATATTAAATAGATGAATGTCCTATTCAATGGTGTTTGTGTTGATTATGTCCATCCAATGGGTATGGACTAAGTCAAACTTCCGAGACTAACTTTGCTCCATACCCATTGGATGGGCATAATCAACAATCGAGATAAGGATGGTTCATGGTGAGTTAACGGTACACTTTTTATTTCATTACAATATTGTAACTATGTTATTTGTATAGTGTACTCCTTATTCTCCTTGTTGCTTTTGTCTTTATAATGTTATGGTCATTATAATTTAAAAAGGCTAAACATTATGTATCTTCACCTTTTTCCAATTTGTCATCACTAAATTCAACACCCTCAACTACCCCTTTTACAACTAGATCATGCAATGTTCACATATCTACAATTTCACAAATTCAAAATGAAATATGGATTTTCCTTCTCATTATTATTTTTATGTGGGAGGAAAAAGACCACCAATTCATAACATTAAAATAAGGCATAATTTAATTGCTATATTATAATAATGAGATTTTATTTGTAAAATTAAACTATGTACCTAACGTTGATTTATTGAACCTTTAAAAGAAGTGACCAATTCTTAACATTAAAATAAGGTATATTAAAATAAGGTATAATTTAATTGCTATATTATAGTAATGAGATTTCATTTGTACAATTAAACTATAACTCAACTTTGATTTATTGAACCTTAAAAAAAGTGATATTGTGTCTTTTTAACAAACTTGCTAAAACAATAAATAGTTTTGATTAGATTATAAAGCAATCTTAAAAAGTCTATTATTCCTATACTTTTTATCTCATTTTTGTACATTAAATATTTAACCACACTAATACTTTCAATAGAAAAGACTTGTTTTTATGAAAAAAATAAAGTAATAAATATTACTTTTAAATATATCATCATAAATATTAAAATAAAAACATAATATTTCCATTTAATTAAAAATAAATCTAACATGATAATAATATGGTTTTTTTCTCATGATTATAAAAACGTTGCACATTGTTTTAAGTTTAAACTCCATTATAATTAGCCCCAAGGGTTAGCTCAATTGGTAAGACATGCGCACACTCTCTTGGTACAGGGAGAGGTCACGGGTTCGAGCCTTGAGTCCTTCGGGATTAGGCCATCTGTGAGGATGGCCGGCGGTTTACCACCTCTACCATCCACTAATGTGGAGAAGTATTGCTGAGTTTTCCGTGGAGATTTCCTCAGAAAGAAAAAAAAACTCCATTATAATTCTACAAATGATAATTTGAATTAGCAAGACTTTAAATTCAAATGAATCCTTTTCAAACGACATGATGTATTTTTCCATGTGTTTAAGAAGATGCACATTATTTCGAGGCATTGGGCAGTAAGAAGTCGTCTATGATTACAAATATAATATCGTTTAAAAAAAATATACTGTATCGTTTATTCTTTTTAAATAAAGTTTTATTTTATTTTATTATAAATTATATATATATGTAATTTTAAAATATTGAAATTATAAATACTTGATTAAATAAATAATTTAATTATTATAATACATTATAAATATCAATAAAATATATATAAATCTAAATAATAAAAATTATATATATATATAAATTTAAATAATTTGTGTAATAGTGAGAATGGTGTAATTATAAGAGCAATAAATACTAAAATTTATAATATTTCCTCCGATTGAAGTTTAGATGGCAAATTTACAGATCATTTTAGGATTTAAGGAAAATTGTGAATAATTTAATAAAAAAAAAGCTAAAACCCATTTCAGGAAGTAGTGTTTGAAAAACTTTCCAAATATATGAAATTCATCTAATTCGATGATTTCTTAAAATTCAAAATTTTATATAAAATAATAATAAGCAAAAATAATAAATTATTTTTTTATTTTTCAATTATCATTAATAATAATAATACTCATTTTTTTATCTATTTCTCAAGTACAGTCACAGTCAATTGAAAAGATGATAATATTGTCAATCCTACAAGGGAAAAAAATTATAAAGAACCAAAACAATAAAGATTTGCATTATGCTCCTTGTCAATGGAGCACTAACTGCACATTCTAATATTGTTTTTTATTAGACTTGCCCCTTTCCCAAATATCCTCTTCTCGGAGTTCGTGTTATATATATATATATAAATAACTAACGCGTAGTTACATATATAAATATGAAAGGCCAGGTGGCATTGATTACGAAATTTGCATAAGCTACCTGAATAACAATTTATGACATAAGAGAATATGATGACAATGTCATTAATAGAATTTTGTAGTCTTTTCTTAATTTATTATTGGTGGATATTGTTACTGACAACCTTCTTTTGCCTTTCACTCAAGGTTAACTCATCACTGAAAACTATATATATATATATATATATATATATATTTTTTTTTTTTTCAATTAGTTTTTGGTAGCACTCAAATTTACGTCACGAGACGTTATTTTCTTTAATTCCAACGTCACCCTATGATAAAAATAAGCCACAATCCAAGTCCTTACCAATCTACTAAATTGAACATTAACTTTACACCCCGCTTCTTCTGGTTTTAGGCTTTGGAGAGGGCTTAGACCAGGCCCTTTAGCTCCATTATGGAAGGTCTTAGCAGAGCTATTATTAGGGCTAAGACTAATGGGAGCTTGAAGGGCATTAGAAATGATGGTTTTGTTTATATTATTCACTATTTTTATATGATATTTTTTTAATGTGGGTACTAGAAGGAAAATCATTAAGCTTAATAGTATTTTGGCTTTTTTTAGCGTATGCTATGTAATGCTAGGAGATGATTTAACTCTTTTTTGAATGTAGATAATGATTAGGCTAGTTGGATTAGGAATCAATTTGGTTTTGAGTAAAGCTTATATTGAACAGGTATTAAGTGCTTGGGTTTCATCATAAAAGCAAATGATTATCAGTGCAAGATTGGGTTTAGTTAATAGCCAAAGTTAAAAGAAAGCTTCATTTATGGTGCAATGAGTGGTTATACAAAGCGGGTAGGTTAATCCTATTGAAGTCTATTATAGAGGCCCTTCTGGTTTATTGTGTGTCATTGGCTCATGTTCCCACAGGTATCTTGGAAAGTATAAGGAAGTTGTGCTTTAGTTTTTTGTGGAGAGGGGAGAATGAGGAAAGTCCCTTTCATTGGGTCTCTTGGGAGAAACTAACTCCTCCTAAAGAGTTAGGTGGTTGGGGTTTAAAACATCTCATCATTTTTTCTAGGGCACTTGCAGCCAAAGGGGTTTGGAGTGTTCTTAAAGGCGACGAGTTGTGGGTCAGAATTGTACATCATAAGTATATTCATCTTGTTTTCGTTATTGAATGGTTTCGCATTAGAGACAAATCTATGGACGTTTCAATTATGTGGAAGGCTACTTTACAAGCTTTTGAGGTCGTTGGGGATTGGCTTGTTTGGGAGATTAGCAACGAGAGGAATGTTAGGATTGGACAAGACCCATGGATTGGGTGCATGGATGCATATAGGCTTTAAGTGGGGATGGTTAACTCTTTACTTGATAGAGGTTATATTTTCTTGTATAAAATTTGGGACTTGCAAAATTCCTTCACTATGAGACCAATATAGTTGTTTGCACAATTTTTGGGGTTTGAAGCCGAGGAGAAGATTTTATGGGAAGCATATACTGGAGTTCTCCATGATGATCATATTTCTCTAGTTGATAGGGATGAAAATTTACTTTCGTAGAGGAATAGTGTTGGAGGGTCTTACCATCTCAATCTGGGGTACAAGGTCATTAAAGAAGAGGAGGACCTTCCAGAGCCTGCGTGGTGGACTCAAGTGATCTAGAATCTTCAGTATCCTTTAAAGACTAAATTGTTTCTTTGGCTCATGCTAGTAGATAAATTTCCTCTTTAGGATCTTTTGATTCGAAAGTTTGGATGTGGTCTTAGTCGTTCCCCCCTATGCAAAGTTGTTGGTGAAAATATTGCATATGTTTTTATTTATTGCCCATAAGTATCTTCAATCTGGTCTTATGTTGCACAGGTTACATGTACTAGGTTTATTTGGCATGGTGAAGAGATACAGGCAGCTTTACAGAACTGGTTACAAAATTCACCTTTTCCAACTTTCAAAGCTCTCCTAGTCTTGTTGATTTGGGGAGCTTGGTTGGCCCACAATAAGGTTTATTTTCAAGATATTTTCATCCCCTCACATGTCTTTGTTGCCAAAATCTTAGTTATTCTTGAGAATTTTCCTCAATCTAATGATAAAAAGAAATAAAGGAGGCCTCTAGCCAATATTATTAACAAGTATATTCCTTGGTGTTACTACGATGGTGTTGCACATGGAAGCCCTTTGGGGGAGGGAGGGGGGTGGAGGGATTCATTACTTGTCAGATTCTCATTGGTTTAAATTTTTTAGTACTACAGCAGGTAATGGAAGAGCCACAAACAACAAAGCATAATTGATGGCCTTGGAATTGTTGTTGATGTTACATTTCAAAAGGAATACAATAGGTTCGAATCTTTGGGGATTCCCAATTGGTAATTGAATGGATGAAGCTAAGAAAAGCCCCCAAAAATATTTTTGTCAAGCCATTATATGAGGAAATTATCAGGTTATTAGGTGTGTTCCACGATTCCTCTTTTCATCATATCTATAGGATGAGAAATATAAAGGCAAACTCTCTCTCCAAGAGGGGCTTATAGGTGGGTGAAGGTACCTAACATGTTTGTGAAATGTCCAATGACAACCTGCAAGAACTTAATCTGGGTCCTTATCCTGGATAATATGATTTATGTGTTAGTTTTTCTTTTTGAATACCAGTTTTTTGATATGGTATATTAAATCCTAACTCATCTACATATAAGATCTCTTTTGTATGCTTGTATGCTATGACAAGAAGATGTTTATGTAAAAGAGTGATAAATGATTGTTTAATGAGGTTTAGCTCATCACCAACAAAGATATTTTGGATGTAAATACCCTATGGTCAAGTGAACAATGTGGTTTAGTTTATGTTAATAAAAAGGACTACGGCTTTTTTTTTCGGGTGAAAAAAAAAACTTTACACTCAGTGTAGTATCCCATTTTGGATAGTTTAGTCCTTGACACCTGAAAGGGGTGCTTTTGATAAATCAGTATGGGTTATATGTGTTAGACTTGTGTATAGGCCTATTTGTTATAGACCCAGTTTGGCTCATATGACTGATGAGTGCTTATATGTATGGTTGTATCTCTGATTATGCATATTAGACAAATTTTGGTTATATACATGTTATGATGGATGCTTTTCTTTATGCATCCGGTTAATGACGTGGATTAGGATATATGATTGTGAAATGGATGAGCATTACTGTGTGGAATAGATTGTGACTATGGTTTTGTAGATGATACATATTTTACATGATTATGTATGCTTAACCTTGTAATGAGAAGGATGTCAAAGAACTTAGTTACTTGCTAACAAGGAAATGAGAGACTGACACCTTAGCGGAGGGTGGTGAATAATAGGAAATTGTTCAATTATAAAATAAATCAATTTTGCATGATAAGGGGCGAGATGTCACCCCACACAGAGGCTATAAATACATAACAAACACCCATGGTGAAATGGGAGGAGACCTTGAAAGTACCCAGATGCTGCTGAAATGGTTCTGGGATTTCTTAATTAGTCAAATAGGTTAGCTTGTTTTGGTTGAGTGAGATCTGAGTGGTGTCAAAAGTGTTGAATTTTGTGCAAATATGTTGATATTTGATCTTTAATTCTTTCAAGTGTAGAGATACTGAATACTTGAACAATAGAACATGCAATCACATAAAACATTCAACCATAACACATGATGTAACTTGGGGAATGTGAATGTTTGTGAGCAAAATTGAAGATGCTTGAACTTTAAAACTATTATTAATCAATCACTGCACATTTGAATCTCATATATAAATCAGCCACATAAATCATTCAACCATAAGAGACAAGATATACCCTAGGAAAACCCTCCAAACATGGAGGATGAAAAAACTAGCAATTATTTGAGTATGATAGATAGATTTGCAGAGAATGGTTTACAACACATAAGAAGATTGTCCGATAGGAGATATCACTTTAGCAGTAGAGAAGAGAGATCCAATGCAACATTGTAATGAACTTTCCAAGTGCCCAACACTTTAATAACAAGTCAGAACACATGCCATGCAAACCCTAGCGAATGGATGCATAAGAATTATCCATCCATGCAATACAAATTAGAATTTAATAGAGGAGTATTAACATTGGTGCATGGGATACTCTCCAAACAAACATTAGTGCCCTTCCTGCACTTGTGCCAAGTCATTTCCCTCAGATTCTTCTCCATGCACAATACATGCGCCATACCTTCCAAGAATAACTTTAATTAAATGTTAACTGACTTTGAACTGAACTCTATCTTTAACTAAATGCATGACCACAAATTTAGGAGGCTGACTAAGAGTCATGATGCTTCACTCTTAGTGTCATCAGCGCTTCACTTTTAGTGCCATCCATGCAACATTATATTATTAACTTTTGCATGGATTTTTCTGGTTAACTCATGCATGCTTTATTACAACCAAGGATTTACTGAATCCTATACATTTCAAGTTCACTTGGTGGCATACATAGGAAATTCGAATCCTTTCTCTTTCTCTATGATTATATCTTTATCATATATAATTTAATGCATGGTCCATATGTGTACTAATTATCTATCCATCTTATCATATCATACTCAGAAGAATTGTCACACATACTAATGATCATATATATTACCCTGGTTCATATAGTCATATGCTAAAGTAATTCACTCTAGGGGTAGCTAATCCCTAAAGGAGACTTACAACAATCAACGACCATGACTAGTAATACATCACATAATTACTAGTATATCCACATGACTTGATACAACACGAGTCTAGACTTGATACAACACAAGTCTATAGTCTTGATACAACACAAGATCATATCCATAATTGGATATCCATCTCATAGGGAATTGTCTATGAGAATCATTGATTTGATAAAACACAAGTCCAGGCCGGATACAACATAATTCTACAATCTTGATAAAACACAAGATCAATCTTGATACAAAACAAGACCTACAATACTAGAATCCCACCTGAACACATGAGGATATAGATAGGGCTTGATACAACACAAGTCTTGGAGAATGACTCATGATGTTGTACATATAACACTCCCTCTTAGAGAGGGAGACATTCTATGTTATACCAGGCATTTTCCACCATACCAAGTTTATCTCAGAAGTATCTGAACTTCGTCACTAACAACGACTTTGTCCACATTGTTGTGGGAAATAATGCACAAGAGTGCTTCCCACTTTGGGATGGGGCTTGATGTTGTAGGTTGCAACAAGGCCCCATTATTGAGCCCCTTTTTGGAGAGTGAGGTTGGATGACACCAAGTGATCCTACTGTTAGAAGAAAACAAAGCAAAACAAATATAAATAGTAAAACTTGAATGAAATAACAAATAAGGGGAGAGTATGCAAACTTCAACAATCACTATGAGTTAAACCACTTATATATTGCCCAATGATCAAGTTAATACAACAACTTGGAGAGGTGAGCTCCAAATGGAGGAAAACACTCATCCTAAGGGCGGTCCTCCCTGACCAACAAATACTTGAAGTGTGGTTACTGAACCAATGTAAACTGGTAAGAATAGTTTCCCCCTTAAGGGAAGGAGGCAAGGAAGCTCTAGAAATGCTTGGAAAATTGGAAAAGGGTGAACAAGATGAGAGCTCAAACATAATTCCCACAACATAAATTTTCTTCCAAATCTTCTTTTATAGGCTAAGAGGTGTCCAAGAAATGACAAGATCACAATGTGAACCCATTGATTCATGGTTTGAGCTCCCAAGTACACCAAGAGGCAATTTAATGCAACCAAGTATGTCAGAGGAAAAAATCGAATTCAAATGGGAAAGTGGAGCCTTCATGAGCCATCAATGCACCACTGGTGGGTGAGATCTCATTGTTTGTGTTAGTAGAACGGGTATCGAAGGAAATTCTACATTGCAGCACAAGTGTTGTTCTGGAGGCTTGGGCTGCACTGCTAGTAACCAGAGTTTAACCAACGCTATTTTGGTTTTCGGTTGTTTTGAGGATATCTTGGACTCATCCTGCTCTTTAGACCTTGTAAAGGTGTCTTCTGCTATGTGCATGTTGTATGTTGATGATACCTTACTGTGTGAATCATGAAATTGTCACAGGTGTGTGAGTTTTTCGTGATAACAGATGCCCCCTAATGTATGAGGTTTGGAGAGTATTGTAGAGATGATCATGGATCATTATTTTTGGTGTGATTTCCCTATTGCTTCGCCAAGCTTTGTGGACAAGGATGACCTTCCAAAGGATAAGGTTTTACCAATGTGTTGTTTTTTATACAAACGATTTGGGAATTCCCATACTCACGAAAAGTGTGCCATAATGGCTACAAAATGAAGAGACTGGGTGATCTCTCATAAACTATTGAAGGCATGGATGAGGGTGGCCTCAAACCATGTGAGAGTATATTAACCTGGGACTGGTGTAGTTGGTGCTGAGGAAGAAAAACTGTTGAGAATATGAAGAATCCCATTGGGGTGGGGGCTTGGAATGAGTGTGGAGCCAAGGGGGTTGTACTATACCAAAGCTATTGCAACTTATCATTTTCAAACGTGAACACTGCTACCTCCAAAATGTACGACTCCCCCCTGATTATAATAAATGATTTGTTATCAAGCATAGGGGGAGACTATCAAGTTAAGGAGCACTAGTGAATATATGCACTTAGTCTTAGGTAATCCCTTATAGTGATTGAAAGGAATCCCAAGGTACCACTACTACTTCTTCAACTCTTAGAATATTATGTTTTGGTGTTGATGAGAGAGAAAGAATATTTACAATATGAGGGCCTTGTCTGGATAGCCAAGATCATGTAGTAACTAAGAGTAACCGATGGAATTGACACAAGAGTGGTTGATAAGTGTGGAGCTTATACTTCCTTTTATTGATTATATGCTAGGAGGGGGAAAGGAGTGATGATTTCATACTTCAAATGATGATGTGATGGAGGGAGACAAACTACAAATGAAGGGCTTTGTGAGTGACAAAATACTTGAGAGAGTGAAGACTAAAAAATGCATGAATGTATGCTGTACCGGGAGACTTTTCTCGTCATCGATCAAAGGAGACTAGGGGATTGTTGTTGAATGAATTATTGGTTTCTGTGTATACATGGAATTGGGAACTATTTGTACATAAAGAATAATTGGTGGGGCCCCCATGGTTTTGGGCATGTTTGGGGACCAATTTGATGATGGGTGGGACTCCCACAGTTTTTGGTGGGTCGGGGAGTCAACTGGATGATGGGTGCCGTCCCCACGGTTTTGAGTGAATTGGGGAACCTTTTCTAAGATGAAATGAGGGATTGGTGTTTTGCAAACGCGACTCACGGGTGCCCTGTGAATCAATGCCATGCAGAATATTCTTGCAGTAATAAATGAATGGAGTTGGTGATTTCAAATGGGAGGGGGCCCCTTTGGCGTCTTAGAAGAGGTAATGACACAAAAGAAATTTGCAGATGGGAAGTGATCATGGAGCTATGGGGAGGTTATGGTGAAATATATTTTGTTACTAGTGCCTAGGAATTTGTTTGATTTGCGGCACTACTTGAGGTAGGGGAGTAGATGCACAACTATATAATAATTGGCTTCACGCAAATTACTTTGGTGGGGTTAAATTCCTCGGACTTGTGGGGGGATTGACCTCATGGGTGTTGATTATGATGAAGGTTTGCTAAGGGAAAAAATATGTAGGGGTAATGGAGTGGTCCTCACTTGGGATGTTGATGGCACATCAAAATTGTGATATTGTTGATGGAGGGTGGTATCTCGGGTAGGGTTATCAAGGGGAAATAATGGTGTTAAGAGGTGAGTTTCATGATCATACTTGAAAGTGGTATTTTACAATGGGGCAAGTGGAATCCATTATAAGTGTTTTTATAATTTTCCTCAACACATGGCGCGCATATACCCAAGTGTAGTAAAGAATGTGACAAATGTATTGACAATGCAGAAATAAAAACTCAAAACATGGTGCACCTGAGTGGTACCTAGATTAGGGAGAGAACTTCTTCAGATATAACCCATTAACATGACTTTTTAGTGTCATACCTTCATAATCTTATATAAAATAGACCTAATTAGGGAGACATCATTGGATGATGAAGGGATTGGATCACTTAGGTACGAACTTGCTGGGTCCAGGTTTGGGATCTTTGCGGGTGTTGAAGACAAGTAAAAAGTCATCCTCGCTAAAGGCACATGGGAGGATGTGACAGTCGTAGTGGGATTTGGATCAAAGTTTCATGGATTAATTTTATTGCAACGAATCTCATTGTTCTTTATTGAGGTGTTCTAAGGTAAAGAACCATTTTTCCAATGATGGAGTAACAGGGAATAATTCAACCACTGATTAGAGTGTAGATATTTGACACTCAATGGGCAGGACGACTTCAACTCCGTGGACCAAGTGGAATGGGGAGAATCCAATAGAAATTTTGACTAACATTTCGTATGCCCAAAGGGCCGGAAAAAGCATATGGTGCCAATTAGATTTGTTCTTATCGATTGTGCATTAGAGCATAGTTTTCAGAACCTTGTTGATGACTTCTACTTGACCATTGGCTTGGGGATAATATGGTGTAGAGAAGTCATGTTTGAAGCCTAATAAGCGGGATAAATATTCAAAGGTTTGGTCCTTTAAGTGTTTGTCATTGTCAGAGACTAATTGTTTTGGGACGTTAGACCATGCTATGACGTGGTTAAAGAAAATCTGAGCGGTGATGATGGATTTACAGTTAAATGTAGGCACAAATTCATCCCATTTAGTGATGTAGTCGACTGCAAAAATGATGTACTTGTGGCCTTGGGCATAGGTTGGTGACATTCCATATAGTTAATGGCCCATTTACAAAAAGGACCAGCGATGATGATGGGGTATAATGGGACAGTTGGGGCCCTACTTTTGCAAGTGAAAACTTGGCAATTAGAACATATTTTGACTGTGTAGACACAGTCTTTGAAGATTGAAGGCCCGAAGTAACAAGCATGTAAGATTTTTTGGGAAATGGCAAAACCAGAGAGGCGGCCACCATAAGCGCCACTATGGAAATCATTGAGTATTTGTTCAGCCTCGATGTGGGACAAACAACGTCATAAAATAGTTTCAACACCCCGTCAATAAAGAACATCTCCTTGGAGGAGGTATCGCAGGGCTTGGTGGTGAATGTGATGTTTGTCATCGCAGGATAGATGGGGGGAAAGCTTATGAGTTTTGAGGTACATGATTATGTTATCGTACCAAGGGTCATTAGTGGTGATGTTGAAGAGGTGTTCATCAGGTAGGTGATCATTCATTGGTTCTCCTGGTGTGTCAGGGGGAGATCAGTGATGAGCTTAGTAAGAGAAAGATTTTTTAGATAGGGGTGGTGAATTCCATATCAAACTCTTGAAGGGTTACAATCCATCGTGAAAATTTACTATTGATGAGTCGAAGACTCAATATATATTGCATGGGATTTGAGTTATCTATGAGCATATTTTTACATAGCAAAATGTAATGGCGCAACTTCTATACCGAAAAAATGACTACTAAGGCAAGTTTCTTATCGTGGGCATATTTAAGGGTGGGGCTAGTGAGTGTTTTGCTGATGTAATAGAGTACATGTTCACTATTATCATTGGGGGTTTGGACAAGGACACTAACGACTCTACAATCCAACGTTGAGATGTAAAGAATGAAATATTTGTTGAAATCAGGTGGAAAAATCAAAGGTGTAGATGCCAATGCTTGTTTAAGTGCTTTAAAAGAGTTGTGGGTGTGTTCATCCCACTAGAATGGGATGTCTTTATGAAGAAGCTGAAGGAATCTATGGGGTTTTGTGGCATAATCAAGAACAAAGCAACGAAGGAAGTTGGATTTTCCTTGGATGATTTGTAATTGGCGCTACATTCAAGGAGGTTGTAAGTCCATAATTGCTTGAACTTTGGAGAGATCTACAGTGATGCCTGTGTGCGATAAAATGAATCCAAAGATTCATCCTGTTGTGACACAAAAGACACATTTGAGGGGGTTTAGGAAAATGTTGTATCGATGACAACGTGTAAAGATGGTACGCATATCATGGAGATGGTCTTTCCATTTTTTAGACTTGGTCATGAGGTCATCTAGGAAGGCTATAATGATTTCAGTGAGATCGTTAAAGACATACGTCATTGCCCGCTGAAAGCTAGCACCTGCATTTTTCAAAACAAAAGGCATGGCTTTGTAAGTAAAAGTGCCCAATGGGGTGGTAAATGCAGTTTTGTACTAATCCTGGGGATGAATTTGTATTTGGTTGTACCTAGAAAATCCATCCATAAAGGATATCATCTCACTACCGACACAAGAATTGATAATTTGGTCAATGAAAGGGGTGGCAAAATTGTCTTTAGGATAGACAATGTTGATTTCACGAAATTCTATGCATACTCGAATGGTGCCTTGTTTTTTGTTAAGTGATACTGGGTTGGACACCCATGAGGTGTAGGCAATAGGATAAATGAATTTAGTATTCATAAGTTTCTCGATCTCATCCTTAATGGTTATTTTCCTTGGAATGGTGTATTGTTCTTTAATTTTGTCGAACTGGGACGGCATTAGGCCATTTTTCAATGTGGCATTCAACAATTTTTGGATCAAGGTCAGGCATTTCAGCATAGGACCATGCGAAGACATCTCAAAATTCTTTGAAGAGGGAGATGAAGTCACTGATATCCTGTGGGGAGCATGAGGCACCAATCAAAATATTCTCGACTTCTCCTAGGATAGTCAATATATTGATTTGAATAGTGGGTGAGATGTTAGACAAGTTTCCTTCTTTGAAAGCATCAGGAGTTGGAATAGGATTTTTGAACTATTCAACATATCTTGGTAGTAGTAAGTCTTTTGATTGAATAGTGTATTGTTGTGTTATCCCCTGGGAGGAAAAAAAATCGATGATGAATACTATGCCAGGGAGTGTCAATATTCATGGCCTCCATGATATCCTTGTCCGTGGGGAAAATAAATTCTTTAAGCATGTCCTCATTAGAAGAAAATGAGTCTTCGGAGGTTGGGTTAATGCTCGTGGTAGCGTAGATCTGAGATAGAGTATATGTTGGTGTATCTGATTCAACAACCTATTATATGGGGACAATGTCAAAGAAGAAAATTTCTCCATGGTGAGTGGGGGGGGAGGTAAGGGGGATTTGTTCTCCGAGTAATGTTGGTGACTCGATTTGGGAATTGATTCCTTGTGAAAGGAAGACCACAGGGAGTTGTTCCTCATTGCTACTCTCAGTAGAGGTATTTTCTTCTTCCACTACAATTGGGAGAACTTCGCATGTGGGGATGAGGTTTTCCATAAGGAGACTTTGTTTGGATTTGAGGGTGTAGAAGGTAGCTCTCATTTGACATTGAAACGTATGGTGGGACATTAACTAACACATGGATGAGTGGTGTGTCCCTAGTTCAATATGTGAGGAGGGATTTTCATGGGTGGTGGGGAGGTGCTTCTGATATTGCTAAGGGTGGTAGTCATATGCATGAGGTTAGGTGCCTCCTCCTCCAATGGTTGAGTAAGGAGAATGGTTACCAATGTGTTCTGAAATCAATGGAGATCAGGGAAATGGTGTGTATAATTCCCATATTGGGAACAAATAAAAAATGATTTATTGGTGCGTAATGATTTGGGAATAGGGGTTGAAGGACTTGATGTGCCCCTAGTCTCAGTTTGGGGGACAAATGTGGCACTAACAGGTGTATTTAGCAAATTTATGAGCTTGAGAAAGGTAGGGCATAGATTTCTTGCATGACCTTGTTGTCCACATAGAGTGCATGGGGGTGTGACTCGCATGGTGGGAGTGTCATGCATAATGGGCTCTTTTATCGTTTATTGAGTGGCACCGGAAGGGTCAACAATTCCTAATGCATTCAGTAACGCCTTTCACTAGAAAGGGCATGATTGAAGTACTTATAGGGTCGACATGGCAGTTGGTGATTGTGACAGATTGTCGATAATGATATAGTTATGCAAAACCTTCATGTAGGGGTTATGAGGGGTATGCATTAATGGTGCTTTACGTATCCTCGTAATTTTTTCCATGGTAGGCCACAAGATTTGCGAAGGTCCTCCTAAATGAACAAAATTTCCTTCAAGGACAGGTGAGGTTTCCACATTAGTGTACTCCTTATTGTGATTTTATAGGTTAACTAACACTTAGGTCATGTAAATGTTTTGGAGAGATCCATCACCTAAGGGAAGAGGGCATGTCCGTTGGGTAACCACCCCTTGATTGGAAAAGGGTTGTTGCAAAACAACTTGTTGTGGTTGTTGTATAGGTGCCACTTGAGGAGGGTTTGCGAGTGCTTGCTTCTAGGCTCCCAGTATCTTTTGACAGTCAGGGATAAGTGGACAATGGTGAGTGTAGTGATCAAATTAACCACATATCATGCAAGGGAAGTTGGTCCTAAAATAAACATTCTTTCCTTACTTGGGGGGATTTCCCCCTTGTGGGGATTTGATTCCCCCTTTCCCTTATTGTTGGGGATTCATGTTCTTCCCTTTCCTCTTCCTTGGTTCTGTGGATTTGGGGGATTGACAATATTCAACTGCTCGAATTGTTTATTTTTTTGTTGCATAGAGATATAAACAAAGTTGACTCCCATATGATGCATGGGTGTCGTATTGGGAGGACATGGATATGGGTAATAGGGATTATATCCCTAGGGCGGGACATAAGTAGGTTGTGACACATATGATGTGGATTTTGATGTAGGTGGTGCCATTGGAATTTGAGGAACCAATTATACTTGGATTTTACTTGGATAAACACGGTTGTATGTTCCATACAGAGACTGGCCAAATGAAGGATTAGGTGCAGTAGGAGTGGGATATGACACAACGGGGACAGGTGTGTACTACGTTACCACTAGTGGTGGTGCAGGATTTGTTTGTGGGGGAACTTTATTTTGGGAAGAACGGGACCCAATAATCCCATCCACAGAATGTGACATCCCTGCAATGGGAGGATCGATGGATCGATGTCTAGGGGCATTTGGAAGTACATTATACAAATCCCCTAATTGGGAATATATAAGGTCAAAGTGTTTGGAGTTAAGAATAGTTTCTTCCTTAGTTTGTGGAATGGAGGTAGCCACATCCTTTGCAATAGCTTGTCGGAGTGATTTGAGGAACCAATCTAAGAGGAAGGGAGCTTGAATGCCGATTTTGCATCATGCGGGACGAAGACACCATTCATGGATATGGTCCGCTATATCTGTCATTGTCTTTTTGTCGAAATTCAATGAGAATTTCGAGGCCAAGATCATATCTTATAGGTAACTGAAAATAGGATAGAAATATGACGTGGAAATAGTCTCAAATGTATCATGAGAGGCGGTTTCCAAAGTGACATACAATTTCACAGTTGCATTGGTTACGGTTCTTTGGAAGAGATGGAGGTGGACCGAATCTTCCACTATGTTGTTAGAGGAACACCATAGATTAAATAAATAATGTGGTTGGAGGGATCATCTCCCTATTTTCCTTTAAACTTAAGGATATCTGAAGGTAGCTTTTCTGGCATATCTGACCAAGTGGTGTCATGAGCTATGGGATTGTTTAACAACTTGTCTAGGTTAGGGAGGTTCAAACTTGCCATAAATGGTAAGTTTGGATTGGGATTAGGGGTCGCCATTTTATTATGTATGTTTTTTCCTCGAGGAGGAGACAATGGAATATGTGGTGGTGGTCTTTGTATTCTAGGGGAAGATGAAGATGTAGTGTGACTTCTTCCTGATGGGGGAGAAGTAGGTTGAGTATTCTTTTGTGAGGAAGTACTTAATGGTGTACCTCTTCCTCGAGAAGAGGATGGGAAAGGTTCAACACTATATTTAAGGGGAGAGAGTGAATCAACTAAGGTGTATCCTCATCGATAAGACCCATCCTGGGTGGCCTGGGAGTAGCCCCAACCTGGTGATCTCCATTGTGTGCCACATGGAGATAATGGAAAAACACCCCTCCAGAGAGGGGAAAGGCCTTGCAATCTACAACACTACCTTAGGGGGGGTTTGTTCCTATATGGTTAAAGTATAATTGTCAAGTGAGAGTGATGGGTGATGAAATAAACACAATGTACACAAATGCAAAATTATGCCAACTACAACAGATGCAATATGGTTAATTTAACAATATAAATTGGCTGACAAAATACCCATTAGCTCACTCACATTTTCCTTTTCCTGTAATAATAAAAATAAAAATAACAAGCCCCTCATTTCTATTAAGTTGAAAACAAAATATGCTACCCATTTTCTATCCACTTTCATTTACGAAATATCAACTTGTATTTGTTGATATTTTGAATATAATTTTCGTCCACTTCTTTGTTTTATTTCCTGCTTTTATATTTTATCTGAATTATGGTTTAATTAACCTATTGATTATCTGTAATACACAATTATACCAATTTCAATTTTTTTGATAAAGTTTGACCTCCCAGGATAATTCCATTGCTGTGTGTATTCTTGAATCTCTTTCGAGTATATTGATAGATCACCCATCGAGTAGGTTGTGTAATAGCGTTTATTAATTAATATTTGTGGTGTTACAATAATGAAGAATTGAGAGAAAAATATCTTTAGCGATGGAGCTGCAAAACATATGGGTAAACTGTCAAATTTATGGCTTGTAACGAGCTCTAAAAATGGTAGTGACAAAATATTATGAGTTTCTAGACAAAACCCTCAACGTTTTTGAATACTATTAGAGCCTTAGGTTTTGTATATGCATTCATTGGGAGGATAACATTAGCTACCCGTAGATGTAGACACGGGGTGATCTACAGATGTAGATGCAGTGAAATTCCTGAACATGCAACCACTTGAACAAAACTTCTTTAACATTCAACAACATGGGTTGTGGGACTAGTGGCATATGTATATGTATATGTATATGTAATATGATATCTTTAAAGATAGCTCTAAGTCATATGTTTTCAAGAAATCTCAAGCCTTTCATCCCTTCAATGAAAAGTAGTGAATTTCTCATAATTCGTATTTTTTAGATTCATTTTTTTAATGTCTATCTTAAAACCATTTTTAAAGACAATAGCTCAGCTTTAAGAATTCATAATTCTCTTAAAGTGTAGAAACCTTGGTGAATCTTACCAATTATTAAATTTTGAACCATAAAATATTTGGTGATATTTTTGTAAAAATATTCAAATTTCTAAATATTTTGTATAGTCCAAACAATTTTGGCAATGTTTATAGTAAAATATTTTTATCTTGTAGAATTTGGTCAAATCATTAAAAAAAAATGGAAATGGACAAATCTTTTCTATTGAAAAAAACATGTAAAATTAGCCCATTGGCTAAATTTTGCCCCTAAAATTTCCCTACTTAGCTTTGTTGTTTGTAGATAAACCTAGTTTATTATGGCCCAAGGGGGGGCATACATGGGGTTAAATTTAAATGATAAGATTAGAAGGGGGGCATATGTGGGGCGTATGTGGGGTTAAATGTATATGTGATAGTGGTCATCCTAATGAAGGGCCCCACATGTGCAATGAGTGAATAGATATTTATAGAGGTCATGTAGTCATTCTTGAGAAATGATGTGTCTGAATGTCTTGGGGTATTTGGAGTAGGTTATCCTATTATTTAGGGATTTATCCTATAACTCATCTCTCTTATTATATATCTTGGATTTATGCTCCACATTTACATTTTCTCCATGTAGATGTAATCTTAATAGGCTATATATTAATCAACTCACTCTACTCAATATGCCTGAAGAAGAAATCTTTAAGAGAGTCCACGACGAGAAATTCCCCCCAAATCTCTATGGTCCCCAACATAAAGTTCATTTCCTCTCTATGCCCCCCAACATAAAGTTCATATCATCTCCAATAATGGTTTGAGGATGGCCTTAAAAGGGATGACTTGAAAAACCTCTCCGAAAAGGGCACGCTATTAGAGTAGGGTCCATAAATGTTAATAACTAATCTAAATTCCATTTCCAATTCACTGGCATATACCAACATAAAAAGCCTTAATTCAAAAGCCCGAGAGTTAGAACGTTTTATATTTCTAATACTTCATCCCAAAATTAAACCTCTTGATCTACCCTTTGAATCCAAAAAACTAAAATCCCATCCATAAATAATTTTCTGTAGTTCTAAACAAATACGATTTCCCTCACCCAAGGATTCATGTAACATAAGAATATCCAAATTTTGAGTCTTCATAATCCTTTTAAGGGTTTGTTTCTTTGTCGGGTGACCCAAACCCCTACAGTCACAGGGACATAATAATCATTAAGGACCAAACCCTAGGGGTTTGTCTTCTATAAGAAGCCCTACAATTGATAGGTTCTTCTCCATTTGCACCTATGGACTACACCTCTAGACTAGCCTTCTCCTGAGCCATAGATAGGTGATACTTTCTCTACCCCTTATCCCTCCCCTTCTAGTTTTAAAATTTTAAGGGACTAGGCCATTTATCATTAAACCCATCATTCTCAATCCCATCCCCTTTTCTTGATATGAGGGGATATTGGTGGTATTCTTCCTCTAGAAAATAGTATTCTCTTAAGTCCATAAGTCCATAACTCATTGCTTTTAGGTTTTCGTGGATTATGGGAAAGCAAGGAAGGTTAAAATGTGATTCTAAGTTACTGAAACTACCCTTGTTGGGCATGGTCCACTCTTCTTCCATGAACCTCTCGTAACGCATAGGACCATTCATAAATCTATAATCTATAAGAGTAAATAGTCCTTTTTAAACCAAAGATGAAAGATTACACAGAGCATCAAGAATTATAGTAGGAATACCTTGTAAATAAGCATTGAATATTGGGTTGTTTCTCTTGGCCTCAACAATAATAATTGAATATTGGGTTGTTTCTCATGTTAAAAAAGTTTTTCTTCTACCTCTGTTGCCGAGATACCTTGATTTTGTAAATTCTTGTTTATAACATCCTCACTCTCCACTGCTTAATTACTATTCACATCTTGTTATATCATTTCCTATGAACACTCGAGAACATTATTGTCTTTCCCTCCTTCTCATAAAACCTATTCTTGAATTCCAAAGAGCAATCTTTTACAGTATGACTATATGAGTGACAATGGGTGCATTTGAAGGGGACCCTAATGTAGTCAAAATTTTGCATGAAACTAAAATTTCCACAAACTAACTCCATGTTTGGTGCCAAACCCTCACTCATGTCAATCCACACCAATATTCTACCAATTGACATTATTCCCAACTTCACAAAACCCAAATCTACTCCATATCAGATCCCTAAAGCGCTTCCAATGGATTTGAAAACTTTTGAGGATTGGAAATCCATTGATAAGCCTAGAAGCTTAATCCACAGTGGCATAAGGTCTAATATTTCCATCCTTGCACCAAAGAAAGGCATCCATCATTTAAGATACAACATGGACAAATGCCAGTTCCATACCAATCCATTAATTTTCACAACATTAGACTATGATTTTAGAGTAAAACCTGGCCATTCCCGAGTCAACATATAAGACTATGCCTCATACCCCAACACTGCACTCCATTATTTCCTTAACCACTCCTTCATGTTCTCAGCCCCAATATTCATCTTGATGAAGCAATCAACCATTATGCATGTAGCCATGTTGACCACTTCATGCATTTTACTATCATCCCCTAAGACGAGTTTAACTAGTGCTCCTTTTAGTCTTACACATTTCTTATGTTTCTTCTCCCCGTTCTCCGATCTCTCCACTATTACCTTTCCCTTCCTTCCACAAATCTTCTCAAGTATAGATTCCCTTGAAAACCTTACACCTTCACTCTCACAACTTAAGCGTATAGTCAATTAAACGAGATCTGAGGGCTCAACCTATGGTCGATCCTAGTCATAAAATTTTCCAGAACATGGAGAGTATAGTCTCCCGTAAGAGATACCCAAGCTATGAACACTAGTCTCGTGAATGGAAAGGATAATAGCATGGTGTCGACTCACCACCTGACTATGAAGACCAAACTTTCCAAAGTGAAAGAAGGGAGAAGTTTCGAGATCGTGTCTTATCTATGTTGGTGATCTCGTAATATTTAGTAACATTGATGCATAATTCCCACAACCTTCCCACTCACCCATCCTATTGGCTCAACCCTAGAATCACATGCATGCACTAACACCTCTGACCTATCTCATAGGGATATTAAATTTTTTTGTTGATCCCAATGCCAGCTTATTCGAATATTCAAAGTGATTTCAACCAATGACCTCATTCCTTGATGTGATCCTTGAGTTCTAACATAAATCGTACCCTATAAACAATTTATAGTACTCCTCTTTTACAATTGAGATGACCTAAATATTTCATCCTTTATAGGGATAGGGATCCAAGGTAAAGTCCACCTCATTGAGCTCCATGATGAAGCTTAAACCACAAAGAAACCCTATTTTGAAGCTACCCTCATTCTAATATTTTGCCATACACCATCTACCTTCTTTCTCTAACCTCCTTCATAAGACTAAATTATTCCTCATGCTTTTCATTGAAAAGAAGTTATATATTTTTCAATTATATGCTTATTATAAACCAATCATAAAATAAGTAAATATTTTATTTATATATATATATATTTTAAATAAATAAAAATATTCTAAACTTATTATTAAAATATATTATGATCATTGACCATCACTAAAACATTGTAAATGTATTGTTTTTGCACATGACGCCCCCTTTTCCATTCGTGCTTTTACATAATCTACTTGAAAGAACTATGACATAATAACAATGGGATACAATAATTCCTTAAATTTTAATGATATTATTTTTCGTTTTTACCTTTCACTACGAGGTTGTCTTAGATATCAAAACAAATTTGTACTAAACTAGAAGTAGTCTAAATTCTTAGTATTATTATGTTTTGATAGAGGATAATATGAAAGTTTTATTAATCTAAGTTTAGGTTACAATTTTTTTTTATTATAATTAAAGTAAAAATTTGTATTTAAAAAATATAACAATAAAAAATATATATAATTTTGTTATTGATTTGCAATGTGCAAGTTATATTTCCTTTTTAACCCTAAATACATAAACCTCTCTTTACCATTTCCCACTACTACTTTTATGTGTTACCATTGCCTTGTTCAACAGGTTGGGTCTTACGCAAATCTAAGATGAATCTTTATGCATTGGAAAACAACGTCAATGCTTGGGACTCGGGAGGATTCCTGGGACCACTAATTTCCAACTCGTTTCGGCTTATTATATAAAGGAGCTGTTTAATCAGGGGACTTTTTGATTTTCAGGTTGGTTTTCTGTCTTAATCTGGTGAATTTAATTTACAAAATTTGTAACTTTTGTTGTTTGTTGGGCGATTTTAAACTTGGAATTGTAATCCGGTGACAGGAAAACCCTTAAACACCCACACTTTGTAAGATCTAGCAGTATTTTTTAAAGTTTTGAAAATTCTGTGAAGATTTATAGCAAAAAACTAATAAAAACCAGCCGAAAACAGAGGTCAAAAAGTCCCCTGGTTATAAAAATAGCATATAAAATAGGATAAACTCATCTGTCCTTGACACACAAATTCTGATGGGAAAATCTGTCAAAAAAATCTCAATCTCATCTGTCTTGGACACAGAAATTCTGACGGGTAAATCTGTCAAAAAAATGTCCATTTGGCGCAAAAAAATCTGGCATTAGGTGCCGATTAATTGAAAAGAATCAATTACCATGGTCGGTAAGTATTCCAAAAGCTAGTTATATTTGATCCAATTCACCGTATGAAATCCACTTGCATAGAGTTGGGATGAATTGTAGGCAGAGATGATGTTATCAGTTAAGTGGATAAATTTTATAATAAATAATAATAATATTAAATATGCTTAAAGAGGATGATATCAGTTAAATGATAAAATTTGTAAAAAGTAATAAAATATTATATTTTAATTATATGCGTGCTTTATAAATATTTAATCAATTTAACTAATTTTTATTTTTTCAAGATTCGTATTCTGGTTGGTGCGAGACTTGTTAGAATGAAAGGTAAGGTCGAGCCAACACACATTTTAAAGTATGTGATAATGATGCATGTTGGAGATAGCCTGTCAATTTTTCTCTCTTTTATATAGAGTCGATTAAGAGCATGAGTGGGTCTAATGGTTAAGAGCATGTGTTTCCTCTTTGAAGGTCATAGTTCTAATATATAATTATCATTATTTAATATTTTTATAAAAAAATATTTAGAGCCATGAACTTATATGATGGGGTTGTGGTCTTGAATATTTAGATAAATCATACTTAGGACAAATATTTATTTCCAATTAAAACTTTGTGATCAAAGTTTTTTTCCTCAGAAAAAATTCTTAATTTTATTTCAAAAGAGAACAAAATTACAGCTGCACATGTAAAAGGATCAAACAATGATCCCTACATTGTCACATATTATCTATCACAGTAGACAAAAAAAATTACAAAACTGTCCCAAAATATGGATATCACAACCCAAATCAATAGACAGGTCACAAAAATCTGAGATCAGACATACTGCCAAAAACAAAGGCCACAAAAACGCCTCTGAAATGCCGTCGCCGTCGCAAAGATCCCGAAGGAGCAAAACGGGTCGCCACGCAAGAGTATATCAAAATACACCATTACTGCCATATAAGGCAGGCAATCTTTCTCGGCAAAAATCCAGAGAAAAAACAAAAAACTGCCCAAGAAACTGCAAACCCAGAGCAAATGTTCATGAATCTGCAGGAGAAAACCAGCAACAGACACTCACCACCCACGAACGCCGACCACTGCCGCAAAACTGCAGACGATTATGGCCAAGCAATGCCCAGTAATGAGGCCACCGCCAAGGACGCAGCTGCATAAGTGGGCCAAAAAGAAAAGACCACCGACAGCAATAAAAACCCCTGGCCACCACCGCATGGCCCAGAATCGCCACAACAAAGATTCAAGAAAAAAGAAAAGAGCCCACCGCCATGGACGCGGCAGGCCCCGAACAGATCAACCGCCACAAACACAAATGAGATCCGTCGACAGCAAAAACGCCTCGGGTCGCCGCTGTCGCCGCAAAATTGCCGCGCAAAGCCTGCAAAATCCGTAGACCAGACCCTAGCATTGATCATCATCTGATCAGCGCATCGTTTTGCATATTCTCAGCGGCGAATCCATTCATGTCGTCCTGCATCATTGAGAAGGCCCCAGGATCGATTCCGGAGCCTGCGCAGCACCACCAGCAATCCGCCCTCGACTCCAAGCTGCAAGAGCCACCAGGGTTTTGGAGCGAAGGGCCGCACCAGGGTTGGAGCCGAAGGGAGCCGTTGAATTGGGCATTCTTGGAGCTCCCTTCCGTACCTTTCCTCATTAATGATTTTTGTACTAACTCCTAATTCAACTTTGTGATCAAAGTTAATAGCTCTTTAAACATTATTAAATTTATTTTTAGAATTTTTTAATAATAAAAAATCATCTTAATTGAAATTTATATTAAAAAACTATAAAATTTAATTTTTGTATTTTAATGATTTATAAAATTATAATATAACTTACTAAAATAAATTTTAATTAACATTCAAAAGTTACTATAATTGGTTTTGAGTTCATTTTGAAACCTCTCTCAAAATCTGTTAACAAAAAAAGTCTTACTTAAATTCAAATTAAAAGTAAAAATAAAAATAAAAAATGACTTTATTAAAGATAACTTTAATGATAATTACATTATTATAATATATATTAACTTCTTTGTGTTATTATGTCCTTGATGGGGGACATATAGTTTTCACGAAGGCCTTAATATGGGTCTATATCCTACCTATATGCTATAATTGTTTTTCTCTATAGTTGAGTATAGGCAAAAATTTGTATTTAGAAAATGCAGCAATGGAAAATATATGTGTAATTTTGTTATTGGTTTGCAGGACATGACATCATCCTCATTTTTTGGTGCTCAAGATGTGGCCGCGAGTTGACATCAAGTTCTTCCCACAGGTCTGTCATATGATGGAAGGTTGTTGGCTGCAATGTAGGCTTGTGCAGTGTGCAGGATATATTATCCTTTCTAACCCTAAATACATATGCCTCCATGACCAGGCTCTATCATTTCCCATTGATGCGTTTGTGTGCTGCCATTGCCTTGTTTAACACGTTGCATCCCGACATTAAACGTGGAAACATTTATCCCGACGAGGAGGAGCTCATTATTTGGTTGCATCGCCTTCTTGGAAACCAATATTTGGAAATCTTTGAACACTTATTCACTCATTAGAATTCATTGGTTTCCTGCACGAATTATTAATGTATTTGTAAGTAGGTCATGGGATATATATGATGCAATTTAAAATATATATTTGTGGGGGGATATATGCAAGTGGTCCCTGATAGTAGGACGACTTCTTGGTCGAACAAACAATGAAATCAAGAACTACTGGAACACTCATTTGAGCAAGAAGCCACGTCTGTCGATGCAACAATCTTAGACTAGTTCAAAGACCAAAAATATGAAGAGGATGCCAAATCATGTGTTCAAAACAATCACAGTCAAAGTAACAAGGGCTTCAATGGTGAGACCAATCGGCTTCAACGGTTATGGATTCAGGGATTATTATTGTTAAGATGAAGCCTTCAAATCGTGTAATAGTAAAGAATCTACCGAGCGCATTTCCTTTGCGATCGCAGATGCTAATGTTGTTGGAGCAAGTAGAAATGCAACTACTTGTTCCTAGTCGAGTTTAGAGAAATCTGGCCCATACATTGATCATATTGCATGAGATACAACTACTTTACATGATAATTTATTTGATTTGAATGAGTTATCGTTTCCCCAGTGGAATATGTCCTTCTCTCCATCAGACTGCTCAACAGATGTTGAATTAGAAGAGTTCCACAGGGTAGCGACCGCACAGATGAATGAGTATGAAGATATCTTGTGTTATTATCAAAGTAATATGTAGAGCGTTAACAATTTTATGGTCTCTGACAATGGAGGAATGGGAGAATTGTACCATAATACAACACACTTAAATTGGGTTCATGAAGTCGATTATTTACTAAAATAACACAATTGTCGCTGAGCTTGCGACTGTTGGAATTAATAGAGAAATGGGAAACAAAGAGACGTAGTTACACTTGTAGGGCTGGAATACCGTCTCATTGTAAACCTAACTATGAATAGTTTTGAATAAACGTAACTACAATTAAAGTATGTTGGTTTGTTTATTGCATACATTGCCATCTGGTTGTATACATGACTTGCTTTTCTCATGTAAAGGTGTATCATTCATGTGACAATTCTGTCCAAATAAAAAGTATGGCCATGCCATTAAAAATAAATTTAAATTTAAGGTGTCACCATCAATAAATAATTAATTTGGCAGTAGTGCACTTATTGCTTGGTAGAAGTGCATTTATTGTTGTTGAATATCATCGTTGGATGATCTTTAATCAATTAGTTGTTATCCCACCACATCAATAACTACATCGCATTAAACATATTTGCATGAGTTATCACTGCCAGGAACATGGCTTAAATCTAAATTAGCCGTGGATTTGATGGAAGGACTTTCGTAGTTGGAGGAATATAAGGATGGAAAACTTTGTAATGAAGGATCTAGACAACTATATTAAGTTAATCTCTAGTGACTACCAATACATTGTGATGTACTTTTGACAAATGGCTAATGTTTTGAAATTCTTTCATGGAATATTACGATGAGCTCAAATGGCTTATGTTTTGAAATGCTTAATATTATAATGAGACCAAAATTCCTCATTTCGGTGTCCATTAAACCAAAACAATTTTCGTTCAGAAATGTTTTATTTTGTAGGTTATGTTCCAATTGTTACAAAATAATAGTGCAAATTCTTCAGTCAAACCCAGCTATCCAACCCTAAAACCCGATCAAAAACATAAAGAGAACACCTCTTTTTAATCCATAACATAGATTTACCCCAACGTATCCAAATCCATCCATTTCTACGAGGGATGTATAAAATGCTGAAATCCATTCATCTCTAGGCCGAATTTACGTAATAAATAATGAGAAAGTTTAAAACCAAAATTCCAAATTCATTTATTTAATTAAAACATTTATTTTGTCACTAGATTATATTAGAATTGTTATAAATATGTCTATGCTAATATTTTTAAAATAGAGAACATGGTAACTATTCATAAGTTTTAATTATTAAATGTTAATAGTGTATTATATTTATCCGTTGATCTCTATGTTTCTGCAACATATTTTTTTTTCCTATGAATTATATGAAGTTCTAAGAAACAATGGAAGAATCATAATGCATGTTTATTCATCACTAAGAAGCAGGGAGAGAGAAGAATGAAAAAATGGAGCCTAGTATAAAAAAGAATGTTGATCAATAAAATAATTTGAAATGAATATTGATGAATAAAATAATTTATTTTATCAAGCATGATCGAGATAAATAAATGTTGACTGATCAATTAAAATAAAATCCAAATAAATAAATGTCGAAATCTTCCTGTCAGTGAAGTGATTGGTTGAACATCCTTGCTACTATAAAATTGCTTAGTTTATTGTAATTAAATTGAAACAACATGTGGCAATGTCAAGGACATTTCCACCTCGTGGCTCTTGTTATATATATATGAACTAATTTGTAAAATATATGATATTCAAATAATAATAAAATTTTAATATTAAATTCTAAAATTTGTGTTGTTATTATTATTTTTTATAATATTAAAATTTTAATTTTATAATACAATTATTGAAATAATTTTAGATTTTTTTTTTGACATAGGTTAAAATCATTGTTTCCAAAGTTAGATATGTTAATCTTGAATTTCAAAAATTACAAAATTAGATTTAAAATTATAAAATCGAATTTTGGAATCGTAAAATTAGATTTAAAAATGTTAATATTGAATCTTTAAATACTACTTAATTCAAAGGTATTTTTATAAGGCTCGTACCTATAGTGCTTTGAACCAATGACCTTACTCAAAGAATGCCTTAATAATACACCCATTCACCATCTATTCTAAGCTCCATGGACACTAATTATATTTCATAAGTGTATAATGTAAGAACAAAACAAAAGTCATTAATTGTACATTGAAATAAATGTATAAGATACATAATTATTGGATATCAAGACACTCCTCAAATGAAAATGAGCTAATAGAAATCATCCCAAGCAATCCCGACCCTGCCAAGCCTAGTCCCAATGCTGCCAATAGGCATGCCAATTAGGATAGTAGAGCAAAACACGCCCCCATTTTATTGAAGCAAATCACGCTCCCATTTTTCTTTGAATAAACACACTCTCGTTTTTTAAAACCTGTTTTTTTGTTAAAACGGGCCGAGCCTGTCATTTTCGCCACAACACAGGGCTGTTGGAGCTTGGCCGGAATAGAACGTGAGTGGGCGAACGTGTTTTTGGTGAGCCAAATCCATCCACCTCCACCTTTGGATCAACCTCATCTTTGTGAGGTATTTTCCTACAATCTTCTCATGATTTTGTCCCTAAATTCATTAATTTATTTTCCCTAATTTGAAATTAAGCCAAAATATTTAATTTATATGGCCAATGGAAACCAATGGAAACCAAAACCCCAATGGAATTGGCCAATGGAAACCAATGGAAACCAAAACCCCAATTTAATCATAGAAATCAAATAATTTGATTATTTACCAAAATTCATACCCAAACTTCACATGCCCAATGGAAACCAAAACCCCAATTAACTCATAAAAAACAAATCAATTTCACTATTTCCATATGCATATTCACAAGCATCCTTGTGAATCCATACAAAAATTCACAAATATGCAAAGTTTGTCAAGCACATTGCAAGTTTGCATAAGTAATTTACTTTCCCAATGTAAACCAAAACCCCAATTAACTCATAAAAAACAAATGAACTTTAATATATGCATACATGTATATTCGCAAGCATCATTGTGAATCCAAACCAAAATTAACAAATATGCAAAGTTTGTCAATTATATTGCAAGCTTGCATACAACTAAAAAAAACATCAAGTCGAATTCATATCTTCCCTAAAATACATAAACAAACATGGTAAATCCCTTGCCTCTATCCGAAATATCGAAGTTGGTCGTCCAAGAACATCAATAAACACCTTATATTTTTTTATGAAACTTCCTAATCCAAGTGTTACAATAAGGTATAGAAGCTTCCCATGCTTAACAAATATTTCCTCTTTACTGAACGGTACTTTTTGGTTAAGGTCAAGACAACGAAGTTCAACAATAGGCTCTACGAACATCAAGATACATAGGGAGGTTGATGTGTTTGATTACATGCCAATCACATACTATCATACATAATATAATCTAGTGGAAATATTGCAACCATAAAAGCCACTATACACAATTGTGCATTTAAAGTCTCTCATGGGTATATAGAAAGAGGGAATAGAACTAAAATGACATCAAGTGGAATCCATACATGGCCCAAATTACATATAAACAAATATTTTCTAAATAAACTTTGGAGTTCAAAAAACATCACGCTATAACAAATAATTACATATCTAACAAAATCATTTCCTATACTGGGATTTTATTCAGCGATAGCACATTATACCGCCTATTCTAGGGTCTAGTTGTTGCCTCTACCAGCAATTTGGGAGCTGGTCCTGCAAGGGCATTAGTCAGTACCTCACAATTTCGATGAAACTTCATAATCCAAGCCTTAAAATAAGCTAGAGGAGCTTCCCAATCAACATATGCACATAAGACATTTTATGTACACATGCATATGGAAATTGGAATTAATACTTGAATTTAGGACATAAATTTAAAATGAAAAAATGTTAAATGTTTATTCTTTACTGTAAAATTCAAGATCAATTTTAAAATTTAAATAATAGATTTAGTTTATGTTGTTATTTGTCGTACATTAGTTATACACTTTTCAGTTGTTAGAGATGTCATTATATCATGTGTTTATTTTTCTAATGATATTTTATTTGTATTTATGATTGCAGTGGCTATTATTAATAACAATGTTGAGATATTGATGGTTATTGGCCATCTCAGAGAGATTGGTTCTTCCTAGAGGGGTGGAGATGAGATCCACTACTACTTGTGAGACTCATTGCTGACTATTGTTGATATGATTGCAATATTGAACGATTCTTTGTATAGCATCACGTCCTACAGGGAGAGGAAAAAGACAAGAATACGTTGATGGGTTGAGCTACAACGAGGTAAAGAAGATGAAAATAACCAAAGAACACATATATACATTGTTTAGAGTTCCTGGGATGGATGGCATTCCGTAGAGCACTAGGCCACATATTTCCATTGAGTGGTGCACCTTTCCACCCATTAGAGACAATTGGATGGATAGATGGTACATGGTGTTTGACATTCTCCCGCACAACAACAGGGAAGTACCGTTGTACTTCTACGAAAGTTGTATGCAGAGTTTGTGATGGGGAAACATGTCAAATATTTTGACATGTTGGGCTTCCAGGGAGTTGGTAGGGGTATTCCCCAACACCGACCCAATGCTAGGCATAGAGATGCCAATCCATAGATACCTGCACCCCATGCCCAACTACTGAGGGCAGACATCCTTCTTGCACATGATATGGTTTCCCAGACATAGGAGGCATTTCTGACTCTAGCTGAAATGGTTTCTCGACACACGACTACTATTGACCAGACATCTCCCTCTTCCTCTATTGGGGTACAACCACCAGCTTCCGGTGGTAGAGGAACATCTATTGGTGGGGATAGAACGACATCCCATGTGCCTCAGAGCGAGCCACACGCCTGCACAACATGTGGTCAATACTGTTATGCTCCTAGACTAAGACATGGTACCTCTATGATGATTGGTGGTCAGGTAAGGACATTGTTAAAACTCTATTATTGTTCAATTTTTAATTTTTCCATATTGTATGTAACATATTAAAAGATTCGTAATATATGCAATATTTACTCTTGCATGAGATTGATGCCTCTCAGGGGGGTGGTACTGCACCCGGTGTGGTTGTATCCGATGCCCAAACAACCAACATTGAGGTAATATTTAAACATTTGTCATTTTGTTAATACATATCATTTTGTTAATGCATGTGTTAGTCTTGATTAATTTGTTAAATTGTCTAATATTTACAATTTTTGAACCTGCAGGAACCCCATTTAGAACCTGATGCTGGAGACATTGATCTCAGCGAAATACTCCAAGGTGGAATTTATGATTATATGAAGAATGTAAGTACATGGTTAATGACTCAATCTTGTTCGAATTATTTAAATTTCTTACTGTACACTCCTTTATAGATTGCTAATATTTATAATTTTTAAACTTATAGATGTTATTTGCATCTGAAGTGGTCACTCCCATGGGAGAGATATGTCCCAGACAGGGGTAAGTATATTACAACATGTTCAAGTTTTTCAGTACACATTATTCCATCCATTCAACTCCATGTCTAACTATGGTAACATTTTATGACTGTAGACATCATCGCAAATCCTTGCATTGCCTCTTTGGTTTGGATCTTTTCATAGTCCAAACATAGATAAGGGGGTTGTTTACACCAAACGACCCTCTCCTTTGAAAAGAGAGGGTGTCCATGAGGATCAACCTACTCATCCCATGGTAATGTACACACTTCCAATGGGAGTTGCTGGTTAGCTTTGAATTCACTTCACAACTAGTTTTCTTAATGTTATTTTCGCATGTTTACAACATCAGGATGTAGAGTCAACTGTGCCAGACGTTAGTGGGGTTGTTGATGCTGCGGTCAATGTTGCGTCTACAATAGGGATAATTCCCACTGAGGTACATCTACTTGAATATTTGTAATTGTGCAGTTCATTTGTATTGTTTATGGACACGAGGGGTTCACTAGCGAGACAATATCATATCACGTCCATTCATATTGGGGATTTGAATACTCCTAAAAAACAAAAAAAAAATATTGCCTCGTATTAAAGGGTTAAAAGGGGTTTTTTTAATTTGACATAGTAATATAAATATTGACGGTTCTTTTATTTTGGTCGGATGAGGATTAAAATGCAAATCATGGGAACTATTCTTAATTGGAAAGGTCTATTGCGAGGGGGGTTCAACAATACGATTTTAGGAAGAAATTTCCAATATTTAGTGAAATTAGGGATATTCTTTATTATCCCACAAACGATCGTGCTATGTAACAAGTTCATTGAGTGAACCCCCCATGTTTATGGACATGCACGATGTCTAACTATTTTATCATTTGGTGAATGTAGCCACACTCTGGTCCATTAGTGCATGCAACTGAGGTTGATGTTCAACCTACAGCTCCTCTTAGTACTGAAGGAACCCAATATATTCCCCTAGAACAAGTTTTTACAGTGAGATGTTCATTTTTTACATAATTGATTACTACTTTCTCATTCATGTACATGTTGATAATTGTTGAGATAATTGACATATTTTTTTTTATTCACAAAGAAGCATTGCAGAGAGACTCTCTGCAAGGAGGAGGACACCAGAGGAATCTATACCCCAGACGGATGCAGTGAGTCTTTGTTTTATGTACAATTGAGTCATAATTTAAATTTTCAAACTTTGTTATTGCTGGACAATACTAGTTCAGTTACCTAATCAAGAAATATTGTCATTGATTTCCAGTCGCTAGAGATGCACAGTGGTCGTGGATAGAGGCAACAAGCATTAGGGTCTGGGAAAAACAAGAGAAAGTTAGAGTTTTGACATGTTAGTCCAGGACAAATATGTATTATTTTGTGCAATCCAGAGTTAGAGTATAGGGGTGCGGTCTTGGATAGATGTACTTTTGTTTGTACATGTACATCAAAGATGTTTTTGATACATGTACATTGACAGGACATATAAGGGCCTTCTATTTTTGTATTATAACTTTCATGATATAAAACATATTTCATATCAAGGCTCTTGAGATCTTCATGGTTCAATATTTTAAGTGTGATTATACACGTGTGGCCAAGAATGTTTCTATGTGTAGTGTTCCTAATTTTTTTTATAGATTTTACGATTGCTTGGAGATATCAGTTATAAATTTGAGAACAATGCATAATTACAATATTACGTAATGACAAAAATATACATTTCAATTGTTTTTTACCACGATCCAATTGCATATACAATGTTAAATTGTATGAACACAAAGATGGAACATACCTAATACACATAAGCACCCAACACAACTAAGCAACTGGTCCAACTAAGTGGAATACAAAAGCACCTTACCCACATAACAACCTAACAAACTTTTAAAGGATGCATGAAGTTGACACACCTAAGTGATGCACCTGTGTGGTCTACATAAATGAAATTAGTGTTTGGCATTATGTCTTTCATCTAACGAATACATGGGATACACATCAAACCTAAAAGTATCTGAGTATTATAAGGTTGATTCAAAATAATGGTTATGATTATATCTTGCACATTATTTTATCGCTTTGTTAATGTACATGGCATTTTATGAATGGCCTCGAGGAACAACTTTCAAAGAGATGAAAATTATGTGTGATTTTAGTATAGTTTAAATTGATTGGAGAAGTACTATTATGAATCTTGTTTTATAAATTTATGTTTATGGAGTATTATTCGAAACATTCGTAGTGTGAAGATATATATATATATTTAATAATGGTGTAATAGGTTGGCCACTTGTTTCTAAACATAAACATGTTCCATTACATGGTTACTGACGTAATGGCATTGTCTCCTCTTGCATTTCATCGTACAAATGCTCACATATCTTGGATGACCAAGCTAAATTAATACGGGAAACAACTTTCTTTCGAATTTCCAGTCTCACGAATGATATGAGATCCTAATATCAATTCACCTCCACATAGATATTGACAACTCCTTTTTCCTTGATTAAAACACAAACAAAGAATATTTCTTGCTTGACAATGATGGGAAATAAGTCAATTTAAACACCTCACAACATGTAATAGAATTCTACACAACTACACATGGAATAATAATTTGCAACAAGTATTTTTTCAAGAGGGGAAGATCTACAATCACCTTCAAGATGATCTCTATGTGCAAAAATTTCACATTCACTACTGAGCAAAAACCTAGTTTCCAAAATTGACCAAAAAAATGATCCCTTGTTCATGGACCCAGAGTAGATGGACAACCCTAGAACTATCTCAATGTCTTGAATCGAATGGAGTTGATGGTTCATTGATCTGAGCAACATCCATCATTCTATTGCACATTGAATCCCACCTCCTACAGGATTTCAGGGACACTTGTTGAATCCCTACCCGGGGCATAGAATGGAAAGTGTGCATCAAAACGGGCTTCTAGTGGGTCATGCAAGTGTGTTTAGGTAGTTTCCATGTGGGAACACTAGCCACACATTCGCATTCAAGGAATTTTCAAAGCTGGCCCCTATGTGCAAAAATTGGACATTCCCTTACTGAGCAAAACCCTAGTTTCCAAAATTGACCAAAAAAATGATCCCTTGTCCATGGACCCATATTAGAGGGCCTCCCATAGCACTATCCCGATGTCCTGAATCCAATGGAGCCGAAATTTCGTTGATCTGAGCAACGATCATGATTCTATGGCACGTTGAAGCCCACCTCCTACAGGATTTCAGGGACACCTATTGAATCCCTACCCGATGCATAGAATGGAGACCATGCATCAAAAAGAGCTTTCGGTGGATCATGAAAGTGTGTTTTGATAGGTTCCATGTGGGAATTCTATCCACATGTTCACGGTCAAGGAATTTGCAAAGCTGACCCCTATGTGCAAAAATTGGACATTCCCTTACTGAGAAAAACCATAGTTTCCAAAATTGACCAAAAAAATGATCTCTTGTCCATTGAACTAGATTAGAGGGAATACCCTAGCACTATCCCGATGTCCTGAATCCAACAGATCCAACATTTCATCGATCCGAGCAACGGTCATCATTCTATGGCACGTTGAATCCCACCTCGTAAAGGCTTTCAGGGACACATGTTGAATCCCTAACTGGTGCATAGAATGGAAACTGTGAATCAAAAAGGGTTTTCGATGGGTCATGTAAGTGTGTTTAGGAAGGTTCCATGTGGGAACGCTAGCCACACATTCACGGTCGAGGAATTTGCAAAGTTGGCCCCTATGTGCAAAAATTGGACATTCCCTTACTTAGCAAAACCCTAGTTTCCAAAATTGACCAAAAAAATGATCCCTTGTCCATTGACGCAGATTAGAGGGAATAAACTAGCACTATCCCGATGTTTTGAATTCAACGGAGTCTACAGTTCGTCGATCTGAGAAACAACCATTATTCTATCGCACGTTGAATCCCGCTTCCTACAGGCTTTCAGGGACACTTGTTGAATCCCTAACTGGGGCATAGAATGGAAACCATGCATCAAAACGAGGTTCTGGTGGGTCATGCATGTGTTTTTAGGTATTTTCCATGTGGGAACACTAGCCACATGTTCACTATCAAGCAATATGAGAAGTTTAACCCCATGTGCAAAAATTTGACATTCCCTTACTAACTAAAACCTTAGTTTCCAAAATTGACAAAAAAATGATCCCTTGTTCATGGACCTAGAGTAGAGGGCCAGCCCTAGCACTATCCCAATGTATTGAATCCAATGGAGCTGATAGTTTGTCGATCCGTGCAACTAACATCATTCTATCGCACATTGAATCCCACCTCCTGCAGGCTTTCAAGGACACATGTTGAATCCCTAACCAGAGCATAAAATGGAAACGTGCATCAAAAAAAGGTTCTGGTGGGTCATGCAAGCATTGTTAGGCATGTTCCATGTGGTAATTCTAGCCACACATTCATTGTCGATAAATATGCGAAGTTGAACCCCATGTACAAAAATTTGACATTCCCTTACTGAGCAAAATCCTAGTTTCCAAAATTGAAAAAAAAATGATCTCTTGTCCATGGACCCAAAGTAGAGGGCCACCCCTAGCACTATCCTGATGTCCTAAATCCAACAGATCTGACGGTTCCTTGATCCAAGCAATGACCATCATTCTATCGCATGTTGAATCCCACCTCCTACTGGCTTTTAGGGATACTTGTTGAATCCCTAACCGGGGCATAGAATGGAAACCGTGCATAAAAATGAGGTTTCAGTGGGTCATGCAAGTGTGTTTAGGTATGTTCCATTTGGGAATGCTAGCCACACGTTCATGGTCGATAAATATGTGAAGTTGACCCCTATGTGCAAAAATTTGACATTCCCTTACTGAGCAAACTATGGTTTCTATGGTTTAGAATGCAAAATATGGTTTACGGTGCAAACTTGAGTTAATAGGATTTGCTGTAGGGTTTGTAAGCTAGGATTGGAAATGGTTATTAGGTTAGGTTTAACACTCCTTAAGGTCACGGCTCCCGTGGAGAAACAAATTATTGGAGTCAAGGAGATGTCCTTATAGGATCAACTTATAGCCCAAGGAAATGGTCTTGGGCTATACGACATGAGTCATGTAAGTATCAATATAATACAACAAATCCATGATGAAGGTCAATTGAAATTTATCAAGTTGTAGAATTATATTGAATTTATCAATCTATCAAGCTGTAAATAATCATTGAGACCATGAAACAAAAATATCTGATTACCACATACTTGACTACCTACCTGTGGTCATTCGACTAGACCATAGGGATCACCTCTAATAGAAACGATATCCTTTAACCTCTCGTGCTCGGAGTAAGGAAACAAGTATCGTGACTTTGATGAGATCTTGTTTGGCATTGTTTGGAACTGGATGTTTGTGCCAATAACTGAGTTTGTGTAATGGTATACAATTTGACCTTGTCTATAATATTCAAATACATAACCTTTTTTTCTTTTGGCGTGGGAAACTTGTGTCAAATATTCTCCTTTGATAACCATCGACCCAATTGGAAAATCATTTCCCTCGGAGTCGCTTAATGAGACAATGAGGGTCTGCTTCCCATCCAAGCAACGTGCCAACCAGTAGTCAATGCGCCATTCATTTCCTCTCGAGGAAACCACAATGTATATGTGCCCTGCATAAAATAAAGTGCATACCTAGGAGTCATCTAACTAAACACAACTAGTCATCAAGCATTTCAAAGTTATCAACATAATAATCAAACCTGGTTGTATGAGATCTGAAATGTGGTCATAGTCATGTGAAATACTCGACTGGCCCTCCTCCAAATGGGATAATTCTGCAGTTATTTGTTGACCAATGGGGATTGATACACGATCCCAAATGTCAACCCAATCTGTGGATTCACAGTTGTCCCATTCATCACTGCTACATGGATAACAAAAACAAGAGAGTTTCCTTGTCCACATTTCAACTATAGCATTGTTTGACGTCCTAACTGAATGAAATGCACGAGTTCCTTGGACGATCTTGCACTCATATAGGTGTGATCGATATACATCGACCACCTCCCAAAAATATCTATGTACATGTGCTTTTTGAGATGATTGGTCTTCTTTCCTTCTAGCTCCCTACCCCATCATTGAAGAACACCATGCAACAATGGTATTTGCATCTCAGATGAGCGAAATAGTTGTGAATTTCATCTCTTGCCTACATAATGCAATCTTGATGCATGCACCTGCTCCATCATGTTCCCCTTTTCTATGTCCGATCTCAAAATAGTTCCAAATATGTGGCACCTTGTGCCTATTTTTGAGAATACACAACCATTGGAAGATACGAGAATTTTTGAATTACCCTGCACAACCATCAGACCAAATCGAATGTTGTTCCATCTGTATATTGTTATCCTCTAAGTGTTTGTAGAACAATTGAAAGATGTGTTGTACAAAATACAAGTCATGACACCTACATAAGTGATACTCCTTCAATATAACCCTTTTCTCTTCAGTACTATCTGCCCCATGTCTATAGGTGATATGGACCATTATGTTGACCTAGTTTGAGTGACAATATTGACTCTGAATCTTGTTTTGTGGTTGAAGAGTGTAGGTTTCTGAAAAATCGACCACTGATAATATAGTTCCAATAGGAAATGTATCCCTGCACGTTCTAAACTGCTCATCTTTCCAACGAGCCACGTGTACATGCTTTACATACTGTTATGTCTTTTCAAAGAATTCCTCCATGAAGTTGCATACCAGTACCTGGTAGATCAACAATAAAGATGTACAGATCAATAGGTTGTTAGATATATGAAGTACAAATAGATGAAGAAAAAAATACTATTCAGGAACTCGTTACTAACTTGAGAGGTGACCAATTGTATTTTTTTTCTTTCATTCCCTCCACTGATATCATACATGACATATTTGAATGACTGCAAGTTCACTTCACATCTCCCAAGTTCACTCTCATCGGTGACATGTGTGCATTGGTCCAAAAATTCCATTCCACCACACCTTGAGCATGTCCCATCTACGCAAGGCCTTTGATAAAATGTGCAACCTTCTGTCCTTCTACACAAAATGCTATGGATAAAGTCTCTAGATGATATTGGTGGCAATGCAGTTGACCATTCCCGCACAAGAGTGTTATGCAATACACACAATATATGTATATATGTGTGATAGTAATAACCATACTCAATGTGATATCGACAACAACATGTGTTACGAGTTGTGTTTATTTTAACATACCATGGTTTGCATTTCTCGAATGATCTTTGACCCAAGTTAAGCTCATTATGTTCATGCCTAAATATCTCATATAATTCTATTTGTGTCATGTCAAGAAAATGTTTAATGTGGGGCTCACAATCCATTGAGCCCCTTCTCAATTTTAGTACATATTTTTGGTTGGATGAAGGTCTACTTTTGACACACCAAAAATCTTGCACCAGTCCCTTTAGCGCATCAATGAGCTTCATATCGGAGCTTGGAAACCTGCCAACGAAGGACCAGACATCTGTTTCACTAGAGTCAAGTTGTGCTCTTCTAGAACAATACCTACGGAGTGCTTTGATATCCAATCCTACAAGTTTGGATGTAGGCTTAAGAAGGCGAAGGGCCTTGGTGCTTTTGTTCATGATTGATTGTGACAACACACAACGAGATGCATTGTGATCCTTTGAAGGAGATTTCTTTCCAATAGTACTAAATGCATCTACTAAACTTCTGACAACATGAGAAGTTGGTTCAGAACTATTTATCATCTTTATCCTTAAGTTTTTCCTAACAATAGTCATAGACCTAGATTTTAACAACGACATACATAATCTACATTTAGAATCAAAATAGTTGACAAGTGTCTGTTTAGATTGATATGCAATACTACATTTAGACAACGTACCTTCAAGCGAACCAATGAGACTTTCATCGATCTGTATACGTTTTGGAGTTCTTCGGCGTGAAGTTGCTAATGGAGGTAGGGAGGTTGGAAATGCACCCTATACCATATCGCTCAGTTGGTCTGGCGTTTGAACATGAGCTTCATGTCCTTCCGTGTCTTTTTGTCGGTCAGACGGTGGCAATTGGAAATCCTCCTGGGTGGTTTGAACAACATTGTCTTATTCGAGCATACGTTCGGCATTCAACATCTCTCTAACTTCATCACTTGTATACCCACATTCAATTAAATCTGCAAAGGTTTCAAGTGCTCTTGATGTGCACCTACGTTTTACTCCTTGATCAGTTCCATGCAGTGCTCGTTCTTCTACTGATATGGAGACCAAAGGCCCCTCGAGCGAATGCTTTTGTCTTTCTTGATGTGGATTGGTAGGAGGAACTGTGGCATCCTCAACAACCGAAATTGGTTGAGTGTCCATAGAGCGTCTTCGATTGGTCATGTCATTTCTTTTCTTCTCTCTAATTTCTTCAAGGATTTCATTGGGCATCCTCTTCCTTACCGATTTTCTTGCTTGATTGTGTGAGTTTCCCATCACCAATATAATCAATGATATATGGTTTCCTTTTCTAGATCCTCAATGGTACTCTTCAATGGGAGACTACCCAAGCGTGGTTTCTTTCTTGCTCAATTGTGTCTAGATACTCAAGTTAGGGGGTAGATTGGGAAGAATGTTACCTTTTCTAGCTCCTCAATTGCAAGAAAAACAATGGTAGAGATGCTCTATGGTGCTCCTCAATGGGAAATTCACCAAACTTGGTTTGTTTCTTGCTCAATTGTGTCTACATACTCCACCACAATGACCAAGTTAATGTTTCCTTTTCTAGCTCCTCAATTTCAAGAAAAACAATGGTGGAGATTCTCTACGGTGCTCCTCAATTGGAAATTACCCAACCTTAGTTTGTTTCTTGCTCAATTTTGTCTACATACTCCACCATAATGACCAAGTTAATGTTTCCCTTGCTAGCTCCTCAATTTCAAGAAAAACAATGGTGGAGATGCTCTATGGTGCTCCTTGCTCAATTAATGGTTTCTTTCTTGCTCAATTAATTCTTTATTTCTTGCTCCTCAATGTATACCATGCTGCAAGCAATACTTAGACACTTGTGGTGGAGATGCTCTATGGTGCTCCTTGCTCAATTAATGGTTTCTTTCTTGCTCAATTAATTCTTTATTTCTTGCTCCTCAATGTATACCATGCTCCAAGCAATACTTAGACACTTGTGGTGGAGATGCTCTATGGTGCTCCTTGCTCAATTAATGGTTTCTTTCTTGCTCAATTAATTCTTTGTTTCTTGCTCCTCAATGTATACCATGCTCCAAGAAATACTTAGACACTTTTGGTGGAGATTCTTGATGTCAAAAACAAAATCGTGTGACAATATGGTGAAGAAGAGAATGTTCATGCACAGTTTGCAACCTAAAATTGCACGTGGACTGTCAAGACTGTGTGAAATATGATAGAGTGTTTCTCGGACAGGGACTTCTATTGTTTATACTGAGATGAAATGCACACGTGTTATTGTTAACAAAAATGGGGGCGCATTTTGAAAACATAAAACAAGTGCGCGTTTTACTCTAATAGTGTTTAGGAGAATTTAAGAAGGTAGTTGCATGGATAAGGGAACATTCAAGGTTTAGGGGGAATTAACAAGCACTCCCTTAGTCTTTATGCCTTAACACCTCCCTTCTCTTCAACCTAACTATATTGATTTACAACTCAAGGGATGTGTGTGTGAGAAAAATATAGGTTAAGGGGTGTTAGTAATAAGGGGAGACATGAGGATGTGTGTGTGTGTGTGTGAGAGAGATAGGTTAAGGGGTGTTAGTGGTAAGGGGAGACATAGGGGTGTGTGTGTGTGTCAAATAGATAGGTTAGGGGGTGTTAGTGGTAAGGGGAGACATAGGGATGTGTGTGTGTGTGCCAACGAGATACGTTAGGGGGTGCTAGTGGTAAGGGGAGACACAGGGATGTGTGTGTGTGTTTGTGTGTGTGTCAGAGAGATAGGTTAGGGGGTGCTAGTGGTAAGGGGAAACATAGGGATGTGTGTCTGTGCATCAAATATATAGGTTAGGGGGTGTTAGTTGTAAGGGGAGACATAGGGATGTGTGTGTGTGTGTCAAAGGGGAGACATAGGGATTGGTTGGGGAGTGATATAAGGGAGGGGGTGTTAGACCTATGGATGTGTGTGGGGGTGTATAGGTTTTGTAGGTTATAGGTTAGGGGGTTTTGGTGGTAAGGGGAAACATAAGAATGTGTGTGTGTCTGTGAGAGAGAGAGAGACAACGATAGAGTGGAGGGGGGGGGGTCCTTAGTGGGATGGGGTGACCTGTGGATGTACGTGTGTGTGTGTGTGAGAGAGATAGGTTAGGGGGTGTTCGTGGTAAGGGGAAACATAAGAATGTGTGTGTGTCTGTGAGAGAGAGAGAGAAAAAGATAGGGTGGAGGGGGGGGGGTCCTTAGTGGGATGGGGTGACCTGTGGATGTACGTGTGTGTGTGTGTGAGAGAGATAGGTTAGGGGGTGTTCGTGGTAAGGGGAAACATAAGAATGTGTGTGTGTCTGTGAGAGAGAGAGAGAAAAAGATAGGGTGGAGGGGGGGGGGTCCTTAGTGGGATGGGGTGACCTGTGGATGTACGTGTGTGTGTGTGTGAGAGAGATAGGTTAGGGGGTGTTCGTGGTAAGGGGAAACATAAGAATGTGTGTGTGTCTGTGAGAGAGAGAGAGAAAAAGATAGGGTGGAGGGGGGGGGGTCCTTAGTGGGATGGGGTGACCTGTGGATGTACGTGTGTGTGTGTGTGAGAGAGATAGGTTAGGGGGTGTTCGTGGTAAGGGGAAACATAAGAATGTGTGTGTGTCTGTGAGAGAGAGAGAGAAAAAGATAGGGTGGAGGGGGGGGGGTCCTTAGTGGGATGGGGTGACCTGTGGATGTACGTGTGTGTGTGTGTGAGAGAGATAGGTTAGGGGGTGTTCGTGGTAAGGGGAAACATAAGAATGTGTGTGTGTCTGTGAGAGAGAGAGAGAAAAAGATAGGGTGGAGGGGGGGGGGTCCTTAGTGGGATGGGGTGACCTGTGGATGTACGTGTGTGTGTGTGTGAGAGAGATAGGTTAGGGGGTGTTCGTGGTAAGGGGAAACATAAGAATGTGTGTGTGTCTGTGAGAGAGAGAGAGAAAAAGATAGGGTGGAGGGGGGGGGGTCCTTAGTGGGATGGGGTGACCTGTGGATGTACGTGTGTGTGTGTGTGAGAGAGATAGGTTAGGGGGTGTTCGTGGTAAGGGGAAACATAAGAATGTGTGTGTGTCTGTGAGAGAGAGAGAGAAAAAGATAGGGTGGAGGGGGGGGGGTCCTTAGTGGGATGGGGTGACCTGTGGATGTACGTGTGTGTGTGTGTGAGAGAGATAGGTTAGGGGGTGTTCGTGGTAAGGGGAAACATAAGAATGTGTGTGTGTCTGTGAGAGAGAGAGAGAAAAAGATAGGGTGGAGGGGGGGGGGTCCTTAGTGGGATGGGGTGACCTGTGGATGTACGTGTGTGTGTGTGTGAGAGAGATAGGTTAGGGGGTGTTCGTGGTAAGGGGAAACATAAGAATGTGTGTGTGTCTGTGAGAGAGAGAGAGAAAAAGATAGGGTGGAGGGGGGGGGGTCCTTAGTGGGATGGGGTGACCTGTGGATGTACGTGTGTGTGTGTGTGAGAGAGATAGGTTAGGGGGTGTTCGTGGTAAGGGGAAACATAAGAATGTGTGTGTGTCTGTGAGAGAGAGAGAGAAAAAGATAGGGTGGAGGGGGGGGGGTCCTTAGTGGGATGGGGTGACCTGTGGATGTACGTGTGTGTGTGTGTGAGAGAGATAGGTTAGGGGGTGTTCGTGGTAAGGGGAAACATAAGAATGTGTGTGTGTCTGTGAGAGAGAGAGAGAAAAAGATAGGGTGGAGGGGGGGGGGTCCTTAGTGGGATGGGGTGACCTGTGGATGTACGTGTGTGTGTGTGTGAGAGAGATAGGTTAGGGGGTGTTCGTGGTAAGGGGAAACATAAGAATGTGTGTGTGTCTGTGAGAGAGAGAGAGAAAAAGATAGGGTGGAGGGGGGGGGGTCCTTAGTGGGATGGGGTGACCTGTGGATGTACGTGTGTGTGTGTGTGAGAGAGATAGGTTAGGGGGTGTTCGTGGTAAGGGGAAACATAAGAATGTGTGTGTGTCTGTGAGAGAGAGAGAGAAAAAGATAGGGTGGAGGGGGGGGGGTCCTTAGTGGGATGGGGTGACCTGTGGATGTACGTGTGTGTGTGTGTGAGAGAGATAGGTTAGGGGGTGTTCGTGGTAAGGGGAAACATAAGAATGTGTGTGTGTCTGTGAGAGAGAGAGAGAAAAAGATAGGGTGGAGGGGGGGGGGTCCTTAGTGGGATGGGGTGACCTGTGGATGTACGTGTGTGTGTGTGTGAGAGAGATAGGTTAGGGGGTGTTCGTGGTAAGGGGAAACATAAGAATGTGTGTGTGTCTGTGAGAGAGAGAGAGAAAAAGATAGGGTGGAGGGGGGGGGGTCCTTAGTGGGATGGGGTGACCTGTGGATGTACGTGTGTGTGTGTGTGAGAGAGATAGGTTAGGGGGTGTTCGTGGTAAGGGGAAACATAAGAATGTGTGTGTGTCTGTGAGAGAGAGAGAGAAAAAGATAGGGTGGAGGGGGGGGGGTCCTTAGTGGGATGGGGTGACCTGTGGATGTACGTGTGTGTGTGTGTGAGAGAGATAGGTTAGGGGGTGTTCGTGGTAAGGGGAAACATAAGAATGTGTGTGTGTCTGTGAGAGAGAGAGAGAAAAAGATAGGGTGGAGGGGGGGGGGTCCTTAGTGGGATGGGGTGACCTGTGGATGTACGTGTGTGTGTGTGTGAGAGAGATAGGTTAGGGGGTGTTCGTGGTAAGGGGAAACATAAGAATGTGTGTGTGTCTGTGAGAGAGAGAGAGAATGAATGAGGTGATGGGGTGTTAGGGAGAGAGAGGGGGGGTTAAAGGTAGGTACTAAAGGAGGGGGGCTTAGAGGTAGGGAGAGGAGGAGGGGGGGTTAGTAAGAGTTAGGGGGAATAGGGGAGCGGGGTTGGGGGGGGGTGTGGGGGGTGGACATAAAATAATAAAAGTATTGGTATAACTCACAAAACAAAACTCATTGTAGTATTTGAAAATGCATGCGCGTTTTTATTCACTAAAACGTGCTCCCATTTTTAATCAATACAACGCACACACATTATTGATCAATATAATGAGCACGCGTTTGGTTTGAATTCAAAAATTTATTCCCTCTAAATGATAAGGCTGAGCCTCCACCCATGATTGCATTGCATTCTTATGCATATGTGTCTGCTTCAGACTTTGCTTCGGATTCAACATGCCTATGCCTTGTAGTATGATAAACCATGGCTAATTCAGTATCATATCCAAATTTTCAATATGCTCATGTTTATCCGTTGGTTACAGTATGCTGCACACCTCCATTTTTTATGAAATTTTAGAAACATATATGTTTTTTTTTTGCAGATTCCAAATATGTAAATTTTTAACAAGAATACATAATTTTTTCTATTTTTTCCTTATTTATCTTCTATCATCACTCCTCAACTCAAAAAACACACTGTTAGTGTTTCATCCATATCTCTTTCGTTTCTCAACCATTAAAAAAAATTGTATGGTGCACTAAAGAACATCGGCCTATAGATGCTATAAAAAACCCATTTCCAAATAATTGCATTAAGACATTCAAATGCTACACCCACAATTGACATACCGTTTTTGAGGTTTGATCTCTTAGATAATTAAAAATAAAAGTAAAAAAAATATTTTTATTATTGGAAAAATAGTCGTGCACTAGTACTATATGTTCTCTATATGTCTACCAATTTTCGTAAGTTTATTCCATCATTTAGTCAGTCAAAGGCTGCACCCACAAAAACATATACCATATAATTTGTCCCAAAAATAAAAAAGTACTCGTTAAAAAATATCTAACTTTAGATAGTTAACCACATTTTTAGTAGAAAAAAATTATATATTTTGGAAACGTCATTAAATTTCCTACATTTCTTGTTTTTTACTCATCGCAAGATTCATTGTGTAAGTGTCTCAAAATATTCATGCAAGTTTATGGATGCCCGTGTTTTCAGTTTTCTATTGCATATAAAGCGTCAAAAGAGACCCTCATCAGCTTGCACGCACCCTTGAGCTCTACTACATTGTATCTTCCTCCATTGCAACCACTTAGGGTGAGCCAAATGAAGATCCGTAAGAAATATAATTTCATAATTCTTCAAATCCTAGTATTTGCTCCATTTACAAGTAGTGGACTTTATATTGTATTTCCTTTACCTGTGTTACTTATTTCTCATATTTTCTTTGAGGAAATCCTCATCTATCTATAGGAGAACTAGTTTTCCTTTATTCTTTATAATTTGTGCTTTCATAATCATCAACTACATTTGAATTTCTTTTATCTCCTTGTCATGAATTATTTCTCGATCTCTTCTCTATGTTTCCCACTTCTTGATAACAGAGGCAATGCTATCCTCTCAATCATCACAATTATTTTCACACCTCCTTACATCTCACTTCAAATTTGCATGTTGGGAATATTGTCTGAAGTAGCGATCGTCGTTTCCTTTCTTTATTTTTCCACAATGAACTAAAAATTCAATTTAAAAATCTTGGCCAAGGGTGATGGAGAACCCAAGGTTAGGGTAACAAAAGTAAGAGTAAAAATGTCAGAGAAGGCCAACAAAAAGTGCCTAACCTAACCCCTAATAATTATGCCTACAAATAAAAAAGGTTGAGAATATACTAAACCAATAGACAATGTGAACTAATACTAGAGGGTATAAACTCTTGAAGACAAGTCAAAAGGAAATCACCACATCAATATGATACAAGTGAAGGTAAACGATGTTTGGGTGAACACTAATTGTGTTGAGTATGTGATAAATAGAGAGCCTCTTGTTTTTGTGATTAGCTGGGGTCATTAATTTGATTGATGAATTCATGATATCGCTTGGTGGATAAAAAATGTAGGGGATGGGTTTTTACCCCATCCTCCCATTTTTTCAATATCACCTAGCAGTATTTGACACCCTTTATTTTCCATGTTGTTGGAAACAAAGTTCAAGTTTCTTGGAATCTGATAGAAATTCAACAAGATAAAGAATTTCCAAAGGCTATGGATCCTTGTTATGATTATTTTTAGCATTGTATTGATAGGAAGAGATTCAATAACCGTGCATTAGACAATTACGGTTGAGTACTTGAACACTAGAATGTCCCTAATACTCTTTTTTTTGCTAAAAGGATTCCTTGTCAAACCACCAATGATTTCCTTGGTTGTTTTTTTCGATACCCAATTCCTAAGGAAATTAAGTTATTGGTTTTCCTTTAGGGTTTTATAGTACCCTCCCACCCCCTACACTTGCCACACCTAAAATATCAACCGTTTTTAATAATCATAGAATCTTTCATATATTGATAATACAAAACTCTTTTTAAAATGGTAGAAAATTTTAGTCACATTTAGCATGTATTTTTTGATACTTTTAAAATGGGTTATACAACATTTCAAAGTTCTTGTGATTCATGTAGAACTTCATAATTTTACATCTTTGTATAATATAAATATTCTCAACATCAAACATATTATTTTCCTTGCAATCATCCACAGGAATTGTGTTTCTACAATCATAATACCATTACATGAAATGTTTTAAAACAATCACCCAAATTATTTAATATAAGGTGTTCAATGAGATCTATCTTGGGTGGTTGAGAGAAGAGATGCTATCCTCTCACAGGGACTTCACTTAGTGAACATGTCACATAGCACGTGCGATCATGGGATATTAAAGAATACCCTTAATTTCCAGAGATATTGACCCAAACTCTTTTTGTTGAAACCCTCTCCCAATACTTAAAACCTCCTCCCCACCCATTTTTATACCTCAATCCTTATAAACCACCCTACCCACCCCCACCTTAAACCCCTCATCCCCCCCAATACCTGCAATATATTGGTTCAATTTTTGATAATTTTAAAACCCACAATATGAACTAACGTGATAGGATATTGGTCAACAAGTGAAGGCCCCGTGTATCCTCTACACTTGACTTCTAATCTTGCTTGTGACATGTACGCTCTTTATGAGTTAATTTTTGAATGGTGCTAGCAAGGTATTGACAATTTCATTATTGCTTATAGGCTAGTTGAGGGTGGAGAAAGATGCTAGATGTAAAGTTTAATAATTGACACAATTTCCTAATTGAATCCTTCATTATTGTATTTTTCATTAATCTCTTTGTAACTATGACACAAAATATTGCAACATAGTAAAAGCTAACAAATACACAACATTCATAAATATTGGATTCCTATAACTAAAGTTGCAAATCAATACTTGTAAATTTTTGTTTATATGGAAATACTACAAAAAATTTAAATGTACTATTGAATTTTTGAAACACAACTAAAATAATAAAAAATCAAAACACCATCTTATATAGAAAAGATTAGAGTAAAAACAATACAAAATATTGATAACATTATTATACCTACCACAACAGGTATATTGTAATCGGTTACCCTTTGACCTTCTATTAGTTGCCCTTTGACCAAAAATTTAAAATCTGTTTTCTAAAGTTTAGCTTTGGAGTTTGAAAAAAAATATTTTAAATTTTAATAAAAATATTTGCCTTTGCTATTTTGTCAACTTCTAATTGGCCAATCAGAGATGATGTCAGCCTTGGAGTTTGGTATCTGGTTTTCACTTGACACATGGCAACTATGACATCAGCATTTATTATATTTTATTATTATGTTATTTATAATTCAAAGACTGAATTTGAACGTTCAGATTTCCACGTGCCCACCTTCCAGCGAATCGTTCCGTCAAGAACTTTGAGAACTTTGAGTTTCTCAGAGTTGGACGAAATTCTCAGGGCCACACAATGCACGATAGTATCCGGCTTGAGTAATAGCTTGTTCGATTCCTACATTCTTTCAGAATCGAGCCTCTTTATCTACCCTCTGAAAATCATCATCAAGACCTGCGGAACTATGCAGCTCCTGAAATCAATCCCTCCTCTGCTGCATCATGCAAGCAAGCTCTCGTTAATAGTACGCCGATGCAGATACAGTCGTGGAAATTTCCTGTTCCCTGTAGTGCAGCCTTTTCCTCACCGGAACTTCAACGAAGAAGTGAAATTCCTAGATCACCACTTCGCCCATCTCGGCTCCAAAGCATACCTTATGGGAACCGAGTCTCAGAAAATTAATTGGCACGTATACTCAGCTGTTGCGGAGGAAGAGGATTCGAACCCTTCACCTATGGCTTACACGCTAGAAGTATGCATGACGGAGCTAGACAGAGACCTTGCAGCGCACTTCTACAAGAGTCCTGGCAACGAGACGGCAAATGAAATGACAGTGTTTGCCGGGATCAATACTCTGTTGCCCAATTCCCAGATTTGCGATTTCGCCTTCGAACCTTGCGGCTACTCCATGAACAACATTGAATCCAACGGGTATTCCACTATACATGTTACACCCGAGGAGGGCTACAGTTATGCTAGCTTCGAAGTAATGGGATATGACCCTCGAACTCTAGACCTGCAAGACCTTTTAAGCCGCGTTGCAGGTACATTCAATCCCTCTACATTGTCCTTCTCTATCTACACAAACGATTCTCGAGAAAAGTGTGGACAAGATCCTCTGAATTCTTGGGTCGTCTCGGCTCTGCCCAGCGGTTACGAATGCGAAACCACTAGCCATCAAGAACTTCATGTAGGAGGGGTAGTAGTTTTCGATACATTCAGCAAGAAAGCTACCACTTCCAGTCCACATTCAGCTAAAGCCCCCCTGCCAATATTTCCCATGGAGGAAATTGCACAAACACAATCAAGCAACAAAAGCATGAAGGATTCCATCAATAAAAGTTACAGAAAGTGCAGCTGTGGATTGGACGTTGTTGCCACTAGAACACTACAAGCCGATACAATACCCTCTGCTGCTGCTCCTGCTATTGATATGGGCAGGAGATATTGAACGATCTTTCCTTTTTTGTTTTGGGTCTTGAATTTAATATTAAATTATGATCTTGTTTCCAAGATTTTGATGTGAAAGAGCAACGGTAGCTAAAAAGGATTAAGCTACTTACTGGTCCAGGGTTTTATGAGACCCCAAATGTTCATGTGATGCATGTAGAAACCTATACCCCTGAGGACCTGTTTGCATGTAACAGGCCCTGAGAATAGAATAGTTAAGGAATGTGATTGTCCGATTTTCATCCTTTGGGCAGAGTGATTGTGAGGCATTCTCTGCTGTGCCTATTGGGCCATTGTACAACAAAAAAAAATAGTTGTGATCTAAATAGTTTCTTTAGTTGTCTGTAATAGCAGGTATAAATGCATCTGTGAAAATTTTCACAATGACAACAGTAGAGACAAATTGCTTATTTCCATAGACTCTTTGAAATATTCTCTAAGGGGATTTTAATTGCTATCTCAATTTACAAATACAGGAACAAGGGCATTAGGGAAATCTTGATAAGAATGAATCATTGGATCCGCAGTTTTATAATTTTTTTGAAAATAATTAGCATACAAGTCACCAGTGGCAACCATAGACAAAATTTAGTACGCAAGCAATCTATGACAGTTCTAGCATAATTGTAGCATTTAGTACTCTGTTTCTACGGAATTCTAAAATATGAAACATAGGAAGGATAATGTAGCTACGCTCAATCTCATATAAGCTGATTATTGTTGTAAAGCTGGACTTCAATGACCCAACATAATTATCAGGCATGGTCCGGAAAATGGGTTGAAGGCCAATTAAAATGCCTTCAATATTTTCTTTTTTCAAGATTGCAATTTCATTTACTCGGATTTGTGATCTTTGGGATCTCTGAATCGATCTAAAATGTCAAAATTGCAATGAACAATGGATGAATTGTTTGATTCAATGGATTATGACGAACTATTTTCACTGACTACCTACTAAATACTAAATAGTACAAATAATTAAAGGTAAACTTCCGCCATATATATGTTTTAACTTTTCATTGTATTTTCTGATAGTACATAGGAATGAATAAAAGGTAAACTTTTTCCAGAGAGATGATTTCAATGTTTGCAATTTTTAATAGCACGGAGAAATGATTGTTTATGGAGGTAAGACTAGTTTTACAACAATTTTGTATTTTTTATACATTTTCGTATCAATAATTTTCGGTGTCCAATCTTTCAAACCATTTATGAAATATTGTAATTTTAAAAGAGTAATAATTTTTTTGGTAAAATAAATTCTATGTAAGTCATAAAAAAACACAATCATTTTCATGAGAATGTATGTATAAGAGTTTTGAATGAAAGTTTTTTTAAATGGTTTTTATATTATATTTTGATAAGATAAGAAATGCTTAGTTAAGAGGTTTAAGAGTTTGGTTATAAAAACATAATTTTTCATTGTAAGAATTTTTGTTCAATATGTTTAGTTTCTATAAGGAAGGAATTGACATGTTTGGTTTTTATAAGGAAGGAAATGACATGAAATAAAGTTGTGATCAATAAAAAACAAAATTTGAAAAGTAAAGTAGTTTTAAAAATGAATAAAAACACATTAGTTGAAAACAAAATTTAAAAAGCAAAGCTTGTTGCCATTAATGAAAAACAAAATTTGAAAGGCAAAGTAGTTCTAAAAATGAACAAAAACACATTAGTTGAAAAACAAAATTTGAAAGGCAAAGCTGTTCTAAAATGAACAGAAGCACACATTAGTTTAAATGTTCAATTCACTTTAAAGGTTGTCATGTTCATATAAATTTAATATTTCTTTTTTCTTTACAAATAGTTTAAATTTATAATATTTGTATTAATAATAAATATTAAAAATTTTAAATTAATATTATCTATTTATCTATCTATTAAAATATAAAATAAAATAATGGTATTTCTTCCCACAACAATCCGACTATTTAAAACCTCGATAATCATCTCATCAAGTTCAAAGGTTTAAAATCTTATTTAAAAATAAAAATAATCAATTATTAAACAAATGGTTTACAAAAGTGTAGATTGAATTAAGGAGCTATATCACTCTTTATAAACTTTATCTAAAAGAATAAATTAAAAAAAAATTGACTATCAAACATGATTCCAAAAAATATAATTAAATTGTCTGATAAAGTTATAGATTAAGCCATGTTACTTTTTATACTTTAACTAAAAGAATAAATTAAAAAAAAATTGACTATCAAACATGATTCCAAAAAATATAATTAAATTGTGGTAAAGTTATAAATTAAGTCCTGTCACTCTTTAGTTTAGAAAAAAGATTGAAAATATTATTAAATTTACATTTAAGTAAATAATTAAAAATATCATTAAATTTATGAAAACAAATAAATAAACATAAGCTTTGGATTACAAGAAAAAAACATTTA
>LPNX010593045.1:115147-146254 GCA_001517045.1 Pseudotsuga menziesii | reverse complement strand
GATACAAAGAAGATCAAGAATAAAAATAATTTTATTTTAACTTTCCCAATGAAAAATAGCTTTACTTGGCCTTATAACTTAATTTATTTTGAAGACTTTTTTTTTTTAATTAATTTATTTTTTAAATAAAAATTATTAATCTTAAATAACATTATTATCATTAAAAGTATTTTTTTTTAAATAATACAATAGTAAATCCTTAATAAATCTTTAATAATAATTTATGTAAAAAATAAATATACATTGATTATGATTAATTGACATATCATAGAATTCAAAAGTTTAAATTTTTTTTTAATTGTTATGTCAATTTATATTTGGTATAAATACTTCGTAATAAAATTTTTATTATTAATAAATAATTTTAAATTTTTATCAAAATATTTTTCATAAATATTAAAAAAATTTATTAAATTTTTTAATCAAAATTATTAACAAATTATATATAATTAAAAATATTAATAATAAATTAATAAATTAAAATTTTTAAATTCCTATAATTTAATTTAAATAAATATAATCAATTAATTTAATTTTAAAACTAACCTTACTACCTTATTTTATGGAATTACTAATAAATTAAAAACATATGACCTAAAAAATATAGTGAATGAGATAAGAAAATCACTACGCTCTGGAATTACTAATAAATGAAAAAGACATGCTAAAAAAATGAAGTGAATGATACAAGAAAAGCCTTAAGTCTTTCTGGATTACCATTAAAAAAAAATAATTAAGTATATACTATGACAATATTAAAAAATTAAGTATATCAAGTGTTTTTATTTTCAAGTTTTTTTATAAAAGTCATTTAAAATTTAAATACTAAATTGGATATTATAAAAAAAAAAATTCTAAATTTTGAGAAAATAATTAGTTTATATTTTTGAGTAATTAATTTTTTGTTGTTGTTTTACATAATATAATATTAAATATGAAAAATAATTTTAAAAGTTAAAGATTCAATAATAGTTTTGCATTACGTTTTTTAGTATTATAATGCTTATTTATTAATTTTTACATTTCATGAAGTAACATACTTCACCACATCCATAATGTATATTTCAAATTATGCAACATTTATTATTCTTCTACTAGTGCATAATATTTACCAAAAATAACTCATGGAAGTATGACAGACTATGTAGACCTTGAGTCACTCTTGAGATTATAAAGGTCGGTGTAAGCCTTAAATGACTCTTGAGTTGTGAATGGTCCACTACATTGCGTTAATTATATACATCTCAATCAATATATCACTTACTACTTTATTGTTGGGTGCATAATGCTTATAAAAAATAGTTCTCGTGACTATGAAGGGCTATGTATGCCTTAAATCGCTTATGAGGCTATGGATGGTAGTGTCTAGTGTTAGGTGTTTCATGTCTACCAAAAATTTCTCATAAGACTACGAAGGGATACTTAACGCCTAAATCACTCATGGAGTTGTAAATGACCATGAATGATGTCCGATGCTAATTTACTTTACATTGTTTCTTACATAAGTGGCAGGTACTAAGCAAGTGCGTTGCTTATTCCACTTGTTTAAAATAGTTTCAACTTTTTTACAATGCATCTCACATCATTGTGTCCAAGAATGGACACAATGAATCTAACAAGTATTTATCAATCACATCATCACAATTATTAGCTTTTATACTTACATAGTTGATCACAATTATTACCTTTTATACTCACATAGTTGATGTCATCATTTCATCATTACAAGTAAGGTGTTCCACAAACCATCTACAACCACTGTGTTTCTAAAGTCATATGCACACGTAAAAATCTCCCAAAATTTATTTGAAAAGTTGAGATATACATGTGGATTCCCTCCACCAATAAGATCCTTTCTAGGTATCATGTCACAATTATGTTGTGTCAAAATGACTTTAGTTTTCTCCCTTTTAAATCTCATTCTCTCAAATAAAAATGGAAAAAAGAACATTTACATTTTTATGTTGTATTGATATCCACGGGCCAACCTCAAAGATACTAAATAATTCTCTAAAGTTTGCACATTAAAATAAATCTCTCTACTTTCATGAATGTCTACATTTATTGGAAATCACTTGTTTTGTAACGATATATGTAATAAGATTCCACTCATATCAAATATAAAATCAACGATTTATTTAACAAGAGCCACAAAGTGGCAATGACCCTGACATTGCAACCTAATGTTGAGAGGTAAGATATGGTGTAAGAGGAATGAAGAGCTACCAATGAAAGGAGGATCTATTTGCTAGTGGTCGTGAACAATTGTTAAAAGTCCAAAAAACATGCTTACATCCCCTACAACCTACAAGACAAGGAAGGAGCTTTTAATTTTTTAAACCATCATTGGCACAAACATTGCTTTCATTCTATGTGTCTGCATTGAAAGTAGAAATCCCAAGGGAGTGTTTTCAATTGAGGGCAAGAAAGAACAATGAAAAACAATATTCCCAGTTGACGACCAGTTGAATTTGATGTCTGATGATATTGTGGAAAGTGGATTTGTGGAATTAATGTCTGATGATATTGTGGAAAGTAGATTTGTAAAGTCATATTGACCCAAATATGATGGAACATGGCTTCTAACATTGATTGAAGCACTAGAGTGTGCAATCCTTCATTAAACTAGTGTCCAACTATTTCTCATGGGTAAAGTTGTTTCTCAACCTTCCCATTTTTCCTATTAAACTAGGTGTCCAATTGTTTCTCATGGGTCAAGTTGTTTCTCGTGGATCAAGTTGCAAGAGTATTCATCATTGAATTTAAAATCTCAAATGAGTACATTGGAAGAGTTTTGGTAAAGAAAAAAAAACGATTGTCAGTATTTGAGCAAGATAAGCTTTCCAGATAAAAAAACACTAGCTTTAAATGCATTGGTCCTAGGCACCTAAAACAACACTAGCTTTTAATGCATTGGTTATAGGAACCTAATTCTTGATTTTACGTGGCAGATTGAAATTTGCCCAGTTTCTTTTATAGCTCTTCCTGTGCTTGTTTTGGAGAGACAAAAGATGATTTGGAAACCCATTCCTTGAGTTTGAGCTTAGTAGCCCGAAGTTTTTATTCTCATATAAAGGATATCCCCGTACCTGGTTGTTCCATACCTCCTCTATTATTTCCAAATTCAATGAGTTTTGCAGCCACAATGGATGAAAATCAAATGGGATGGGGCCTAAATTATTATCAGTTTTAATCAGAAGAAAGAAGAGAGAAGAGCTTATGATCCAAGATTTAAGAGGTCATGATTGAGGAGGTGATTAACAGATCCAATTTAAACAAGGAACTTTTAAGCAACAAAAAAACAATATAGCCTTTTGACAATATTCCCTGGACCAATCCTCTTATTCCTCCAGGTATATTTTCCCTTCTTGCATTGGTTATAGGAACCTAATTACTCCAACATGGGCTCTTGGAAAAAAATTTTAATTTGAACCTTCAATATAATTGATTTGAATAACACACACACACACACACACACACACACATAATCAAACAATTTACCTATCAATACAATTGTTTGTTAATATATTTTATTGACATGTTTGTCAATACAATTTACCCGTCGAATATATATATATAATCAAAACCAAAATTTTAAATAAAGTTTGTTTAACTTAAAAACAAAGTTTAATAACGATCTGTTTTTTTTAAACAATTATACACTGACAAAAGAAACCAGCCAGGACACTGAGGTTTGATTCATTTAGAAGCATTCTCCTCTAAGGACGAGATTCATCCCTAGGTATACCATTTTAAATACAAATATCTAACTGGATACATCACTACATATTTGAATATGAATTAACCATAAAGAAAACTAGATTGCAATCAATGAGTGGTTTGAAATCCATGTGAAGAAACAACAGACAAAATTGCACAAAGAAAACCTATATGTGAATGAATATGTGGATGATGACAATGGAAATAATGACTATGAGGATGAGGATGATTCCTATGTTTCTTCCATGACTGTGTTATCTGCTGGATCGTGGCTGTGTTTCTCTATCAGCATGATCGTGTCTCTCATCCACCATCGTGACTGTGTCTCCCCTATGCTAGCATGACTGTCTCCTCTGCTAGCGTGACTTTCTTCTCTGCTAGCATGACCATGTTTGGTGGATCCTCTGTCAACGTGACTGTGTGTCTCTGCCTAATGTGATTTTTCCTCTTGTTGGTGTGATTGTTCCTCTTTGTGAATGAATATACAAAAATATAGCTCTATGTGAGTGAATAGACTAAAATAGACATTAAATTAGGTCAGGTATTGGCACAAAAAAATTTGTACAACCTATAGAAATATAAATGTTCTAAATAAACTATCAGATGGAACTTCAAAGTCGAGCACACTACAATTGATAACCTCCTATCACTTCTTATCATGTTATCTAATTTAATTGATAACCTCCTATCAGGTGATATGATTTGTGTGACTCATGACAAGCCCAGTGGTTGGCAGAATTCCTCTATTAGCAGTTGATCAAAAGTTTGAATCCTTGGGGACAATTCTTGGAAGGTTGTCCATGGCCTCTATGGATTCTAGAGGAAATAACAAGTTGAATTTATATGTGTAAATTTTAAAAAGTTTAATCAAGTTTGATGGACCACTGTGGATATGGTGGGGCAAGGTTGAAATAATTCATTGTAATCTTATCCCCCGACAGCTGGCCGTTTTTTTTCATTTGCGACCAGGAAATTGTTGAAAGAAACTTGGGCATCGTGTTTTTGCATGGACATATTTGGCTTGTAGTGCCTTCTGACATAGTCTTCTAAAATATAAACATCCATAGCCAGATCCATGGAAAACCTGCAGGGTGCTACTGACTGGATTTGATCAAACTAAGGAAAAGGACCAAGTTGTGATAAAACCTTTATACGTGAATTGGAAAATGATTGTGCCACCATTCTTTGCACTATTTACCCATGCGACCATCTAATTTCTTAGCAATTTGAGACCATTTTCACTCTCCATACTCTTCTACAAGCTTATCCACCAACCTGTAATTATTCTTCACTTTGTTAGAGAATATTGCATAAATAAATAATGACATATTAGTTAGGTCAGTGAAAGCTAGGGCTTATATTTTTCATAACATAATAGTTCCAAATAATAGGGAAGCATTTCCAATAGGGTGAAATCATGAATCCGGGTGTCTATTGGGGGGGGGGGGGTTATGAGAAAAGCAGTGTTGTTTTTCCAAGTTTGTCAACTTCAAGCAAAGAAAAATTAGATTTGTATTTAAAATTTAATTTTGTAGTAAAAACAAAAGTTGTAGAGAATTGTGTTAGCTTTCTATTGGTTCTTTTTTAGTTTTTTTTTTATTGGCATTTGATATGTAATTTTTGTAAGTGTTTGATAGTATGTTATTAATTAATGAAATTATGATAAATAGTCATGTTTTTTGACACCGGTGTATTCATTAATCAAGTATTGTTCATTAAAAACAAAATATGTTATGATTTTCTAGACAGATTGTATTGAAGGCTGTCTATAAGTTTGTATCCAACAACCACATGCAATAATTATTAGAATTTTTTGAAGTGGACCAATCTGAAAAACTACCATAAAACTGACATGTTTAGTTTGGCACAACATCTTCCCTAATTTCCAATTCAAAAAAAAAACTAAAACTACCCTTTTGAAGAAAACACATCAATGTTGGGCACCATGATTTTTCCAATTTTTTTATCATGTATTTAAGAATTTATTGATTTTTCATTTCAATGAATCCTATTAAATTTTGAAGCAATCCACACACCTTCTAAGAAATATAATAAATAAAATTAGTGGATCACACCAAATAAAAAAAAATAGCATCTATAGAAAGTAGATTGAATTATGTAACTAATGGTATTATTTGTGGAGAGAAATTGTAAGTATTTGATATGATCTGATCTATCCGAAATTGGAAGAAGAGTAAAAAACGAAATGGAATTCCATTTCTGAAAATTTACAGGTTTTCGGCCGAAAGTTACTTTTAACGGATTCCATTAATTTTAAAATTAGAAAGTTAGTTCTTTCTAACCTTAAAGTTAACGACATCCGTTAAAAGTAACTTTCGACCGAAAGTTAGTTCTATGTTTTCGGCCGAAAACATAAATTAGTTCGGCCGAAATATTACATAATATGAATTCGGAAAATTATTTGCATGGAATAGACACCCAGATTCACGATTTCACCCAATATTATTCTTTGTGAAAATTAAACAGCTAGACTTTATATTTATAACCAATCATATAAGTTATTACACACAACCAACATGCATAACTCCCAGAAAACCAAAGCCCCATGTCTTAACCAAAAGGAAAAAAATTGGATCCTCCTGTAAAATACTCCAGAGTTTCCACAATGAATGATATTATTGACTACAAATTATGATCCAAAATATATGTTACCTAGAAGACAAATTAGACTATATGGATTCAACATGTATGGATAGCTTAAGCATATTTTTTCATTGATAAAGAAAAATTACAAGAGAAGACTGATTGATCTATATAACACCTTCTACAATATTTATTATCCTCTTCAATACTATGATCATATAATTTCTTTTGTGAAGGATCCTTAAATAAATTCTTGTTGTAAATAACTTTACAAGGAAGATGGAGGGTATTAATAACCGGCCATGTGACAAACTACTCAAGTTTCAGGGAATCTAGAACTAGCCCGCTGTCGGTTTTCTCTTTCAATTGAAAATCTTATTTCTACGTCTATTTTCTGATAAGTTATTTTGAGAGGCATACCTTCAAATATATCCTTGATGTCTTGGATGTGAGGGTTATCGATGAGAATGAAGGGGGTGTTACATTTCTCGCTAATTGTTTCCAGAGTTTCTCCATCCCCAATGATGTATATCTCCTAGTGAAAATAGTTCTTAACGAATGGAGTCGTTGTAGCAACAGTTGTCATAAACATAATACCGAACTTGAAATAAAAACTAAAAAAAATGATATATTGTTTACTGCAGCCATGATTTTTGGAAATATATAAACATGAATGACTCGATTTCATTCAAATAAAACCCATCAACTCTTTAAAGCTTGATTATGAAAATAACAAGCTAGAAAAGCTTACTATTAACTTGCATTGAACCAATTTGGAGAAATATGTATCGTATTATCGTGTACCTAAACCAATGTGGACGATTGTCAATTTGGAGTGGAAATAGTGGGGGGGGGGCACAAACAAACTTGTGTTACCGCTTAGAGCCTCCCCGTGCTCCTTCACCGCACTTGCAAAATAACAAATGCTAACATCAACAAATATATAAATCGAGTACTCTCCAAGACAAATCTAGAACACAAATTAAAGAGATGGTAGCAATTCATAGTGCTGGGGAAGGGGGACAATTTAATTGTGGATTTGTATGTTTTTGTTAGTATTGAAAATTAGGAATATTAAGATTATTAAAAAAATGAAGAAATGAAAAAGTATTCAATAGGCACAGCGATCCAAATTTATTTAACCCACTTGACAAGTTATAGAACCGCAAACCTAGCCAATCATGCGGAGAAGCTACAAAAACAAGACGTTAGTGGGATGCCATATAACCATTCCAAATTTCAAGATTGACATCCCAACCTGCCAGCCATAAATAGTTTAATAATTACTTGCAGAAATATTTTCGAGGTTTAAGTGGATGATGCAAGCTATGGCATTGAAATGGGAATGCATTCCTGAGACAGAATCATCCCAATCAAAACTTAACACATTGATATTATTTAAAAGATTCATATAAATAATTCTTTTAAACTATACACAAACCACCAAAACTATTGACAGAAGAAAAATTTATAGACACTATGAGCAAATTAATAGGGGGTAAACGATTTATATATATCCCCTGTCGAAAACATAATAAGTCTCATGTATCTATAATAATACTAAAAATGCAACATAATAATTAATATTGTTATTTTGTAAATTACAATACTATTAGTGCAAATATAGTATGTTTTTTTTTCAATAACAACAACATCATTTCATATCATTCATTTTTTAATGGTTAAAAAATGATTTTTTAAAACAAATACAATTATCATTATCACTTTTATATTAAAAATATTGAATTAAATTTATGTCAATATAATAATATTGACACACGAGATATATTATTCAATGATAATAAATATGATTAAATTAACAACCAAATCACAACTATAACTATCACTTGTTATTAAGGATATTGATTTTGAATATTTTTAACCAACGCTTGGTCTTTGGACGAGGCCCACAATTATTAAAAAATGAATACGTAAATGTGATATATATATGAACCATTCAGAGTTCAACTTGATGGTGATTTGAATTGATTGTTATTGCTATCATGTTATAAATGGTATTAACTTTTATTTATAAATAATATGTTTGATTTTTTTATATCTTGTTGATGTTTGATAAATACATCTTCCAAGCGTTATTTGTAAATATGTATTACTCCTCAAATATATACATACATTTGAATGGTACAAAGTATGCATACATCATTGGCATTCCTAAATAAATATGAATTATTTATCCTTCCACAAATCAAATTTTACTTTCATGCAATTTAAATATGCAAACCACAAGGTGATTCCAAAATGTTCTTGTTTAACATTGATAACATTAGGACTAAACATCCATGCATAATAATGGTAATAAATGTGCACAAAATTAGTTTGCTTATAGTTTGGTGTTTTTTTAGGTAAATCCTCATAATTTCAAACAACAATCCTTTTACTCCCAATACCAATAGTTTATTGAACTAAAGTTTATACTACATATAATTCCATAATCACAAATATATCTACAACAAAATATATAAATCATTAAATTGAGTAATATGTAATTAAAGTAAAGTGATATTAAGGGTTTATGTAAGGTATTTGGAACCTTGCCAAGATGTGTTAGAACAATTTTCAATTATATAGAGGACCTTCTATCATAAGATCAAATCTTCCAAAGTGTGCATATATATGAGAGGATCAGTTAGGCATTCTACTATGTAGCTTAAAATTTAGTTAGAGTGGAGGGTCGAGAGTGGGGGGCGAGTATCTACGACAAATTGATTAAGGTTTGATCGATGGTGAGGGAATACATGATGAGATAGGTTGGTGTGTAGGAGTAGAGAGGGTTTTTTAAGGCACACATAATTCAACTTTATGGTCCTCTAGGTTCACAAAATAAAGCGCTAACCATCCTCTTTTGATCTTCCACTCTTTTGGTTGTGTTTCCTCTCCGCTACTTATTTCTTTGTTTTGCAAGAAGCAAGGTTACGTAGAGGAAGACCTAATGGCTAGGTATTTGGTGATGTTAAGAGAAGGAGAGATCTTAAAAATGGATCATACAAGATTTGTTCTTTGAAGTGAAGTTAGGGTTGGAAGATAGATTTGAATTCTCAAACCCTTAACTGATTCTAATGATGGTGTAGGAGGCCATAAAATAAGTATTTTAGACTCAAGTCACAATAAAACAATGTGTGTGGAAGAAAGGAAGTTAGGTTCGATTAGTGTTGGGGTATGATGTGAAGATGAACCAAGTTCTTTCTATAGCCTCTCAAGCAACAGTCAAACACTTTTAAGGTCATAACATATGTGCCAAAACCCTAAAAGGATGGTTGGGTTAGAATTTGGAGACATTTTTATATTATTGTCCTCAATTCCATATACTAGCTATAGGTTGGATGACAACTTTTCTTTGGTTCTCTTAGGATGGAGATACTTTATTAAGATAAAACTGGAGTTGGGATACAAGAATGCTAATCCTTAATACATTGATGATATTCTTTAATGCTAAGCTAAGGAAAACTGTAACACCCCGGTTTTGACCCTGTTGCATTAAATGTACATGATGTATATATTGTAATGATCATGGTGTGGAGCTAAAGGCCAAGGCCCCACCATTGATTGGTTATGCTATGTTTCGGATTTAAATTTGTCTGATAGATAATTGTAGCTGTGTATGATGTACAATTGCATCTGTGCATGATAAATGTTTATGTGTGCATGCTCTAGTTCAAAGCATTTGTTTAAGCATTCTGTTTCAGTAATTTTTATGAATTCACATGTTCATGGGGCTCTTAGCCCGGATGGTTAATGCCATGGGTCGCGTCCTCTTTGCCGGTCAGAGGGTTGGGGACGTGACAGCGTGGTATCAGAGCTCATGATTGCAGCATGGGCCTGAATGGACCACGTAGAGGCAGTGACAGAAGCAGAAATTCTTTCTGCCCAACAGAGATCAAAATTTGATGACTCGAAAATTCAAAAATTTGCCTAAGTGTTGAACAGTCGGAACACTTAGTGGTAAAGACTTTCGCTGTAGCGGAAGAGTTAGCGGGAAATACTTTCGACATAGCGGAAGAGCTAGGCGGAAGCATGCCCGATGTTTGAACTGTCAGATCATCGGAAGAGTTAGTGGTAACGACTTCCAACGTAGCGGAAGAGTTAGACGAAAGCGCGCTCGACGGGAACAGTTGAAGGAAAATCGCAGGAAAATTGTCTAAGTGATTCGACGTCCGTCGGAAGAAAATAGCTGATCGTGCGCCCGCCATTGCGGAAGTCTAGAGCACTAGACTTTCGATGTGAAAAGGCTGCTGACACCGTGAAAGAAAGTTTGAAATTTTTCTAAGTATAGAAATGATCGGCCATCGGAAGAAGATAGAGGTTTGATGTTCTGCCGTTGCGGAAGCCAAAGGCACTAGCCTGCCGATGAGGAAATACTGCCGCCAGAAGAAGATGGTGTTTTGTGCGGCGTCGTTTCGAAAGCCGAAAGCACTAAGTCTTCCGATGAGAAGCGACTGCCGACGCTGATTAGAGTGTGTCACAGTAGATTTTCCCGCCGATTGGGAGAAGATCGAGGATGTTGGGCCGCCGTTGCGGCTGCTAAGGAAATTAATTCGCCGACGCGAAGAAGAAAATAGAGCCGGTCAAGCGACGAAAAGGAAGACAAAAGGGAAAGTTTTGAAAAAACTTCTAAGTCCGGGAATCATTGGCCATCGGCGATGATTAGTGGATAGAGCTTCCAACAGCCGATGGGCTACGTCGGATGAAGTTAGTGGATTGAACGTCCGCCGTTGCGGCTGTCCAATGGACTATCTTTCCGAAGGGTTAGAAGATCCGATTTTCGACGAACAATGAAAGAAGCTAGTTGTTCCGATTTCCGATGGACAGCGGAGAAGTTAGTGGTTTGGGCTACCAAAACGTCTGATCAATAGTGGAAATGAGAGCCAATTTTGCATAAGGAAAATTTGAGTTTCCGTGGGATTTTTCCAGCCGATTTCAACTGTTTTTTAGTGAATTTTCAGGGCTAAAAAGAGGAAAAGTGATAGCGATTTCATGCACCAGATTGCACGGAAACCAATGATTTACAAAAAAAAAAAACGAGGGCGTTGCCCTCGACCCGCCCTGCAGTGGCGTGGGTATGATGCTCAAGATTCTTATGAGCGAGCAGAAGATTCCGTGGGATAAAATGTCCGTAATAGAAATGATGACATTGAGTCTAATGGAAGGAGATTCCAAGAGACACCGTCAGATGTTGCAGCTACCATGAGAAGCTTGATCAAAGCCCAGGAAGAGCAGCATCAGTTGAATGCTGCTATGTGCAAAGTTTGACAGAATTGCAGAGAAAGATAGACTCTGGATGAGGTACAGCAAGACCAGAAGGCAGTAAGAGCAGTACTAGGAGAAGGAGAAGGACTCCTAGTGGATCATCTGATTCTGAAGAATCCAGCGGGGATTCAAGTCCTTCTTCTCATAAGAGGAAAAGAAAGAGACACCATAGGGATTGCTCTCGGGATGAATTTAAGAAAGCTAAACCTCCTACATTTGATGGTGAAGTAAAGACTGGACAAGAGGCTGAAGCTTGGCTTCTTGGGATAAAGAAGTACTTTCAAGTGCATGACTATTCAGGAAACATGAAGGCAAGAGTTGCCATATTCAATCTGAATGGAAGGGCATCCATTTGGTGGGAACACTTCAAGCAAGTAAAGAGGATCAGTGAAAGGAGGCTTAAGTGGAAACAGTTCAAGAAGTATTTCAAGCAGAAATACCTCTCTGACAGGTATTATGATGACAAGATTAAGGAGTTCCATGAGATGAGATTAGGACAGTAGACCATGGAAGAGTATGCAAATAAGTTTTTGGAGCTGTTGAGGTATGTCCAGTACATCACAGATGAAAAAGTGAAGATCCAGCGTTTTCTGAGTGGATTACCTCGGTCTTACAAAGATAGAATTGAGTTTTATGAACCTAGAACTCTTGAGGAAGCAATAAGGAAGGCTAAGTATTGCTATGAGCAAAGCAAAGGTAAACTTGATTACCATATGGCATGGAAGGACAAGAAGAATGAGAAGTTTGACCAAAGAAAGAAAGGTTTCAAACCTTCTAATTTCAGGAATCAGCAGAAGCAACCATCCCAAGCTGCGAGTAAGCCAGTTGGAGTGACAGGAGAAAAGCCTAAAGATCCACAACAAAGTAGAGGGCCACTCCAATGTTGGAAATGTGGAGGACCCCACATGCGCAGGAATTGTCCACTCGAGAATGAGAGTGCAAGGCCAGCTTATAACGTTCAAGAAGCAGAAACAGTGGGTCAAGTAGCAAGGGTAGTCCCTAGGATTTATGCAGCACTGGAGGACCTCCAGGAAGATCACCAATCAACTATGGTTGAAGTAACAGGTAAGATTGTTGAGCAATCTGTTTCTATTTTGATTTACCCTGGTTCTACGCACAGTTACATTACTCCTAGAGTAGTGGAGATTTGTGCTTTTAAGAAAGTAAAGCATAGAAAGTCTTGGTTAGTTCAGCTAGCCACTGGAACTAAGAGAAAGGTCAGTGAAGTGGTAGAGAAATGTCCATTGGTCATGGATGGATTGGTCACTTGTGTAGATCTGAATGTTCTACCGCTTGGTTCCTATGATGTTCTCATTGGAATGGATTGGTTAGAAGCTCACAGAGTGAAGCTTGATTGTTACAATAAGACTTTTGAATGCATGGATGAAGAAGGGAACCTAGTAGTTGTGAAAGGTATTCCAAAGGTGATTTCAGTACGACAGGTTTCAACAATGCAATTAAAGAAGTTCTGTAGGAAGGGTTTCCAGTTGTATGCAGCTCATATTTTGGAGGAAACGAGAGATGAAAATCCTAGGTTGATGACATTCTTGTTTATTCTAAGAATGAGGAAGAGCATGAAGAGCATTTGAGATTGACATTGAATTTGCTCAGGGAGCATCAGTTGTATGCGAAACTAAGCAAGTGTGACTTCTATAGAGATAGAATTCAGTACTTGGGTCACATTGTCTCAGAGGAGGGTATATCTGTGGACCCTGAAAAGATTGAAGCCATTATGAATTGGCCTACTCCAAGAAATGTGACAGATGTAAGATCTTTTATGGGATTTGCAGGATACTACATGAGATTCATTGAGGGATTCTCCAAAGTTGCACATGCCATCACTTCTTTGCAAAAGAAGGGGATGAAGTTAGAATGGACATCGAGGTGTGAAGAAAGCTTCCAGCAGTTGAAGAGTCTTCTTAGCAGTGCACCAGTATTGAAAGTTGCAGATCCAGAAAAAGATTTTGTGGTGTGTACTGATGCATGTGGACAAGGGCTTGGAGGAGTCTTTATGCAAGACAACCACGTGATATGTTATGAGTCGAGAAAGTTGAAGGAGCATGAGAAGAACTATGCCACTCATGATCTAGAGCTTGCAGCCATAGTACATGCCCTCAAGATGTGGAGACATTACTTGATGGGTAGGATATTTGAGCTCAGAACAGACCATTGTGGGCTAAAGTATTTGTTTGATCAGCCTACTTTGAATGCTAGGCAAGCAAGATGGCTGGAATTTGTATGTGAGTTTGATTTTGAAATCAAGCACATAAAGGGAAAATAAAATAAGGTAATTGATGCACTCAGTAGGAAGGTGCAGGAAATGCATGTGGCATCACTTAGTATTTGCCAATCATATTTGAGGCAACAGATTGTTAATCATGCTACTGGAGATGAATTGTATGAGTAGGTAAAAGACAAATTGAAGCAGAAAAGTATTGAGAAGAGGTATGAGGGATATAAATGGGAAGAATATGGACTTCTCACTTATAAAGGTAGAATTTATATTCCATATGTAGCAGATTTGAGGAGAGTTGTTATGGATGAAATCCATCAAGCTCCGTATTCTGGTCACCCAGGATATTAGAAGACAATTGCTACAGCTAGAAAGCAGTACTTTTGGCTAGGTATGAAAAAGGACATGGCTGAATACATTTCAAGGTGTATGAAATGTCAACAAGTAAAGGTTGAGAATCAACACCCTGCAGGTTTGTTGCAGCCTTTGCCAGTTCCAGAATGGAAATGGGAAGTTATTTCCATGGATTTTATTACAGGGTTGCCGATGACTTGGAGACAACATGATTCCATCATGGTTGTGGTAGACAAGTTGACAAAGGCAACACATTTTATACCAGTTAAGTCTACGCATAAGACTGATGACATTGCAAAGATATTCATGAAGGATATATTCAAATTGCATGGGTTTCCGAAGGCAATAGTCTCTGACAGGGATGTCAAGTTTACTTCAAACTTTTGGAAGGGGTTGTTTGCAGATTTGGGTACAAATCTAAACTTCAGCACTGCATACCATCCTCAGACAGATGGGTAGACAGAGAGAGTTAATCAGGTGCTTGAAGATATGCTTCGTATGTACGTAATGGACAAACCAACCAAGTGGGAAGATTACTTGCACTTGGTAGAGTTTGCTTATAACAATGGACATCAGGAATCCTTGGGGATGAGTCCATATGAAGCTTTGTATGGAAGAAGGTGTAGAACACCAATGACTTGGGATAATCCAATGAACAGGATTGTGCTTGGGCCAGAATTGCTCAGGGAAATGGAGCAAGAGGTTGTAAAGATCAGACAGAAGCTAAAAGCAGCCCAGGATAGGCAGAAAAGCTATGCGGATAAGCATAGGGTGAACATGGAGTTTAGTGTTGGGGATCATGTTTACCTCAGAGTGAGGGCAAGGAAGAGTTCCTTAAATCTTGGAAGTTGTGCCAAGTTGTCACCAAGATATTGTGGGCCGTTTGAAGTGCTTGAGAGAATAGGGCCAGTTGCATATAGACTTGCATTGCCTGCTAGCACTAGGGCTCATAATGTTTTTCATGTTTCTTTGCTTAAGAGATATGTACATGATCCTAACCATGTGATAAATTGGGATGTGATTCAGGTGGAACCCGAGGGAGAGTTCCGGATCGAGCCAATGCGCATCCTTGACAGGAAGGTCACAATGCTCCGGAATTGGGCCATAGGGTAGGTAAAGGTGCAATGGGAGCACTACGGACCTGAAGAGGCTACTTGGGAGCTGGAGGATGCCATGCGATTGGCACATCCATTTTGGTTCAATTTTGTAGAACACTGAGGTGATACCAGTGTAGAATTTTGTTCAATTTTGTAAAGCACTGAGGACAGTGCTATTGAAGGGGGAGGGGAATGTAACACCCCGGTTTTGACCCCATTGCATTAAATGTACATGATGTATATACTGTAATGATCATGGTGTGGAGCTAAAGGCCAAGGCCCCACCATTGATTGGTTATGCTATGTTTCGGATTTAAATTTGTCACCGATGGTACATTGGGGCATGCGGCATACATATCAAGTTTTAGCATCATGTAAATATGCATCTTTAATTAAAATGAACCCGACCAGCTACGATTGCGGCAACTAAATTGAGAAGGGGCATGATTTTCACAAGGATAAGGGTGGGGGAAAATTGTCAAACCTTGGCCAATGGGAGGGAAATACCCATGTGTCTTCTTTCTTTGTCTTACCCAACCACCTCCATTAAGAATTGCTGGTGGTGGTTGAGGCAGTTATTGTTTTTGGGAGTGGGGTGGCAGGACTGTCAGTCCTTGCCTACACGCACACTCCACTAGCAAGGAAGAATCACGTAGGCATACCACTCTTCTTCCACGGCAGTGCTGAACCACTCACACCCTTCATTCATCCACTTCACCGCGTGTTATCTCCACAGTCTGATCATCCGCTCGCAGAGGTTTGTGTCATCCTCACACAGAAGCCATTGCCTGTCGTTTTGTTCATCCTCATGCACATGCAGTTGTTCTACTGGATCCCATGCAGCCAGGAGGGGAGCCGCTTATCGGTGGTCATTCACGTTTTTCCCCAGAGTGGAATCGGGTATGTTTTTCCTTTGTGTTTTGGGGTCAGGTGCAAGCTTCACTCACGCATAGGCTGAGAGTACGCAATTTCTTCCCCAGTGAGGGACTGTGTAAGTCTTCTCCGTTTTCTTAATTGTCCAGGACGGACTGTTGTCTGCCATATGTGGTGATTGTGTATGCTGATACGTTTCTTGCTGGGACTGTTGTTTTCCCATGTCATGAGTTGTGGTTGTTGTTACATTTGAGGACTGTTGTAATTCGTTTGGGAGTCGTTTTGGCCACGATAGGGCCAAGAACGACTCAGGAATCGTTTCCCCTGTTAAGCTGTAACAACTGATTGATTGCATGTGTACAATGTTTGGTCTTCAGACTGTGTTGGGGGTAGGGATGGGGGCTTGGTTTGCTTGATAAACCTGGTGTGTTGGAAACCACACAGACAGAGCTAGAGAGATGGCTTTCTTCTCCACAACCCCTGAATAACACTGGAAGGGAATGCAGGGCCCGAGGGACTATGTAGCAGAGAAGGGACTGATTCCTTGTGTTGGGTGCGTGTGGGTGTTTTAGAAGCCAGGCTAGTTCTGGTGGAGGTGTTCTTGGCTGTGCAATGAGCTCACCAGCTTAGCATTTAGCCTTTCCCACTCCTGGATGGCCTGATAAACCCACTGTGTTGGCTTGTCTATGGTTTGTGTATCCTTGGCTATGTGTAAGCATGCTTGTTCCCTTATTCCTTGGAGAATCATACCCAGCTCGGGGGTGGCAGTGCTGCTGAGAGATTAAGGAGCACGCTGGCCTATGGTTGGGTGGAACGTTGCAGCGACGTAGTTGGTTGCGGATCGAGTTCTTCATAAGATAAGTGATCTTGTCCATTTTTACTTCTGCAACCATATTTTCTGTTAATGAATGTGATGGACATGTTGAATGAATGCTTGTATGAATGTATGATGTTTCCGCTGTGTCTGATAGATAATTGTAGCTATGTATGATGTACAATTGCATCTATGCATGATAAATGTTTATGTGTGCATGCTCTAGTTCAAAGCATTTGTTTAAGCATTCTATTTCAACAATTTTTATGAATTCACATGTTCATGGGGCTCTTAGCCCGGATGGTTAACACCATGGGTCACGTCCTCTTCGTTGGTCGAAGGGTTGGGGACGTGACGAAAACCTACATTATTCTTCTATGGGTCAAATTACATGGTCTTCTATTGAAGTTTTGATCGCCTAGGGTTCTAAATGAAATAGGGAATGCAATTTGCCCTATATTGAAGTATATTTGAGCTATTTGGAGACAATGGTAATCACATTTGGAAGGATTTTGATAGGTATAGATATTTGTGAGGGGTTAGTAGAATAAATGTTTATTCAGAGAGGTCTTATCACTGATTTAGAGATACTAGAATACATTATTATTGATTTTAGGTTCATAAGATGCTACAAACATAGTCATTTAGTGGAAAACTACTCCATTAATATAAATCATTAACTTTGGGTTAAGAAACTTTGCCCACATTAGAGGAAATTTGGGGTCTAAAATGGGCCTTATAAGAAAACGCGCCAACAATAAATTTTGCGCCAACAATAAATTTTGTGAGTTGGAATTCAAGAACCAATAGAATTTCAATAAAATGAGTCAACCATAATGGTTGAATTGACATATTTGTCATAGAAGAAAACTACTTTTTTTGTTCGTATTTTCGACGTATCTCCCTGTGTTTTTACTCAAATTCTAAGCGGGAGAGGTTGTTGGCTGCGGAATTTAATTCCGCATCCAACGAGTACCCACACTGCATACTTTTGACGGACCCCGCTACCCCAAAAACAAGAAATACCTGAAAAAATGTAATGATGACATCGTTGGTAACTGAGCCTATGATAATGGCTTGTATGGAGTTCACTTGGGTTATCTTTCTTCTTGTAATTGCAGGACTACAAATAGGTTTGTGCAAATATGGTGTTGTTTTTGAAATACGGTCTCAGGCATTGATAGAATAAGAAGCTCGATCCGTGGAGATGAAGGATAGCTCGTAGGTGGATCAAGACAACAATCCTCAAGATGATCATGAAGTTTTTAATTAGCTGATTAATTAAAATATGTAAATAGACAGAGATTTAGATTAAAGATTACAAATCAGTAATAAATCGAGATTTGAAGAGGCATGAGTCCATTCTGAAGAGATGTGCACTGATAATTTAATTAATTAATCAATTAAAATAGTAACAAACAAAGTTAAAAATAAATTGAAGAGGTGTAAACATTTGAAAGAAGAGAGATTTGAAAGGGTATGATGGAGAAAAGTCGTTACTCTATATCGAAAAGGCATGATGGTTAAAAAGTCCCCTTGGGTATTGAAGAAGATTATATAATTAGAAAATCGAAATAGAAGAATGTTTATCTAGGTGGATTAAAAATGTAATATCTTGGTGGATATTCTACCATTAATATGGACCTTGTGTTCATACAAACAGATTGGTGTCTATTGACAGGTTGGAGCTTGTCGGAGGATTGAATTCCTCTTTACATGCCGGGTCATGTATGCAAATTGGGTTTTGTAGGAAAGTTGGATCTTTCTAGGAAAGTTGGATCTTTCCATATAGCTGGGTCTAGATAGTTCATGCTATGTAATGTTAAATTTTATTTAGTAAAAAATACATTTGACGTATTCATATGTATGACTCATTAAAGGTCATTTGTGTCCACTGATTCACCCACCTCTTAGTGTCTCAGACATGTTTAACAATTGGTATCAGAGCGGGTTGTCTTTGAACAACTCATTGCTGGAAGGCTGATCCGAAAGGAAAACAAGTCCATTTTTAAAAGAAAACAAGTCCATGTACGACATTGCAGGAAGAGAGAGATTCAGCTATACGAAAACTTTCTATTACCCATGATCATCTTAGAAAGTTGGTCTAGCAACAAGAGAGGATGACTGAGCATAGTGAAGAGCTAGTTGATCGTCTACGCCATGCAGAGTCCAATGAAGTTGGAGGAGAGAACATGCAATCTTTTGTGGCATTGGACATCCTTGTTGCTGACTGTAACAAGTTCATAAAACAATTGCAGGAAGCATTGGATGAAAGATCACAGTATGAACCCACTATAAGATAAGATAAGATACAACTTGCTTGAACCCACTATAAGATGCCTAAAATATCCAATTAATCTACCTTAAAAACCTTATCCCAATTTTTACGATAAACTCCATGGTAACAGCAATAACTGGTGGAAAAATAACTGTAACAACTTCTACTAACGATGGTAACACCTTCAACAAATAATTAACAGTCTGGCAAGAAACAGTGTTCCCTCATAAACAAAGGTTGTGTGTAATGTAGTACTTGACAAACCCTGAAAAAGGTTAAAAAGGAAGAATGGGAAATGAGAGAGCATAAAACAATAGATAGGTCTGAAGCAACTAGATGTCTGGTTCCATCCTGTTGAGCTTACACTGTAATAAACAATATTCCGTTACACTTATTCTAGTCAATTAATCAAATATTTTGATGCGTTGCGTGTATATTGAAACTCAGTCAGTTTGATGGGACGAAAATTTTAGTGCTTGTAATTTTAGACGTTTGTAAACTTTGATTCCCTCCGAAAAATTGGTGTTTCTCATTATTTTCACATCAGCACCGAGCATAAGCTACTAGAGCAAGTAGAAAACCAAATCCTCTTTCCCTATCAATCCCAACTTGTGGAAAACGAGCATTCAGGCTTCCTTGATTTATTTAGGGATGACAAGAAAGAAGATCTTTCTAGGATGTACAGGCTTTTCCATAAAATACCCAATGCTTTCGAACATGTCACAAATATGATTGAACAGTGTGTATCCGACCAAGGAATGGCATTAGTTAAATGGATAGAAGATGCAGTAAACAATGGTGATACATGTGCCAAACAAGAACATGAATTTGTGCTAAAGATTGTTGAATTTCATGACAAGTGTATGGACTATGTTGTTGGTGCATTTCAAGAAGATGAAAGGTTTTTCATGGCTATAAAAACAACATTTGCATAATTTTCCAATGAAGGAATGGTAGGAGAGATAATTGCAAAATCGCTGGCTACATTATGTGATAATGTGCTTCAGATGCAAAATATCTATCCTAACAGTGAGAGTATTCTTGAAAAGGGTGTTAACCTCCTCGAGTATATAAATGATAGAGAATTGTTTTGTGAATTTTACACGACAAAACTGGTTGACATACTAATATTACTGGGTATTTATGCAAATGTATATCTTGAGCGAACCATATTGTCAAATATCAAACTCCATTTAGGTTTTGAACTTCAATATGGGATGCATATTGAATGATTTTACAGTTGCGATGGAGAATGGGGCTGAGTTTATGAATTCAAACATGCATCCTGGAATAGATTTAGGTGTTACAGTGCTAGCTTCTAGATTATGGCCAACTATTGAGTCTTCTGAACGTAATGCACCATGGGAAATGCAAAAATACATTGATATATTCGATGGCTTTTATTGTACAAAATATGTGCATCGTAGACTGACATGGATATATTCCATGGAGAACTGTAATATCATTGGCAATTTTTAGAACTTATAGTATCACTTTACCATGCAGCAGTGCTTTTATTGTTTAATTCATCAGATCAAAAGCTGAGTTATAAACCAATAAAATATCGATTGAATATAGCAGATGAATATGAAGATCTTGCCAGAGTACTTCATTCACTGGCCTGCAAAAACTATAAGATTCTTTCAAAAGATCCCAACAATAGAAGAATAGGTGAAGATGATATATTTGAATTCAATCCAGCCTTTACATCTGAATTCAACAAGATCAGGATTCCACTTAAGATGCAAGACACCGAAAGTGTTAATGATGACATACTACTTGCGGTTGATGCTGCAATACATCGCATAATGAGGAGCGAAAAAGTATTAACAACCCAAGAATTAATTAGTGAATGCGTCGAGCAGTTGCCATGGATGTTCGAACCAGACTTTGGATTAATAAACATGCGAATTGAATTTTTCATTTCAAGAGAGTACTTGGTACGGGACAATGAAAATTCTGATATCATTCGATATATAGAGATACAACCAATTCAAGGAAACAACCAATTCACACATACAGTCAATTCACAGTGTTAATAAGCTTGAAAGCATGAGATACAGCCAATTCACAGATTGAAGCGTTCATCAGGATATGTTGTTGTTATATCACACAATAACTAGAACGTTGCAAACTGTAATTAAAAAGTTTCTTCTGATTTTAGATGATTATAGGGAAGGATTGATTTCTGGAGTTAATCTGTCTGTTGTGGTACCCCAAGCCATAGGAATTTCTCTCTGTAACAGAATTGGCAACTCCGCTGGGGAGGTCCTAGTCATTTTTCCTTTGGGGGTTTTTATCAGCATTCAATGTTCTTGAATTGCTCTGATTTCTCTGTTTCTGAGTCGGGTATGGGGGCATGTTTTCCTGGTAGTGTCTGATAGGAGTTAATTTTGTCTCAGCTTATCTGTTTGCCTTCATTTTTATCTCTTTTTCTTCCTGTACTTGAGTTTTTGCCTCACATCGCATGTACACGCAGTTTTGACTAAGATATCTACGTATATACGTGGGTTTTCTGCACACAGTCACGTATGCCCTGAGTTTTTCCTTTTAGAGGAAGATTGAGTGTTACTGGGTGATTTTTGATGATTGCCGAGTCTCCTTAGATGCTTCTAGAGTTTGTATACACCTCTATTTCTAACCAGAGACACCTTTTAGGGTAAATTTTGTTTTTAAGAATGTTCTTGTCATTGCATTTTCGATTTTTTGTTTTGGGATTAGTGCATTAGGTCTCTTTTACCTTAGTGCTTTGCGTGGGTGCTGTTTGATAGTGCTTGCAGAGTCTGGGGGTGGTAGAGTCATCCTTTTGATTTATTATCCCATTTTTATTCAAAAAATCCAAAACTATTTGCTTCTTTGCATCATTATGCATCATTGCACTTTGCATTTTGCATGGTACTTGCACTAGGTTAACTTAGAGAAGTATTAGTCAGGCTTTCATATAGGAATGATTGCATTTGTCATTTGAAGAAAATTTTGCATTTGACGTAGTAGCATGCCCTGTTTTTCATTCGACACAATGCATTTGCATTGATTGTTAGGTGTGCATTTTACTTCATGTTGTGTCATAACACCATTGGTTGCACGATCATCTACCTTTTTGAGTAATAAGCCAAGTAAAATCAACGCTTAATTAAAATGGATTACACTATTTTATTTTATAGGGTACACCAACAAGATTAGGTTTTAGGCTCTTGGAATAGTTCATTGTGAGTAAATTCTCCAAGACCACTAAACAAAACATGTATGTGTCTTTCCAGGTGAAAGTGTGAAATTCCTTGGTATAATTAGTGTTTCTCAGGATCCTCCTCTTACAAGGGAGTTAAGCACGAGGCAGTGTGAGCGGTTATTGATTGGGATGACCCCTAGTCATAACTGAGTAGCACCGAAGATATTTCCAGGATTGTATTCGTATCTGGGGGCTCTTTCGAGAGTTTTGGGCTTTGCTACCTTACCCATATGGTCAATCCCGCCTGCAACTGTCCGCTTGAGTATTGATTATATTGAGGTGACATTAGTTGCCTTACCTAGGTTATCGAGGGGGTACTTTGTAGGGGTTATTCTGTAGGTGTCCTGGCTAGGTTGAGGTTGGACAACAGAATCTCTATATGCGTTGAAGCTGAGGGCCATAATAATTGGTTACGAACCTCCGCTTGTTGTGTATGGGAGTCTCAAGCCTCTCCTAGGTGAGACATACCTACTTCAGTCGGGAGCTCACATATCCTACCCTTGTTTGCTTGTGATTGGCTTTAGATTATATAGTTGTATGCTTTGTGCACGCTAGCTTGCTTAGGGTTTGCGTAATTAGAAGAGTCTTTTCCATTTTTTGAGTCATTGTGGATTTGGGTGTAGCGCTTCGTCGTTCTCGTCGTTTAGCAGGACTTTTTCCTTCTACATATCCTCCTCCTTTGGGAGAGAGAAACAGACAGTCCAGGAGGACTACTTCTCATATTGATTCACACACAATGGGAGATCACAAAAATGAAATTCTTGAGTTGTCTTCTCCACTTCACGAGGTTGGGGAAGAAGATCCAATTCATGTATATGATCCTTCACCTGATATACCTACACACTCTGGGTATGATCCCTCATTCACAGGTCACCGATATTGGATTCTGGGTGACGAGACTCATCATGAACCTACGAGCACTAGTTATGTTAATTATGGCATGTCTAGTATCCCTGCACATGATCCAGCACAACATGGCGAGTCGTAATTTGAACCTAACACTACACCTGAGGGAACTCCTATTCCTTTCCATGCGGAGATATTTCGGAACATGAGTCACATTGCACCCTCCATCTTGGCGGTGGAGGCTACATCACATGTTCATCCTAGACCTAGTGTTAGTAGTCCTATTTGGATACCAAAACCAAGACGAGTGACTATAGGGAATACCACTTACATCACTTCACATGTCCCTTTGTCCTCTATTCCTAGTTCTTCGAATGCTATTCCTCCCCCTCATTCACGTGGTCCTTTGGTCCGGAATGTTGCTACTAGTCATGTTCATACTACAGCTACTCACGTAGTCGTGTCTCAAAGTCAAGTACCTCCTGTTGTATTGGGAGGTCATATTCCTACTTCTGGAATGTCCTATGGTCTATTGCAGAGAGTTCTCCATATTCCTACTTATGGAGTTTCTCATGGGACATTTCATGGAGCTTCTCATGGACAATATTATGGACAACAGTATGGACAAGGTTATTCACCTTATGGGTACGAGTATCAACAACCCGCTTACTCTTCGAATTATGGCTTTGTAGGTCCACATAGTCAAGGTACACCACATTATGGTGCTTCCATGCCACCCTACACGGGTCAAACGTGAGGAGGATACTATGGCCATGGCCATGGTGGTTATCGTAATCAGTATTATGTGAACCAAAACTATCAGGGAGCATGGCATCGACCTGCTCAACCTAGGCTCCCTTTCCTCGCAATGTTAAATTTACCTGACTTGTCGAGACTAATGAATGATCCGGTATCTCATGACCCGGCTTGGTCGGCTGTCCCTAACAATATTCCCTTAGACATTCCCAAATTCAAGGGAAAACTAGGAGAATATCCTAGTGAAAATGTTACTACATTTCACCTTTGGTGCTCTTCTAATTACTTACATGATGATTTGATCCGTTTAAGGCTGTTTCAACGCACCCTCACCAGGCGTGCAGTGAAATGGTACATAGAGTTACCTAGGGGGGCATTCGTTTTGTTCAATGACCTAGCTATGACTTTTCTCAATCACTTCCAGCTACCAGTGCGTTACGACGTTGGTATGGAACTCTTGTCGACATTTTGGTAGGACAAGGCCACACATATCTTATACCATATCCAAGAGTGGCGTAGACGGAAGAGATTGATTAAAGCCTTCATACCGTCGGAGTTTCTCCTCGAGTGGTTCCTTAAATCGTTACTACCTTATCTAGCGAAGGATGTTTCTACATCTGGAGTCCAGAATGAGGAACAAGCCATTTTTAGGGCGTAGGAATTGGATTTGATTTATGCTCAATTCAGACTGTTATATGAGATCATTCCTAACGCTTCGCGTTCTAGTTTCTACCCTAATGTCAAACCTGGACCACATGTCGATGGCATTGTTGGTTGTACGAGTACCAAACCTGTGGATTCTGCTGTGCAACAGGTGAGTCAATTGTCTATCAACCAATCTGCCTCGAGAAAATCCACGACTTCATATCAACCCACCCAAATGACGAGTGTGCTTTTGGTGCAATCGTCGGACCAGAAGGGTAACCAACAACCCAGAAGGAATAAGAAAAAGGGTAAAAACAATCGTAAGGGTGGGAATAGGAATGAAAATGCCAATTTTAATGACAAGAACGCCCAAAATGCTGGGGGGGACAAGCAGTCTAAATGTAAGGTTAAGTTTCCTTGCAAGTTGTGTAAGGATGACCACCTCACTCACTTGTGCCCTCGTATGGAAGACGCCTCGAGGTTCATAGCATAGGGCCCAGCTGTGCTGACCAATCCTTTACCCCATAATCAAAACATGAACTCGAGGACCCATGATCAGTCTGGTGGAGATCAAGATCTACCAGAAGCCAGTAGTGGTCATGGTTGCATCAACATGGTGCGTGCTACTAAGGTTGTGACTCGTGCGAAGGACTATGGTTCGTCACAACCAGACCTTAGAAAGGAACTTGCTCCACCCGGGAGTCATTTGCGTATTGAAAACCCTGCAGATAAACCTGAAGTCACACCTCGCATTCCTAAGGGATTCCTAAAGAGTTTGGGACACAATCCTAATTCCCGAGCTACCCAGAACTATTTAGGCCACACTGCTTGTGCGATGTCTGCACTTGAAGTACTTCAGAGTTGTCATTCGCAAAGGAAGGCTTTACTTTCTACTCTTGCTATTAACGATGATAACTCTTCCTTTGTCATCAAATTTGAAACCGTGGGACTATAGCCTCGCTTGCCTTACTATGTGTCTCTCTTGATTCATGTAGAATGTCTTAACATGACCGTCAAATGCACTGATTGACAAAGGCACTACTGCTTCCATGATGTGTTTGTCATGTTGGAAGGGTTTGGGTTCCCCCGAGTTGTCTAAATCCGCTGCCATGTTGACTGCCTTTAATGGTAGATCGTTTCGGCTGCACGAGATTCTTCCTTCTCTTAAGGTCCGTTTGGGAGGGAAGACTGTTGCGATCGAGGTTGAGGTGGTTGATGCACCCATTGATTACAATCTGTTAATGGGTAGGAATTGGATGTATAGTATGCAAGCTGTAGCTTCTCCTCTATTTCGAGTTGTAGGCTTTCGATTTGATGGGAAGATTGTTACGATTGATCAGACATCATTCAAAAATCTGAGTGTTACTGCATCGTCGGGAGCTTCTATCCTGATTATTGATCATTCTCAGCCAACAACTGGGAGTGTGGGTGTTGGCATGTATCCATCCCTTATGGGAACCTTTAGTTGTCCTGCACCCGTTCTTATGATCAGGTCTAGTTCCGGTGGGGCTTCATCTTCATTGAGTTCGGTGTCTTTTCGTAATACCCATATGGAAGATCCTTGGATCCTTCCTACACCAAGTCCTTCGAGTAAGCCTATCGAAACAGACGTGCCATTGCCTGCAGTAATGATAGCATATCAAGTGAATCATGAATGTGTTGCAGAGCCTAGTCCTTCCTCTTCGCAGACAGAAGAGTAGGAACCATATGTGCTGCCTGCATGGGCAGTTGATTCTTCTCACGCACATGATTTCCTTGATAGTGTTTTTCCATCAGATGAAGCTATTATTGAGGCCATGTCTGGGGTTGAGCCACATTGGGAAGAGTTACATCACAGATCTTATTTTCTTCCTGAGCTTGACCATTTGGAGTGTGAGTACTTCAGGGAGATTCTTAGTGAGAGAATTGGTAGTACTGTGGTTCCATTGAGCTCTCCTGGTCCAATGGCTGATGGAAACATGGTGAATATATATCCTACCATCCCTATCAATATCTCTCGCGATCCTGTCAAGATTGAGAATGTCTATATTGGGGCAGAATGTTCCCATGCTGAGATTCAAGAGTACACTGAGTTGTTCAAATCTTTTCGTGATATATTTGCTTGGTTATACGAGGAAATGCCAGGTATCGACAATCGTATTGTCGAATATGAAATTAAGACCTACCCAGGTGCGAAGCCTGTTCGACAACGCTTGCGTGCGGTGAATCCTAGGGAAGCACTCGCGATTAAGGCTGAGATAGAAAAGATGTTAAATTCCAGTTAAATGCGAAATCCCTTCATTGAAGCTAGCCATAGAGCTTTTACCAGACAGTTCCCCATTGGAGGAACGTTTGGTCCACTTAGAGCAACTTGATGAGCAACGTCGAGATGCCTTAGTGGCTCTAGAAGTAAATAAGCGTTGCGTTAAGGTCCAGTATGATAAATCTATCCATTCGAGGAGGTTTAGTGAAGGAGATTTAATCCTTTTGTGGGATCAAGCTAAAGAACCTTTGGGAGCAGGAAAGTTTAATTCCATGTGGCATGGTCCTTACATTGTCAAACGTGTTTTAGAGAAGGGAGCCTATGAGCTAGTAGATTACAAGGGGACAGCCTTGGTGAAGCCTAGAAATGGGCTATATCTTAAAAAGTACTATGCATGATCCTCAGCCAGGGCTGATTATTGTATATTATTGTACAGTGTTTTGCATAGTTAGATTTTTATTATGGTGATGGGGTTTGTTGATTAGCTTTCGTTTCTTATGGAAGATGTCAACGGAGTCTTTTGTCTATATAGGATTCACTGATGGTGCTAGCCGTCACACTCAACACTTAGCCTCTGTTGCTTGGGTGATTTATACTCCTACGGGTCATGTATTGTCTTCAGGAGGCATATGTTTACGACCCTCTTCAAACAATGTTGCCGAGTATAGTACCGTTATCGAGCTTCTATGGGATGCCATTTCATATGGTGTTCTCTCTCTTGAGGTACATCTTGATTCGCAGTTAGTAGTGTCACAACTAACTGGCTTATATCATGTTAGGGATCCAACATTATTATGAAGATTCTTACGTGTGAGATTGTTAGAACGACAATTTGACAACATAACATACATACATGTTCCAAGAATTTATAATCAAGTTGCTGACTCATATGCTAACTATGTGTTAGATTGACATTTGTTTCATAGACCATAAGCTCATCACAAACATACATTTTTACACATGTAAATAAATAAAATCGATCATCGTAAAAGTTTTTCATTAAACATCCAAAAAGTGACGTCATAATACATAAGTGTCATAATACAAAAATGGGGCTTTTGGGCCACCAAAATATAATACACGGTAGTACAAAAATGTGTCACTCCTAGGTATCTAAGCCTAGGGATGAGGAGGGGGGTTCTGATCGTGGAAAGTCACTATGACTCTAGCTAGTCGTCGAAAGAACCGCACCCATGCTCATGGTACATCTACCACCTGACGCTAAATGGCCTCAGGCAAGTCCTCGACTTGCGCCATGGGTACTCTATGTGTCAGTCGACAAAGCTTGTGTGGATGCTTTGGAGCATCTGCTCCGCATCCACACCCATGATGTTATCTCCTCGTCCCCTCCATCTATGATGAGGGAAACCATCAGGCTGCCGTGGTCCTACATATGCATACATATGACAGATTGTCACTATGTGTCGTCACACAAAAACATGTCTTTTGGTTCCATATAAAAAAAATTAAATAATTCAAAAAAAAAACTTTAAATAGAGGGTTGGGATTCGTTACCAATGTCATCGTATGCTGCTCCTGGTTATAGGGCCATGTCGGGATCTCCCCGAAAATCTATCCCTGCATAAGCGTAATCATCGATGGCAATAATCTGTTGTTGCCACCATGGAAAGAAACCAGTTGGGTAGGGGTTGGACACCCTATCTCCACCCAGTTTGCGCATAGCATCTACCCAACATCGTTGGGCCAGATCTTGAACCCCGTGAGGAGGAATGTCAACTCTAGGGCTTAGCCCCAGAACATGCTCGAAGAAGAACATGATCAGTATGCTGCCGAAACTGAAGTTTCGTACCCTGCCCATCTTGCAGTCATTGAGCTGCTGCTTCATGTTACTCAACAGTGCAGTACTACAATCGTAAACTGTGAGTCTCATGTTCTCCACTGCATAGAAAATCAATGGTCGCGAGGCCTGGTGGAGTGAGGCTAGCCCTGCTATCCTACCGAGTGCTAGTAGTATGGCCTTCAGGCCTAGTACCTAGATGATGTTTGTCGGGATCTGACTCCGAACCTTCTCCATGTCTTAAAAATAGTATACTGCAATATACTCATCAATGGTGAGGCCACCTGCGGGTCCGCGAGAGTGTAGGTTCACCACCTCTCCCCGTCGAGACAATCCTGTAATGAAGTATATGTCCTCCACTTCAATTGTGAGGAACATCTCGTCAATCTGAAAGGACTCTGAGTCAGGATCCTAGTAGTCTACTAGCAGCTGCAACAGTCTTGGTTTGGACCTCAGGTTGCCAAGACACCAAAACTTATACAACCCACATGCACGTAGAGCTTATTGAGCCATTAGATCGCCCCGTACAACTTCTTCTACATCCCCGTGTTCTCTCTCCCCTCATTCTAGAACCATCCTGCACATTTACATTAAGTTTTGGTCAATATTTGTCTTAAAAAACCTCAAACGCGGCCACATACGTGATTGTTTGCAAAACAACCGTGTATGTACGCGGGTTTGGGCCATTTTTCCGCGTATAGCCAGTCCTATATGCGAAAAAATCCCCAATTTTTGCGTGGGCTGAAGTGACTATTTTAGAATGGCCTAAAAATTGATTTTGACCATGTAAATTGAAAAAAATTACATGCAAATGGAAGAGTAGGGCATGGGAAGTTGCCTGGAAAAAACGGTGTCGGATTTCGCCGGACGAAACTCCCGGAATTCGCTTTTGAAGTTGTTGCTGCCGCAACCTGCTTCCCCAATTTTAGTTTTTTACGTAAACTCAGGGACCCCTCCTTGTCATTGGTTGCTCAAACCCACTGGTTGAAAGTTTGGCGTCTTGAAGCTTATCTTGTGTTTGATTTGATTGCTCGACCTTTTAAGTTTTTGGCCAAGTTAGTTTGAGTCGTGCATTTTCCTGGTACCCGTCAAAGTTTGAAATTTTGCATGAGCAGGAGAAAAGGCGGTTTTTTTTGGTTTGAATTTTAATCCTAGCTATGATGTTTTCTCTCTTTGGATCGGGCCTCTTTTGGAAGAGATAGAGTCTTATTTCACCCGCCGTTGCGGCCCTCAGAACAAAGTCTCCGCCCGACCCACTTCTCTCCGACGCCCGATTCGGGTGGTGAATCGTTTGCCCAGAGTCCCACGTCACCCGACGTTGCGGCTGGGGAGTTAAAGTCAGGCCCCGACTTGAGTTTCACCCGACGCCCGAACTACCGCTTTTGCAGCTCCCGTCGCCTGTCCGTAGCTTGCATCCCGTCCGCCGTTGCGGGTGGCGGAGTAGTCTACCCACCGTTCCGCTCTCCTCCGCCGTCCGCTCACCTACGACGCTCGTTGTCCACTTCCTCTCTTCCCATGCTCGCCCGCCGTTGCAGCTCCCCGAAAATTACCCATACAATGCCTGATTTTATCCCACCCGACAGCCTTTGCTCTTCATAGGTTCCGCCCGTAAAGCCAGGCCAATTTCCATGTGAATATTTTACTAGGGTTATAAAATTTTGATGTTCGATGTCTCAAATTAGTGGATAATGCGCCTAAATTTCGTGCAGGGAGAATCACAAGAGTCACGAAGGCGGCCTGCGGCAAGGAAAGAGACAACCCAAACTGAAGACAAAGGTGCCACTGAAGCGTTTCAGCAGTTACTGTCATAGGGCAAAGCGTTTATTCAAATGATTGAAGAAGACGAAATGGCCAGGAGAGAAGCTGAGTCGACAAGAGCGCTGAAAGGTCACGCGTTGAGGGAATCCAGGGGACATCAGTTGTTGTTTAAATAATGGGAAGCGAGAGAGAAAAAGGGCTTTTTCCCTTAGCAAATTTTGTAACTGTGGACTCGGAAGAGGAACTATTTCGTTTTTCAAAGTAAACTGCAATTTTGCCTGTTGGAAGGAGTAAAGAAGTGAAATGTACCAATGCTATCCAATGAATGATGCTGAAGAGGAATTCTTTCATGTTTAGCTGTATTTCATGCGCTGTGAGGATAGTTGATGTTTTGAACCTAAGTTCTTGTTAATTATTCTGCAGTCTTTTCTGGGATACATTTGCACTATGAGTAATAATTGCTGTTATAAAATGATCGGTTGACTGGTTATTTGAATATTTGTAGTTCATGTGCTTTGGGAAAAGTATCAGCTATCTGTAGTTTTCTTACAGTATGTGACTCTTTATTGCTCATTTAAAATGATAGCCTCACTCC
>LPNX010593045.1:73090-107612 GCA_001517045.1 Pseudotsuga menziesii | reverse complement strand
ATTTGCACTATGAGTAATAATTGCTGTTATAAAATGATCGGTTGACTGGTTATTTGAATATTTGTAGTTCATGTGCTTTGGGAAAAGTATCAGCTATCTATAGTTTTCTTACAGTATGTGACTCTTTATTGCTCATTTAAAATGATAGCCTCGCTCCCTAGGGATAGTTTAGATAATTAGTCTTTCCATTCGTATCTGGTTTGTTTGCTTGTGAGCATAAGACGAGAGGTAAGAACCTGCGTAGCACTTTGTGACCGCTCCCTGCAATTAAATCAGCCTGCATTTAATTAGGCACGTGCATATCATTCCCTTTCAGTCAAAAAATACAAATTCCGGTGGACCGGGCCGCAACCGGTAAACCCTCGTTGTTACTTTGACCTACGGTGGCCGGACCGCAAACCGGACGGATTCCCTATACCAAACAGTCAGCGGGCTAGTTGGGAACGCTGATTGGGGAGAATCCTTTACTGTTGCCGCCTGCGATTTTCCAGGCCTCAACAGAAGTTCTGAGCTCAATTGGGTAAAAATTTCAAATGATATATAATTTTTGAACTTTTTACTATTTATAGAAAAAATTTCAAATTTTTGAAAATTTTTACCCCCTTTTTATAGTTTTGAACCGTTTCTAACCCTTTTGGACCATTTTTTACTAATATGATGATGTAGGTGACCGTTTTGAGCGCCGTTTCGACCATTGTTTTGACTCGTTCATGCCGATTTCAGGTATGATGTTTAAACTGACATATAGGTTAGATTTCACCTCCATTTGCATTTTGCATGACCTTATCACCATTTCATTATAACCTTAGGTACGAACCCATTCTATCTTGTCATGGAACCTTCTTGTTGTTTTAGAAGTGACATGATGTGAATGGTAGAGTTTGACCTTACATGGGTGCCCTAGTTAGCTCCTTATTTGTATTTGGCGCCCATGCCGACAGTTTGTCCTTTAGGGTGTGGGAGTCCATTGTATAGTATCACCATGTCTTTTCGCAAGATCCTCATACTCCTCTTGATCTTTTTGCTGGCCTGTTTCCTCAGGAATCCCTTATGTCAAGTTGTAATTGCATTATCATGAGCTTTGCATGCCTCATTGAGCCTTATGCCGACTTCCCTGACTTTGAGTATCGGCCATATAGCCCAAGCTTGTCTCATGTCTAGCCACGCAGAGCCATTTTGTATATCCTTTGCAGCTTGATTCCCTATTTTTACCGGGAGGGGACTTTCCCCCGAGTGTCGCTATCCTACACATGTGTCCTTGCATTGAGCATAGGTATGTTCTGCTACTTGGAACTAGTTTGTTTGTCCCTTAACACTCATCTCCTCCTAGTCTATAACTATAAAGCACTTTTATTCTTTTTCAATCTTTTCAAAATATTTGAAAAAGTCCAAAAAAATAAAAAAACCAAAAAGTCGGACAAGAAAAGATGTTATCTTTGGCAGCAGTCGAGTCGTCTCTCCTTTGGACAGAGCACTGTATATCACATCCGTTGGTTGGGTTAATAGTTTGACTTTAGGAGCTGTACTCGTTTCTCTGAGTTTATCTCCACTGATTGGTTAAGCTTCCAGTCCCTATGGAGCCTCTGTCGATGCCTCCTGTGTCACAGAGATGTCCCAGTTTTGTATATCGAGTTTATGCCACCTACATCTAGTCACCATTCGCCTTTATTCTCTTGTTCGAAGGAAGTTGAAACCTGAGTCGGCCATTCCTCGGTTATCTTGACTTTGCATGTCGGTCATTCCCAGTATGGTTACTGGTTCATGCACATTATGATCGAGTCCTTCCACATTATACTGCTTTGCTGAGTACCTCATGTTGGATGATGGGGGATGCCTTAATGCCCTCCTTCCAGTGTATTTCATCCCATCGAATTCATATCATTTATTCTAGGATAGGAATCTAGAGTCATTTTTGAGTGCCTTGAAACTTGCAGTCATCAGTGGCAGGTTCTCTCACCATTGACAATTTTTGGGAATACATCAATGTGCCCTGATCGATGGATTCTCTCAAGTGTTCGACCTCAACACATTTATTCACACTTATTAGTTTGCACTCTGGTACCTTGATTCCCATTTTCATTATCGGTGGGTGATCTCGGGTCTGTTAACGGTATACATCAACGACTGGTAATGAGACGATGGACTACTATGTTCGACCTCGACACCTCTATTCACATAGTCAGACATGTACTCGTAGTGGTTTCTGTAGAAGACCTTCCAGACTGGTGGCATCTCATATATGCTACCTTGTTGATCGTGCCAGTGTTCATGAGATTTTAGCTCTCGTGACTTGACTCCAGTATATGTCAAATATTTCCAGCCATTTTCGAGATCTTGATCCATTATATATCTTCAGCCTACCTGGAGATCATGATCCTATGTATATCTTCATCATGGAGATTATGAGCTATTTATATTTTACATGGCGATGACCACACATGTCATATTTTGTATCATGCCTATTCATGGCCATTGTACTCTTATGTATTCGGGACTGCTACATCTACTTGCAATTATGTGCAGATTTTGATCATTGTATTGTACTGATTGGATGGTTGGGTCTTCCACTGGGTTCTTTATCACTCCACTTCTGGGATGGACTTATAATGTATTTCAGCCATCGTATGACCCCTATGACCTCACACATTAGGGGGCATCTGTTACAGCTGATTTTACCACACATGGTGGATCGCACTTTTATGGCCTTCCCTGTCCCTCTACAGACTCTTTAGACCCCATGGACCATTTTTGTACCTTTGATGTTTTCAAGATCATCCCTAAAAGCATGCAATTATTTCCATACGTGACTTTTAATCCCTTTCTTGCGTATATACGCGGATTTGACCCTTATACCCGCGTACATCGGGATGTGTGCAAAAGGAAAAATAGTTTTGGAGTTTTCCTTGATGTGGATCCTAGTCACTTGTCTCTTGGCCTTCCATATGCCTTGAGATCGCTCATATTTGACCTTCCATTACCCCATTGAAGAGATATATAAGGAACCCTTTGGATACATTGAAAGGGAGAGGAATTGAAGAGCAAGAAAACTATAGTCCATTGTTGCCGGAGCTTATACTTGAGTCTGCATCCCTTTGTCCCTTGGAGCACTTTGTGTTCTTCCCAAGCTTTCCTTTTGCTTGTGAGCTTGCTATCGAGAGATGGAGGATTGAAGTGGTGGAGGACCAAGTGTGGGACTCAGTTTCTCCGATTCGCAGACGTGCCGACAGAGGTTGTCACTATTGTAATCTCTGTTTTATATCAATAGAAATATATTTTCCTGTCCAATAATGTGTATTTAAATGAGTATTTGATCCATGGATGCTTGTAAATGCTTATATGTTATTGATTATATATGCTAGAGTAGGTATAACACGATTATATATAGCATGCTTGTCTTGTTTGCTGAATGTTGAGGAAACAAATTGCTAATACAAGCAAGAGTGGAAAAGCTCAATGGGGATCTACATCAACCATCTGGAATAAAGTACGAATCGAGATCATTTAGTGTCAGATGTTTGGTTTCTCTTGCATATAGGGAAGGATTGATTTCTGGAGTTAATCTGTCTGTTGTAGTACCCCAAGCCATAGGAATTTCTCTTCGTAACATGGCCGTTCGATGGTCCATATGAATCACATAAAATAGTCACAAATCATAATACTGAGAAACAAAAAGGGCCCAAAGAAGTGGGAAGAACATTAGTCCAAGATACAACAAAAACCGAGCCAAAGTCCAGAGAGACAAACAACCAAAAAACAGTAGACAACAAGCAATATACAGGCCACTAAAAGGAAGTGTTATGAACACTTCCATCCAAAGAGAAAGAGCCATGTTTCCAGAGTTCAAAGTAGAAAGAACCTGCAACAACCAAAAGTGCCTTCTTTGAAAGAAAGTCAGTCAAAACATTCTGCTCCTTGTAGATGTGAGAAAAAGTAATATTATGGAAGTGATTGATCAACATCCCGGTCTTGTGCAGCCAAGCCGAAAGGGAGAGGATATTTATGCCATGTATGTTTTTTCCCAATCGATAATGACTCGAGAGTTTCCAAAAACCTGGAAATTATCCAAACCAAGACACCAAGAGAACTGCAAGAAAAGCTAAAGGGATAGGATCTCCCCTTTGGTGTTGGATCCATGGTTTCTATGCATCCATAGCTTATAATAATTATGTTGATCCATCTGAAGGAGCACATTAGCCCCACAAAAGGTAGAGTCTCTTTGAGAAGATTCGTTGAAAAACCCCATAGGCCTATTTGAGGGGAGTAGTGCCACTCCCACTCTAGTTTTTTCCCAAGCTGGACCTTTAAAGGCACCAAGAAATAAAAACTATTTGTGTGATAAACACCTCAACTGAAAAAATATGCAGATTATTCTGTGAAACATCTCCATTTTCTACATGTTATTGAAGCTCATACAACATCAAAGACAACACCAAAATGAGACAGAATTCTCTATTAATTTCAATGGGAATTTGATCCATATTTTGTATTTTGCCAATGTTGGGTTAACATATGCACATCACCTTAAATAGGACCAATTCTGAGGCTGATAAAGATGACTGGAGGCTTAAACAAACATACTTGGTGAAATTGAATGTACTATGCATGTAGTCCACTAATAACAAACCATAATGCAACCCACTTCCCGACATGCTCGCCACTATCAAATCTCTATAACAATTTATTCTAGGAATCTTTGCCAAATAGTTTGTATGTACCATTAATATAGACATGTTGTATTGCATAGCTATCATGTAGCTTATATACTTTTCACCAAAATTCTATTGATATGGAGTCAATGTACGGTTGTTGTCTCCATAGGATAGGGGAAATAATCCTCAAGCCAAAATTCAAATCTTTTTAGGATGAAATAAACTCAAATCATGAAATGTAACAAGGAAGAAAATAAGTTGTACTATGAATTGCACAATTAAGACATAGATTGGTCAAGGCCATCCTGTCAGTCTATAAAGTGATCACCAATCTGCTAAAGACGAGCTATTCTCAAAGGAACGAAGACCTGCATTCATTGTCAAATTCTTTTATTATTCCCACTTTTCTATTTATTACTCTCGTTAATTGTTAATATCACTTGATAAATTTCTTTCCACAATACAAATTTTATATCTTTCACAATTGAAATAAAGATCAAATAGGTAATTAGTTATAACTTATAATAAAATCTAGAAGGAAATCATTCCTAGCAATTCGAGGTATGGGATCTTGACAAATCCTATCCCCTTGCGAGGCTTTACCCTTATTGTCAAGTGTTCAGAAAGAACTAAATTTTTATTGTTATCTCCAATTATTCATTTTACAATGTAAAACGAGGTTCATATTTACTGAACAATACAAAATATTTCAAAAATACATGAATCTCTGTATTTTCTGTAGATCATACCATCAAAATGAAAGACGCATAAGATTGCCTTGTCAATGGAAATTAAGTTTCCTGATCTCTAGACCACCCTTTAATTGCAATTCCAGGAGTAACCATGGATTTGTCTTTGGATTTTGAGGGTAATGCTGATAAGTCCCACAAAGTGAGAATAAATACAAATATCTTCAAGAATACTCATAGAATTTAATGAGACAAACCATATATTAAATAAGCAATTCATTTTGAATTTCTAGCAGCAACTTGATGAGCTATAACAATATGGACTGCAAAATAGATAACCTTTTCCAGTGTTTTGGCCATGTAACTCATCTAAAGAGGACTAATTACAGAATAATTAGGAAAGAAAACATCTTTACTCGATGCAAAGTGTTGGACATTGGCAATGTATACCGTTGGAACATGAATTTCATAATTTGCTTCACAAATCCAATCCTTAGAATCACATTGTGTTGGTGATAGAAGAACTTTAATACAAAAGATAAAGAAAACAAACCCATCATCATAAATAGTAACGATGTCTTACTGTCTTTCCATTAGTGAGCTGAAGTTTAACTTTTTGGCCATTGATCTCTAGGACTTCTCCATCAATCCAGAATACTTCAGAATCTTCCACCCATACATGAGAACCAACAATAATGTTAATGGGAGCCGCATGCATTGAGCCAAAAGATGCCAATGTTAGTAATGAATGAATGACTTATTGACTCATTTAAGAGATTTCAAAACGGAATCTTGACCAGCAAGCATGCCCATGGCCTTGAAGGACCTTAACTCAATGGCCTGCTAAAGGAATATGACTTAAAATAAGAAATGCAACACATGCAGAATTCAACAACATAGAGCACGATGAAAAATTGTATCTACTGATCTAAAAACTGCTTGAGAAAGAAAAACATGTTGATTCCCACTTGGAAATTAACAATCAGAGTTTGACAAAGGATTGTTTGAAAGTCCCAAGCTGATCATCTTGTACCTTTTGTATACTGTTTGCACTACCAAATACCTTATGTACCTTTTGAAAAAAAATATTTTGATTCCAAGTGCAAACTAACCCTCAACGAATTCCAATTCCATTTTTTTTTAACTATGATATAGAATAATGTAATATAATGATAAAGTCCTTGTTAAGCAAACGTTTGACAAAGTCCTTTGCTTTAGAAGACACTACAGGCCAAGGAGCTTCCTCAAAACTTGGATCATCCTTCAAAATATCTTGAAAAATACCAGACTCGGTTCAAGCCCAGAAAGGTCGGCGACCACAAATAAGGATGTATACAATGACACCGATGCTCCACACATCTCTGTACCATAAGACATGTGAATAAATTCTGGTGCAACATAGCATGCACTATCTACAATATCATTTAATCTTTCATCTGCACATATCCCCAAATTGAAATGCAAGTACTATTAGCTTCACGAACAGATAATTTTGTATTGTTGATAAGTGCAGAATGTTCTCAAATCAACTACCAATATGCCATGTGAAATACACCTGGCTTAACAAAGTGTGACAAGCCAAAATCTATAGCCTTCAAATCCGCATGTTCATCCTTTCCAGTGAACAGGAAAGTTTGTTCTAGCAATACATGTTTGTTTTCTAAGTCAGTATGTGTACACGTGAAAATAATTTTTAAAATGAAAATTATCAAGCAATTGAAGGTGAGCTAAGGCCACAACATTTCCACTAGAAAAAATTGAAACCGACTAAAATAATAATATTCATCAAAAAATATAAACACTACTTCACATATCACGAATCCCATTATAGTTTCATATTATAGTTTATGCAATAAGGACGGTAAAAAAAAATATTAGTAAGAGGATACCTATGGCTTGAGATCTTGATGAACCACACCCTGAAGAAGGAAAAAACTAGAACATTTAAAATTTGAATGATAACAACTTTTGCATCATCTTGTGAATAATTTCCTTAGTGAAAAATCAAAGAAGGAAGAAACATATTCATTCAGTTAATTAAAAAAAAAATTTATCATCCAAGTTTTATCATAACCCCATATTACTTCGAGCAGTCAGATAAGAGAAAGCCTTCAGCATTAAAAAGTCAATTACAATAAACCTGATTTCTTCAAGTGTATTTCAGAATGACATTTTGTGTAAATAATAAACTTAACTACCTAAATTTATCAGCTTCAATTTTTTTTCATGCAACTCTTATAAAAAATATAACAGGGTAAAGAAAAAATGAGCTTAAAAAGAGAACCACACTTAACTCAAGCTTCCAAATCCAAACTAACCAATGTCTTTAGGCACTATAATAATAATCTAACTTTAAAGTGACATCGTAGAAAGACACCAAATTGGTGTACAAGATCCCCTTGTTTGTGGAACAAGGGACTCCTGTGCACAACAATTCGACTGCTAAAGTCTACAGTGGAGGTGTACAAACCCTATCCCCCTCAGGGTTTGAACCTGTGACCTCCAAAGAGGAAACACATGTTCTTAACCGCTAGGCCCTTGAGTGTGCAAACCATATATGACCCCCCAAGAGTTGAATTCAAGGCCACCATTGGCTACTAGTACTGATTCCCATGGACATCACATGGAAAATATTGAGTTTCCAGAGGCATATTTTTGAATGACTTCTTATATGAACTTATTTGCATAATTTTCTTAGCTTCAAAATTTCCAATGCAATTGACATCATAAATATACTGGTGTAAAGGAGAATCATTCTTGACAATTGCATTAAGCTTGAGCTCTCCAAGCCACACTTTCCAATGACAATAGGCACTTTGTTGTCTATATTAAGTTTAAACAATATGACAACATGAAAATCGAGACTCGGAATCACCGTTAGTAATCAGTGTAATCACCACCCACAAACCACAAGCATCATAGATATTTTATCATTATCCTTGCTTTAGTTACAGTGGATATCTTGCAGCTGATTTCATTAAAACCCATTAGCAGTTTATTTATAATGCTATGTTTTTTAAAGTCTTTTTTAACAATCAATCCTTTTAACTCATCTCACACAGTATTTCATCATGACAGTGTCAAACCTTTTCTATGTAAGGTGGCATCAAAATAACAATTACCAAAATTGATAAGATTGAAAGAAAAAAAAAGAGAGCATAAACTATGCTCATCCATTGTTTTGGAACACAACATTCACTACATGGTTAAAATACTGCTCTTAACTTATGTAGGAGAAAAACATCTTTATATACTATGGCTTACCCAGAAAACATGTAAATAAGAGGTAACTGGACTTGGAACTTAATCCATTACTATATATACATTTGAATCATCTTCATATGCTTCATGAAATTTCACCCAAGTATGGTGCTCTTTCAATGCTTTGAGAAGTAAAGTAATGTTCTTTCAATGCTCTGAGAAATTTCACCAGTTCACATTGCAGCTTGTTTGCATATCGACACTATGAAAAAGTAAGAATATGCTCCATATCTCCAAGGCTAGTAAATAATATACAGGAAGAAAACAATGAACCATCAAGTGCACTTGGATCTGGAAAAAGAAATGAACATTGCCATAAGCTATTACTAAAAACATCAACCAAATATGACAGTGCCCAGTGGTACTCAAACATTTAACACAATCTATGCTTTGCAATTGTTTGCAGAATGTTGGCTTCACAACCATTAGGATTCCAAGATCATAATATAAATAATGAAATATGACAACAAATAACAACAAGGTGATGGGATAAAATCCATTTGCAACACAATTTCTCTGTGAAGCTCACAGCTAACACACATCTAGAGAGATTAATTATGATTTGGCCCTGTTGGCAGCTGTCTCAGCGATTTGAAGTTTGAACAACTCATCGTTTAATAGATTTACCATAGCAATTCAAAGAGAATTGACATGCCTTCATCTATATTTTAATGTAAATGTCTGCTACTGAAAAATCAGATGTTTTTGGGTTTGGAAAGCAAACCAACATAGCAATCTTTTTAGGAAAAAAATATCGTCTTCAACTTATTCTTGCACAAAAGCCTCTTTGTTATAATTGCGCTTAGATGGCCTAGATTTATATTCATCCATTTTCCTTTCTTCTCCCAACAGTTTGGTGTCCCTTCCTCAATATTATTATATAACAAATAGCACACTTCTTAATAAGGAAAAAGTAGTATATTTTATTTTTATACCCATTGAAATCCTGGATTAATTTTGCAGCATCATCACACCTTGTGACAGAAAGTTCAAAAAGAAGCACGATTGCGTAACTAATAGACCAGATGAAGATTTTTAAAAGGCTTCACTTTGAATAAGCTTATGAATAAATGTGCTAAAAAAAATAAAGTCCAGGACTCCAACATTATCAGTACCAAGCCCATTATTTGGTTAACATGAAATTATTTTGTGTTTGTCACATTGTGAGTGCTTCATTGTATAACTAGATCAATATATGACACACAAAACAAATGAAAATCATCTTACTATTTTGATCATATGGAGGATTCTCACCATCTAAATGACATTGGCAATGTCGATTATCTCTGTCACAATAATTTGAATGGTACACAACCCCATACCACCATCCTGTCAAGCAAAGGAGTAACATTATATCAGAAATTGTTTCAAAGAAAATACTTATCATGTATTTTTCTAGCATAAGAGGATATCAATTTAAGGATGAACAAAGTACTTACATGTAGAGCTCACTATGACTACGGATCAACATAAGAATAATTACAACTGTAATAAAACATCCACTTGTGCAAAAGATCCAAGACTTTAGTCCATAAAAAGTACAAGGCTACACATACCGTATGGAAATTCCTTGTTCCTTCTCCATTGTATCTCAACATTATCTCCAGGACATAGGTTATTCAAACAATCAGATGGGTGAATATCATGGGAAGGCGGGTCCACTAGGGGTGCTCGCAGCCTCTCCCACTGTACTCCTTCCTCAACGAAAACTGTTCGATGACCATGTGGTGGATACCTGCAAAGGAAAAATTTTGATGCATTTATGTAAATATTTCCTGCAGGAAGTACACTGAGAAGTAAACCAGAATTAAGAGTCAACAACATAATTTTGAAGTGAGGTCCATCTAGCTTATAGGTTAAGTGGAAAATTGGAGCGCTTGCTGCAATGTTGACCCAAGTTCAAACTTCAAAACCTGGAAACTGTACTCCCCTGGGCCGTGAAAATGCATTCACCCAATCATTTTGAGGTCTGGGTAGTGTTAATGCAACAATACTAGTTATGTGCTAGTGTAAAAGCATTGTTAATGTTGGTTGCCTTGCTAATGCAATCATAGCCCCTCAATTGTCATTTTATAGCTGAATATTTTCGAGATGTAATGTTGACATTGAATGAAGAAACATAGCCTCTCCAGGGTTTATGTGCCATTATCCTTTATGTTCATTAGTAAGAATTAAAACACAATTTCCACTTTGTAGCTGAATATTTTCGGGATGTAATGCTAACATTGAATGAAGGAACATACCCTCTCCAGGTTTATGTCCATTATCCTTTATGTTCAATAGTCAGAAGTAAAACACAAGCAAATGAGAACCAATGAAGTTGACCACAGAAATGAAGCGATGGGTATTGCAAAAGAAGAGGGTGTACACAAGACATGCCATTTTATATGTTGCTAGTATTAAGAAATAAATTGTATTTCTATCCTTCCATAATTTAACAGGGTTTAAGAAAAATGTCATTTCCAAGAGTGCGACTATAATGAATACTTAACATACCTAGCCTGGAAGGTGTCTGCTCTGCAATCATAACTAAGCTCTGCATCATAACATGATAGCATAAACCCAACATGTCCATGCTCCATAGAATTAAATCATCATGAATCAGGTCAACTCATATATAATTCTAATACTGTATGCGGGATTTTTTTTAAACCCACTACATCTCCAGAAACCATTGAAATCAAGCTAACTTCAATGAAATCTAGAAAAAATTACAACTATGTCCATCATTATTCTTGGGAAAATTTAAAAAGTCATGGGATTGTTTCTACAGGGGACCAAGCTTCACGAGAAATATACATTGATCTTTTAATTTTATAAGATAACTAGAAACATGGGAATTGTATTTTTATTAATTTATCAAGCAACCAACAACATATTGTCATACAATACCAGCCATAAGAATTATTTGCTTCAATCTAAGAGGTTATTTATAGAACATTGATACCTACCTCACAATTGTACACTTGAGCGGGAAACCAAAATTTCCCACTTTCTAGTGTCAGATACCATGCCATCACTGAATCAAAGACTCATGCTTTTTTCAAGAATGTGATTGTATAGTGTATACAGACATTTATAGATATTAGCCTCTTGCTCAAGAGTTTATAAGGGAGATTGGTAACAGTTGATTCTTGGTCCACACTAAGGTAAACTTGCACATAATTATTTTTCTTTCTTTGGGGAATCCTACACTTCCCTCTCTTTCAGTATAGTTTATTATAGAATACCTTAGATGTGCATGTTTAGGAGGTGGCACTCATGGCTTTTCCAGACCTGGGGTATTTTTTTGGTTTAATATATACATGACTTGTCTACATTGTGGTAACAGACAGTAATAAAATATGTTCTCTAGCCATACATTTATTTTATTGGATACATAGGGAAGGAGCATTGACTGGGAATCTTGAATAATTGGTTCTTATAGGCATGCCAATGGATATCCATTAAATACTTCTGCAGACACATTGCGGAACATCACTGATTGCTAATTGATGTTTTTCTTAATTTTCTATAACCAGTAAACAGTAAGGAATCCAATCTACTTCGTTTCCAGTATGTTTTGGTTTCTCTAATAAGCAATGCTAAAAAGTATCCAATCAAAATTATTTTAAAATATACAACTAGCATTCATTTATCTCAGTATACAAACAAAATATACAATTGGGAAAAATCAACATTCCTAATTTTGTTTTAAAATAAAGTGGGCACAGTGTTCCAGTTAGCCATTGGAAATAGTGATTACAACTAATGGGGAATATATAAGAATATTGAATTGAGGCCTTTCTCCTGCACTACAAGAACAACACTGGTCATGTATGATAAAGCCAAACACAACTTGGGGTATTTTTTAGGCTTGTGGGATTCTACAACATTTGGATATCTTTTGCCTGCCCTGGGATTATGGTCTATGATTAAATGCAATGTTAATTATGCAATTGACAATTGTAAATAAGGAAATGGGATCCAAACTTATACTTAGATATCTTAATCCATATTCAACTCAAATGTTATCTCTACCCTGATCCCGTTCTAGTCTAAAAAGGATAAAGTTGATTCATCTAAAATCCCAAGTTCAATCTAATCTCAAAGATGAGCACCACAATTTTGTTTTGTTTGTGATTACAGTTAATGGAAAAATGGGAACCATTTATCATACTAATGTTGATTAAAGCTAATGGATAGATTCCATATACATATTGAATTGAGAAATATCAAACAAGGTGTCCGTACATTCAGACTACTCAACACAAATTGTCAATTAGAAATTATGCTTCATTCCTTTGACCAATTATTCCAAACACATAGTATGAAAAGTCATGACACCCTCAAGCAGATATAAACACTTACTAATTACAAACTACGTGCTCTTTTCCTATTTCTTACTATAGTCTATAAGATGGGTGTTATTGATTGGAACTGTCTTTCAGAAGAATTTTAAAGAGCTCTGCATGTGTCTTCGGTGTCTTCCTTGTGTTGTTGGTTCTCCTCAGGCTGCATAATCGGTGCTATGCATGCTAGGGCTTCAGATCTTTTGTGTTTGTGTTGGGTTGCGTATGCTAGATATTTCTATGCTTTCCAAACCCTTATTGCATATGTTAGGGATTCCTTTGCCTCAAGATACAGATCTCGGTGGATAGAGAATGGCTACAATATGAGTAGGGATTTCTTCAGGTTATTTGGAAATCCTTCTGTGTGAACTTAACGGATACAAAAGGAATTAAGTCTCACAGAAGAGACAAATGAAAGGAACATATGTTCAATCAGAAATGATTATGAGGATCCATTTTGGGGGTTTCCATGTGATGGTGAGGGAGGTAAGTGGTGATAGGCGCAATATTGTTTCCTTTGTTCTCTTCTGAGGCTCCAACTGAATTCATGAATACATTCTGCACACTCAGTAGCTTTTCTCATTTTATGGTTGTTTGGTAGACAAAGGATTTAAGGGAGTTTGCTGTGAGAAGAAGAGTACCTCCATCACTGCCAAAGTTTGTCGTGAAAGAGATGAAGACTACCTCCATTATTAACAATTTCATATTCATGCCCCCCAATACCTATATCCCTGCATAAAATAAAAAATACCCATTGGCCACTTAATACTAATTGATATATGGGCTTTACTTTTCAGTATATTAAAACTGCCAATATATTGGCTTTTACTTTTCATTTTCCACTAGTTTGCATATGAGATATTTGACTGGATGTTCTGATCCAGCTAAAGAGGATTTCTCCAGAGCTACATTCTGGATTCAAATTTATTCCCTCTATTGCAGTTTTGGTAATGCACTTGGTATTCACATCAAATGTGTGTAGGTCACACGAGTAAGCGACTATACCTCATATGCCCATTTCTATTTTCTTACTAACATTTTGAAACCACTCCCAGAATCAACCATTTTTTACTATCAAGACTATGAATGGGTGCAAACAAAAATATTTGGTTGAGCCAAAGTAAGTATGTAAACTCTGCATCACATCGTTTTCGCGTGGGAGATTGCAAACCATTGAGTGTTCTAATTTCTATGGGAACTAAACGTTTAGTTGAGCAGTGTCATACAACACTCACAGAGCTGGAGGATACAATTTTTGTTCCTTATGCTAGTGTAGTGGGTAGTTTGATGTATGGTATGGTTTGCACTAGACCATACATTTCCCAAGTAGTGGGAATCTTATGTCGATTCATGGCTAATCCTTGGATTCTTGGTATCTTTTCTCCTTGAATTTCCATGAATTTTGGCACTATTAGAAGTAGTTAATTCTTGTGATCTTTTTGTTGCTGTTTTGTACTTTAATTTACAACATCCTTGAGGATGAAAATTGTAGAACTAATATATGGGAATCCTTCTGGGAAGGTGAAATTTAAGCTTTGCATTAATTTCCCAATTACACAAAATTTTCAACACAAATCTATGCAAAGTTGCATTAAAAGTACCCCATGGCTGCATCACTGACTTAAATTTCCAAAAGAGGAGCATCATCTCTTGCACTTGAAATATGAATTGTTGAAGATCTTAAAATTGATCAACGTTGTTCCATGGTTGAAGATTCTTTACCTAATGAGGTCCTTGCAATTTCCCATACTATTGATCACTTTTGTCCTTTTCAAATACTAATATAATTTGGACATGTTTGTTGTTGTTAAGTGCACATGACCAACTCACTATTCCATATATAATATTTGTTGTGTATCAAGAAAATTAGCTCATCAAATCAATGCTAATGGTTGTTTGTAAGCACGCTAAGAAACCACATGCTGCTAACCACAAGAGAAAATATGTTTTGTCAATCCCAATGTCTCTCCGTGAACTAACTCCGATACATGAGATTGATAACTCTAGTAATTCCAATCCAAAATTGAACTTCTAAAATAGAAACAATCACAAATTTAGCTAATAAAGAGCCCTCTTCCCAACCATATTTAACCATGTACCGACTATGCAGTGCCATACATGAGTCTATAACTATGCAATTGTAGATTTTGTGGCAGCAAATGTCACTACCACTACTCCAAACAGATCTAATAAAAACAAAAAATGATATTAAATGTAACAGACAAATGCATACATGACAATCATAGCAAATATGGAATATTCATTACTTCCATGAGTCTAACCATGCATTGATAGAAGTTCATTTTTGACAATGAAATGAATCGTTAACATAATCTATCATGTAAAATCAAGTTAGTTACCATAAAATATCTCGCTTGTAAAATATTCCCGAAAATCTTTGGGATATCCTTCAAATTTTGTAACATATTAACATGCATCTCTCAGTGTTCTCTCTAACCATTTGAACCATTATGGCCTTTTCTGCACATAACTTGAATGTTTATGATAAGTGTTTCATAGGAAAAGTGAAAAATTGAAGCCTAGACATATTGAATTGGTCCAATCAAAATTATAAGCCATGAGAAGGAAACTTCATGCAGAAATGCCACAATGCTTCTAAGCTAGTTTTCTACACCATGCCTTTAAGAGTTATGGGATTTTAACTTTTACTCTGGCGCTGTGATTATTTTGTAAGGTTTGGATCGTTTAGTATATTTAATAGTTTGTAAAAGAGATAAATAATCAATGGAATAGGCAAGTGTGTTTTCAAGTGCTAAATGCAAATGTTGCAAGAATAAAAAACATCTGTTGTACAGAACAATCACATTTCTCTTGTTTAAGGTCTGAATGTCCGAAGAAAATTGATGTTTTGGGATCCACTGTCTAGAATTCAATAATAGGGCCTATGATATAGTCATTACTGCGGTGGCTTATGTTATTTATCCAGGAGACAACAATATTACCACTTGAAGATAGAATCATAGTAACTTGGTTGTTGCTTGGGAAACCTGCTAAGATGACTGTGCCTGCTCGCTTGTCAAGAACTTTCCAATGTTGCACATGGCTAGGTCAAATTGGGAAGTCAGATCCAATCAATTGCTTATGATTCTTGTCAAACTTATCATTTAAACTTGGCCAATATTAAGTCATATGTCACGTCCCCGTCCCTTAAACCGACGAAGAGGACGCAACCAACACACCAAACACGGGAAACATCCCCATGAATCATGAACAAGGGTTAAATGCTGATATTAAATTGCTTAAACATATATAGCATGATGCATGATCCATCATACAAAGATGCATAAAACATCAACATACAGCAGAAGCAAACACACATACAATTCCAGCATTCAACATGTTCATTACAATTCATTTGACATCAATATAATTGCAGAGATGAAGTAACCACAACACTTATATTTTGATGAAGAATTTACCCCGCAACCAGCTATGTCGCTGCAACGTTCCACCCAACCATAGGCCAACGTGCTCATCAATCTCTCAGCAACACTGCCATCCCCGAGCTGGGAATGATTCCTCCAAGGATAAGGGTCAATGCAGGCTTACACATAGCTAAGGGACACAACAACAAACCAACACAGCTGGGTTCACCAGGCCATCAACAAACCGGCCAAGACAGCACAGTCCGAAGACCAACCACTATATACACGCAGCCAAACGATCCCTTCACAGCCCTGTGAAGAAGATAAAGACAATCCGACAGATGACAGCCCCAACCAACAGGTGAAACACAGCACAGGCCCACAAGGCAACTCAGAGTTGTTCTTGGCCCTAACGTGGCCAAAACAACTCAGCTGCAACCCAAAACCAGGGTACTTACACAGCCACAAACACACAGAAAAACAATGACAACAATCCACAGTCCACAATGGATAGTAAACTACATTCCCACCATACCCATGGGAACTCAGCCAACAAATGTGGCAACCAACAATCACAAACTCACAATGAAAACGATGGCTGCTATACACCGTCCCAAAACGGGGAAGAAGACAAAATCCAAACAGTCCGTAGCAGCCCCAAAGTGCAACAACAACACAGCTCACGGCATCGGGAATACAACAGTCCCAAACGTATCAGCAACCACAACACAGGGGAAAACATACCCGATTCCACTCTGTGGAAAAACGTGAATGACCACTGATAAGCAGCTCCTCTCCTGGCTGCATGAGATCCAGCAGAATCACTGCCTGTGCGTGAGGATGAGCAAGACTTCCGCTCCTGCGTGAGAGTGAACAGCTCCACTCATACGCGTGGATGAAAAACCAACGTGAGGCGTGAGCAAACCACCCAGAGCATGCGTAGTGGAGAGTGCGTGAGGAAAACAACACCGACCTCTGCGTGAGGAAGATGAATAGACCGCGATGGGGAATGAACCGACCGAGGAGAGAATGCGCCGTGGGGAGAATGGAAGGTCGCGTGAGAGTGGAATGCAAGTAGTCGTGGGTGGAGTGGGCGCGTGGGCAAGGGACTGACAGTCCTGCCACCCCACTCCCAAAGACAATAACTGCCCCAACCACCAGCAGCCATTCTCCATGAAGGTGGTTGCATAAAACAATAAAGAGGTTGACAAGGGAAGATGGAAAAACAAAACAAGGTGGCAACACATGGGTTTTTTTCCATAGACCAATGTTTGACATTCCCCACCCCTTATCGTTCGGAACCATGCCCTTTTAATTCAACGTTGCACTGGCGTAGCTGGTTGTGGTTTATTTTTAATTGATGTGCGTATTTACATGACGCCAACCAAAATGTGTCGGATAGCGTGATATACCATCGGCAACTATCCCCATTGCCGAAACATACACAACCAAATCGATGGTGGGGCTTTTGCCTTTAGCTCCTCACCACGATTAATTACAATATATACATCATGAAAACGAGGTCAAAACCGGGGTGTTACATTCCCCTCCCCCTTGGAATAACACCGTCCTCGGTGTTCCATTACATATATACAATACATATACAATTGCAGATCCATCCCACGTCCAATCATTTACTTTGAACGTTCAAGACCAAGCTCCTTGGCTTCCATGGACTTCTCCTGCTGGTTCTCAGCTTCCAGCTGATCTGGAAGTCTAGGAACTTTGTGGCTATTACCTTCATCATGTTCCCTCATTGGGCAGTCCCGACGTAAATGATGTCCTCTGCATCTCCAGCATCTCACTGGCTGCTTCACCTTTACCTACTCAATTTCCTTTGAGTCTTCATGCCTGGACCGTTTCCTATCGGGTCGCTTGGACAGCTGTCCCATCGCTGATCCACCTTCCTTTCCTTTGCCGATTTCTCCCAGAAGGATTTTCACCTCCCTTTGAAAACCAATAGAGTCTTGCAAAATATGGTGGTTCATTTCACTCTGCCTCCTCTGTATCCTGAGCATCTCCCCAAGATTCTCTTGGGTCTTGGCAATCACTTGAAGGAGGCTTCCAGCTAAGTCCAACAACTTTTGATCTGCTGCCATGATCAATGTGCACCACCTGGTTTCACCTTTCTCACCTGTGAAATGCACCATTGAAATTCTATCAAACCAAGCATAATATAGACATTAAAATCGGTCAATTAATTACCCAATTGGCATGATAGCCCAAGCCTCATCAAGGAGACTTTCATATTTTTCATGCCTTCCCAACAGGCACATGAGCTCATTCATGTCCATTCTTGGGCAAGTAATTAACCATTCCAGCATTCACAATTTACTTTAAGCAAATACACACATTTCATTTCAATCATACATGCATTAAACAATCCTTTGTTTTCACAATGCATAAATGTATATGTATATATATAATCAAAAGGCAAGAGAGAGCAGTAAGAGTTTTTTCCCTCTTTATTTTGTTCCATCCTGGAACCCACACCATCACTGTGGTTTTTCATGCTCTCAGCCTCTTTCACTTCACCGTGAATGCTGGACCAATCCTTCTTGGTCATGACACTTAGTGTCTTTGGTCTATTCCAGACCTCTAAACCATGGAGTCTCTCCACATGGTTTGTCTCGGCTGCTAGGACTCCCCCGTCTTACTAGCACCTTTTTCATTACCGCTCAACCCAAGCTTTCCAGGATAGTCACATGTCCACATGCATCTCTAGGATGCTCTCATAGTCCTCGCTTCCAGTGACACCTATATCCAAACATTGAATGAATTCACATGTTTAGTTTATTCTCATCGGTTTTATCTCTAGAACAAGAGCTTAAAACATCCTAACCAAATCATATACACATGTATATTCATAAGCAAAATAATCCAATACTTATCTGTATTGTGCGTTTCCTCGTTCGTCCATAGGATCCTGCTTCGCTTTGCAATCCTTGGGATCGCCTATGGACTTAGATGTTAGGTCAGCACGTCGGCTGCTCCACAACATCAATTTTTTTTTAAATGTCCAGCCAGTACATCCTTATGTCGACTGGGCTTGGAACTTTATCATGACCGTTTCCAGGTCTAGGATCTACTATGGATCCTCAAGCATATAACAGCCCAACATACATTCATGTTAACAATAACACATACACTTATACCAACGGTACACTTATATCAACATACACTTATATCAACAATACCCCTTACTCTGCAACCCCTCACAACAACCATTTACCTTTTTCCTGCCAACACAAGCAATACAAGCAAGTTCATCAGCGTTGTTGCTCTAAAACGGTAATCACATTTCTCATCATTCACTATCAAGTATTGAGACACCAGGAGTGCGTCCACTCCTTAGAGTGTAATCAATATTGACAACCCTTTCATGACTCAACAGCGGAAAAGTGTGCACTCTTCTCCGGTGTGTGTCATGTAGGTCCTATGCATACTCAAGCAATCGGTCATCATGGAAATAAATCAAAACATGTTCTGCATATGGAATTTAATAATTAACATGCATATTCATAGCAAGGGTTACAAAACACTTATCCATTTGCCGTCGCCGTATGCCTTTGTTAAGGAGGAATGGAGGCTCCTTCCCTGAGTTAGCAGTCCCTCAGTTTGCCATCCCAACTCCCTTTTTTACATTTCACATTCACATATGTCTTACCAACATAACCCATACCATCTCACTCATGTTATTACCAAACATGCAGTGCAGATGAGACATTTCAAATGTCCAATGGCGTTTCACCCGAAACCCATTTCCAAGATAAGGGAAAAGCTTCCCATGAAGTTTGGCTCTTGTAGGTCATCACATATGATCTTCCTGCAGTGTGTATTCCTGACACATTCATCAAATATACAAACAATCAGTCATCACCTGATACTACAATCCAAATTGATCGTTTCATAGCCAAGCAATGACATTAGCAGTCAAATTCAATAGGAACTTGCAATTTTATCTACTACAGAAATTGACTTGTTCAATTGTGGCTTTCTTGTAAGCAGCACTACTATGCCCATTATAATTTTATGCTTACTATCATAACATGAATACGCACTTACCATGCGTCCCTCCTGACACAATCTTATACAAGCCAACAATGATTAGTAGTCGTTAGCACTTCTTAAATCCGAAATTCACAATTCAAATTTCACAACCCATCAGCTATTTCCACAACCATGAGACTCTTCTCATAAAGTTTGGCTCTTTTATTTGGTAGATTCTGGCATTGGTCAGGGTATTACCTCATACTGCCATGCTCGAAATAATCTACCTGAAACCTGAGCTTCAATCAACCAAACACAATCTTATGCAAGCCAATAGTGGCTAGTAGTTGTCAGTAATTTCTTAAATCTGAACTTCACAATTCGAATTTAATAAGCTCTTTCACATGGTAGATTCTGGCATTGGTCAGGATCTTACCTCACACTGCCATGCTCGAGATAATCTACCTGAAACATAAGCTTCAAACATCCAAACACAAGCTTATGCAAGCCAATAACGACTAGTAGTTGTCAGCAATTTCTTAAATTTGAAATTCACAATTCAAATTTAATAAGCTCTTTCACATGGTAGATTCTGGCATTGGTCAGGGTCTTACCTCTCACTTCCATGCTCGAAATAATCTACCTGAAACATAAGATTCAAAAATCCAAACACAAGCTTATGCAAGCCAATAGCGACTAGTAATTGTTAGCAATTTCTTAAATTTGAAATTCACAATTCAAACTTAATAAGCTCTTTCACATGGTAGATTCTGGCATTGGTCAGGGTCTTACCTCTCACTGCCATGCTCGAAATAATCTACCTGAAACATGAGCTTCAATCAACCAAACACTTGGTAAGTCTAGATGCATATAACCTTTTCATTGCTACAACCATCACTGAAGCATTTTCAAAATTTATAAAAATTCAAATACTTCCAGCTGTTAGTCACATCAGTGTTTATCAAGGCTCATTTACTTCATGCAATCATTATCATATTAACATTGCAAGGTATAGTCACAGCACTCATGCACTTAAATGAAGTGTTTAGATACTCCTTACTTCACAAGCGTATCATTCATACCACCTTGCTCGTCCACAGAGCATTTCTGGCGGCCAATTGATTATGACTATCCTGCATTCATAACAACCTTTGAAACAGTTCCGGAATTGTCATCAATTCATCATTTCGGCCATTAGTTATTCATAATATCACATGCAGTCATCTCCATGCATTCAACATATCATGCATGGTCTAACCATGCCCACTTCATATAGGATGACTTACTATAATCAATGTCATCAACATATATAGACATGACACCTTTCTACATTCCAATATTCACATGGTATGAGGTCTCTTACCTTTACCACTCCTTGGAATTTGTCATTAGCAAACTCTTACCTGCATGGGTCTTACTTACACCCTTGACATGACCAATTTGGTTGGTCCTTTGCAGGAGATTACAGCATTTGCTCACCAACTTTTGCTATGGACTTGTTGCCTTATCCCTTCCTCCATGGGGTTGCTGGTCTCATTCATCAGCATCAGCAACATATTCATCCGAGTCCATGTCATCGTTGGTTTTTCCACTAATGCCAATGTCAAGGCAATAACTATCATTAGTGGATTATTATAGATATATAATTCCCAATATTCTATGCATGCAAAACATATTCTCATACATTTCAGCTATAAAACTTAGGAAATGTAGTCATAATCAACAATATAGGGTCTAATGAAAACTTCCCTTTCAAATCCCTCATCCTGGCATGGAACTCCTTGTCCACACAGCAGCTGGTTGACTTCACAGTCCTTGCTACTTCTAGCATGCAATTGTCCAAATTTGTCCCTTTGATAACAACGGCCATCATTAGCACTTTGCTGCTTCATGCTCATATTCTGGCCACTTATCCTTGTTCCCTACTGGATAAGCTTTCCAACGCCTATTCACATGCTTCATTTCGACCTCGAGTGTAAAACCCACACCACTTCTAAGAATGAAGACTTTCACCAAATCTTTGCATTTTTATTACACCACTGCATTTGGACTGGGTGGCATCTTCATCCAACTTCAGCCACCTGTAAACCACTGAAAACAGCTGAAAATCCCATTGGAAGGCAGTTGAAATCTGTTGGAATTCCCCCTGAAAACCCCTGAGAAATCCCCTTTGAAAACTCAATTTTTCCGTTGTTAAATCGGGCCTTATTCCAATTCTCCATCCGCAGAATCGGCTCGCAGACCACTAATCCTTCCGCCATTTCGGGCCTCAAACGGCTAACTTCTTCCACAGTTTCAGCTCCCGCTTCCACTATTTCTTCCGCAACGGCGACTCTTGGAACCACTAATCGTTCCGACGTTTCGGCGGTCTCTCTCGTCGGAAGACTTAACACTTTGGCTTTCGCAACGGCGGAACATCAAATTCTTTCGCTTCCGCAACGACGGAACATGAAATGCTATCTTCTTCTGATCGCGGCGTCGACAGTCAAAGGTCTTCCTTATCGAAAGACTTAGTGCTTTCGCTTCTGCAACGACGGCTCACGAAACACTTTCTCTTACGATTGGCCGCTCTTTTCTTAAAGAAATTTTAATCTCGGGCGTCGGCGGTCTTTGCACTTCGAAAAGCTTAGCGCTTTCGCTTCCGCAATGGCGGAACGTGACATGCTTTCGCCTCCGCAACGACGGATGCACCAAGACTTTCTTCTTCCGATGGCCGACGACTTTCCATACTTAGAAAATTTTTGAACTTAGTTTTCTTGCAGCGTCGGCAGTCGAAAAACTTACCCATCGAGCGACTAGCCGTTTCTCCATCCGCAACGGCGGAACGCAGAATCCTCTGGGAATTAGTGCTTCTGGGTGCCGCAATGGCAGGCGCACAAGCACTTTTTCCTCCAGTAGTCAATGGTTCCGAGCCTTAAACCTTCTTTGACGGCGTCGGCGATCGGAGGACTATTCTGTCGAGCATCTAGTCGCTTCTTCATCCACAACGGTGGACGCTTGATCCACTAATTCCCTCCGACGGACGCTTAGAAAATTCCCGCAATTTTCCTTCTCTACTGCTCCTGCCGGCACGCCTTCATCTAACTCTTCCATCACTGTGGAAGTCCGTTCCACTAACTCTTCCGCCACAGTGGAAGTCAATTCCGCTAAGTCTCCCTACTGTCCAATACTTAACCAATTTTCTTTGTGGAACTTCCCTCCTGTCGGCAATCGGAACACTACCACATCGGCGATCAGAGGAATTTCTCATCGGGTGCGCTTCTGCTAGCTCTTCCACCACAGCGGAAGTCAAACCCACTAACACTTCCGCCACATCAGAAGTCAATTCCGCTAGTCCTTCTTCCATAGTGGAAGTCTTTTCCACTTAGTGCTCCGATGAAGCACTGTTCAAACACTTAGAAATTTTTTCATTCATCAGCATCAGTAACATATTCATCTGGGTCCATGTCATCGTTGGTTTTTCCACTAATGCCAACGTCAAGGCAATAACTATCATTAGTGGCTTATTATAGATATATAATTCCCAATATTCTATGCATGCAAAACATATTGTCATACATTTCAGCTATAAAACTTAGGAAATGTAGTCATAATCAGCAAGATAGGGTCTAATGAAAACTTCCCTTTCAAATGCCTCATCCTGGCATGGAACTCCTTGTCCACACAGCAGCTGGTTGACTTCACAGTCCTTGCTACTTCTGGCATGCAATTGTCTGGATTTGTCCCTTTGATAACAATGGCCATCATTATCACTTTGCTGCTTCATGCTCATATTCTGGCCACTTATCCTAGTTCCCTACTGGATAAGCTTTCCAACGCCTATTCACATGCTTCATTCCGACCTCGAGTGTAAAACCCACACCACTTCTAAGAATGAAGACTTTCACCAAATCTTTGCATTTTTATTACACCACTGCATTTGGACTGGGTGGCATCTTCAGCCAACTTCAGCCACCTGTAAACCACTGAAAACAGCTGAAAATCCCATTGGAAGGCAGTCGAAATCTGCTGGAATTCCCACTGAAAACCATTGAGAAATCCCCTTTGAAAACTCAATTTTTCCTTTGTTAAATCGGGCCTTATTCCAATTCTCCATCCACAGAATCAGCTCGCAGACCACTAATCCTTCCGCCGTTTCGGGCCTCAAACGGATAACTTATTCCACAGTTTCGGCTCCCACTTCCACTATTTCTTCCGCAACGGCGGCTCTTGGAACCACTAATCGTTCCAACGTTTCAGCGGTCTCTCTCGTCGAAAGACTTAACACTTTGGCTTCTGCAATGGCGGAACATGAAATGCTTTCGCTTCCGCAACGACGGAACATGAAATGCTATCTTCTTCTGATCGCGGCATCGGCAGTCAGAGGTCTTCCTTATCGAAAGACTTAGTGCTTTTGCTTCCGCAACGACGGCTCACGAAACACTTTCTCTTCTGATTGGCCGCTCTTTTCTTAAAGAAATTTTAACCTCGGGCGTCGCCGGTCTTTGCACTTTGGAAAGCTTAGTGCTTTCGCTTCCGCAATAGCGAAACGTGAAACAATTTCGCCTCCGCAACGGCGGATGCACCAAGACTTTCTTCTTCCGATGGTTGGCGACTTTCCATACTTAGAAAATTTTTGAACTTAGTTTTCTTGTGGTGTCGGCAGTCGAAAAACTTACCCATCGAGCGACTAGCCATTTCTCCATCCGCAACAGCGGAACGCAGAATCCTCTGGGAATTAGTGCTTCTGGGTGCCGCAACGGCGGGCGCACGAGCACGTTTTCCTCTGGTAGTCAATGGTTTTGAGCCTTAAACCTTCTTTGACGGCGTCGACGATCGGAGGACTTTTTGGTCGGGCGTCTAGTCGCTTCTTCATCCGCAACGGTGGACGCTTGATCCACTAATTCCCTTCGACAGACGCTTAGAAAATTCCGTTGATTTTCCTTCTCTACTGCTCCCGCCGGCACGCCTTCGTCTAACTCTTCGGTCACGGCGGAAGTCCGTTCCACTAACTCTTCCGCCACAGTGGAAGTCAATTCCGCTAAGTCTCTCGACTGTCCAATACTTAACCAATTTTCTTTGTAGAACTTCCCGCCTGTCGGTAATCAGAACACTACCGCGTCGGCGATTGGAGGAATTTCTCGTCGGGTGCGCTTCTGCTAGCTCTTCCACCACAGCGAAAGTCAAACCCACTAACACTTCCACCACACCGGAAGTCAATTCCACTAATCCTTCTGCCATAGCGGAAGTCTTTTCCACTTAGTGCTCCGATGAACCACTGTTCAAACACTTAGAAATTTTTTTGAATTTTTCCATTCATCCACTGTCATCAAAGCTGTTTTTTGAATTTTTCCATTCATCCACTGTCATCAAAGCTGATGTTCTGCTGAACATAGAAGGTAATTCCACCTTCTATCACTGCATCTTCTTGGCCCATAGAGGCCCACTGTTGCAACCTTGAGCTCTGATACCATACTGTCACGTCCCCATCCCTTAAACCGGTGAAGAGGATGCAACCAACACACCAAACACGGGAAACAGCCCCATGAATCATGAACAAGGGTTAAATGCTGATATTAAATTGCTTAAACATATATCGCAAGATGCATGATCCATCATACAAAGATGCATAAAACATCAACATATAGCGGAAGCAAACACACATACAATTCCAGCATTCAACATGTTCATTACAATTCATTTGACATCAATATAATTGCACAGATGAAGTAACCACAGCACTTATCTTTTGATGAAGAATTTACCCCGCAACCAGCTACGTCGCTGCAACGTTCCACCCAACCATAGGCCAGCGTGCTCATCAATTTCTCAGCAACACTGCCACCCCCGAGCTGGACATGATTCCTCCAAGGATAAGGGTCAATGCAGGATTACACATAGCCAAGGGACACAACAACAAACCAACACAGCTGGGTTCACCAGGCCATCAACAAACCGGCCAAGCCAACGCAGTCCGAAGACCAACCACTGCATACACGCAGCCAAACGATCCCTTCACAGCCCTGTGAAAAAGATAAAGACAATCCGACAGGTGACAGCCCCAACCAACAGGTGAAACACAACACATGCCCACAAGGCAACTTAGAGTTGTTCTTGGCCCTAATGTGGCCAAAACAACTCAGCTACAACCCAAAACCAGGGTACTTCCGCAGCCACAAACACACAGAGAAACAATGACAACAATCCACAGTCCACAATGGATAGTAAACAAAATTCCCAACATAGCCATGGGAACTCAGCCAACAAATGTGGCAACCAACAGTCACAAACTCACAATGAAAACGATGGCTGCTATACACCGTCCCAAAACAGGGAAGAAGACAAAATCCAAACAGTCCGTAGCAGCCCCAAAGTGCAATAACAAAACAGCTCACGGTATTAGGAATACAACAGTCCCAAACGTATCAACAACCACAACACAGGGGAAAACATACCCGATTCCACTCTGTGGAAAAACGTGAATGACCAATGATAAGCAGCTCCTCTCCTGGCTGCGTGAGATCCAACAGAATCACTGCCTGTGCATGAGGATGAGCAAAACTTCCGCTCCTACATGAGAGTGAACAGCTCCACTCATGCGCGCGGATGAACAACCAACGTGAGGTGTGAGCAGACCACCCAGAGCATGCGTAGTGGAGAGTGAGTGAGGAAAACAACACCAACCTCTGCGTGAGGAAGATGAACAGACCGCGATGGGGAACGAACCGACCGAGGAGAGAATGCGTCGTGGGGAGAATGGAAGGTTGCATGAGAGTGGAATGCAAGCAGTCATGGGTGGAGTGGGCACGTGGGCAAGGGACTGACAGTCCTGCCACCCCACTCCCAAAGACAATAACTGCCCCAACCACCAGCAGCCATTCTCCATGAAGGTGGTTGGATAAAACAATAAAGAGGTTGCAAGGGAAGATGGCAAAACAAAAAAAGGTGGAAACACATGGGTTTTTTTCCATAGACCAATGTTTGACATCCCCCACCCCTTATCCTTCGGAACCATGCCCTTTTCATTCAACGTTGCACTAGCATAGCTTGTTGTGGTTTATTTTTAATTGATGTGCGTATTTACATGATGCCAACCAAAATGTGTCGGATAGCGCGATATACCATCGGCAACTATCCCCATTGCCGAAACATACACAACCAAATCAATGGTGGGGGTTTTGCCTTTAGCTCCTCACCACGATTAATTACAATATATACATCATGCAAATGGGGTCAAAACCGGGGTGTTACATCATATTAAGTCAAATTTGGTCAACATCTAGTCAAACTTTCCATTTTTCCCTTCTTTTTTTCATTTTATGTAATATTCAGTCTTATGTATAGAATATTTTATTATTTTCTAAGGATTAATAAATATGTACCATGTCATTGCAAACTATCTACTTAATGCTATATTGGCTGAAGGAAAAATCAGAAACATCGAGGAAAAAAATTGTATCATGTACCCTATCTGCTATTGTTTTTAGATTTTCAACGTTCAGATTATGGCTTCTAAGCTATAATGTAGGTTTACAACTTTTTTTGCCTATTTGCATGAGGATTCCTTTTTTGATGTCCAAATGATGTTTTTTCCATATAATGGTATTTGTATCTTTTTTTTTGGGTAAAGTTTTGTACTATCTACTATTCAAAATAAATACAACATTTTCATTATGAAATCATTTACTTGAATGTGCTACATGAAGCAGTGAACTATACTTCATTGAGGTTTAACCATGTTTTGTTGCGTGATATATAATCATGGGAATTTTACTACTATTTGATTATTTATTTTTTGACATGATTGACTGCAAGCTCTAGCTATATTCTCAAGTTTATAAGTTGTTTATTGAGTTTGAATATGGTTGATCAAAGGCTCTCAGATAGATTCTCAGGTTGAGGAGATGCAGTGGGAACTATGTCGGATTTTGATAAACATCAGTCCCTCATCCAGACCGTCACAATTAGTAGGTTCAGTGTTCACAACTTTTTTACAACATCTTGTTTGGAAGAATAGAGGGGCAGATCGTAACATGCCTCCACCTGGTCTTTCAAGTTACTCTGCTCTTGTTTCTACATACACAATACTACTGTATTTTTTGTCTGAGGGTTTTGATATAGATGATACATGTGAATTGATCAAGGGGTCAAGACAGAAATTAGACATTGGGTAGGATTTCTTCACCAAGGGCGGGAAACAAAGTTTTCCTGTAGGCCTATTTCTAAAAGAAGATTCACATCGTATTGGCTTTTCTAGATTGGGTGGGGTTTTTACTCATCTTCTTAAAACTCATCCTGTTGGTATTGAATAGTTTGAGGAACAATGGGATGAAAGTGACTTAGATGTTGAGGAGAGCATTGTTCCCTTATTGATAACTATTGATATGTTTACATATGCAGCTTACCTACATTATTGGGTGATAGTCTTTATGAACCTGAGTTGCACACATGCATTTTTACTCTTAAAGTTCTATTCCTATTCCATTTGCATTTCATTTCATTAGCATAAAAATGGGGTATTCAGTATAAAGGTCAAATACTCAATCACCCAAACGCCAGAGCAAAATAGGAATTCTGAATTTACCAATGTGCATGAAGATTACGACACTCACCGGTCTATTGGCAACAATATTCCCATTCTTCTTTGGCATGGTGGCAACGACATTGGCAGACGGATCGCAGATGGGAATGTGGAAAGAACTATTTGGCCAAAGGATTCAACTTGGCCATAAGATCCACCAATTCCTTCATATCCTTGTTAGTCTATCCATTCTTTCGAACATTTTCTTTCCCGTTCTGTTTTACATTTGCCTGCGAATTCTCCTTCGACATCTGCCTTAAATTTTCCCTCAAATTCAAGCAAATTTCACCGGTATGTTGCATGTCACCACCATCAGAGCTCAAATTCTCCTTATTCCTATCTAGATCCTTCATATGCCCCAAACTTCTAGAATATCCTAAATCCATCCCCAATCCCTCGCAGTCCTGGCAGCCACCTAAGTCACCGGATTCGCCAATTTTGGTAGATCAAATTCGAAACTGGGTGAATTTTATTGGGTCCCAAATTTAATTGATGAAATTTGTTGAATTCGTTTGGGAAAACCCTAGCTCGTGTATCTGTTGACTCAACTCATAGCTTCCTACTTTCTCTGTTAACTGAGGTCATAGTTGTCGCGCCCACCACTGTTATCGCCATCCTTGCCACCTGTTAGTAGTTGGAAGTTCGTTGCTCACCCCTCACTGTTCTCGGTGATTGAGCTCGTATCTACTGCGCCCACCAACGTTATCACCATCGCTCGACACTTGTTTGTAGTTTGAAGTTCGTTGCTCGTCTCTCACTATTCAACACTCACAATGAGTTGAACCCTCCAAATGATTAACAGAGAAGCTCGATGCTTCTCATGGCAGGTAGAGACAAGAAAATGTTGGCCAGAAACCTCCGATGGGTGCCCAAATTTGAAAAACACGACGATAAGGAGAAAATGGACAAATTAATGAAATAATATATTAAAATATGCATTTTGTTTCATTTTTTTTTCTCCAAATTTGTTCCATATCGTCCATCTTGGGTGTGGGGTCAATTTGGTAATTTTTATGTGTTTAATGAATATATTGAATTTTATTAAAAAAATCATGTATATTTTTTATTTTTATATTTTATAGTCTTTCGAATTTAATGCTGATTTATATCACCAAAATTTTTATTGTAGATTTTTTGTCAAACTTCAAGGTCATCGAACTCGAACATAAATTCGAACTAAGTGACTTAGGTAGCCACCATCGACCGCCACAACCATGACCCTTTATAAAAACAAAATAAAAAATTGAACTTTTAATCTTCGCTACGAGACTCGCTGCAACTCGAGTTGTTCCCCATGATCTTCACCTACCAACTGCCAATTCTGTAAATTCTGTAATAACAAACCCTTACCCTAGGATTTGTAAACTCTCTCTCCAATTACCACGAAACGAGTAAAATGACCTCCATTAATGCACGGACAAGTTTTCCAATATGGCAACAACCAACTGTATATGAGCCCTCACATATTCTTCCCCACACCTCTCTTCATCATGTCAGGGACCAACGTTCAAAATTGAACCCTTTCCAGTCCTTCCAAAGGGTTCTATCCCTTTACACTTCAATTAAAATTGCCCTTCAAAAAAAATTTAAAATCTGAATTTTACCCTTCCAATTAAGAAGGGCATAGTTTATATCAACATTTCAAAAGAAGGGAAACATTTGAAATTACGCATCTATATAAATTTCTCAAGATGTTGAAATTATTATGCTATAAAGTTCAACTCATCATTCAAAATATTGGAAATATGATAAATTATAATCACTCACGCACTCATGTGATGCACACTACTTAGTTGTGAAAGATGACCAGTAATCATTGATGACAATGTGTCAACAACTACGACTATAAAAAAAAAGAACAACTACTAGTCTACTACTAGGCCCAAAACGAGCTCAAATTTTTTTGCCTAGTAACTATGTGAACCTCGCTACCAATGTCCAATATTTTTTCGTCAAAATAAAATTCAAAAGGCCGGTTTGATGAGTCCTCCTATACAAGACTTCATTTCTTGCATAAATATCATGGACTCACGACAACTATAAACAACACTCGATTGCATGCAAATACAAATAATGGCATGTAGCTAGGATCACAAATTGTGCAGAGGTCGATTTATGCATTGCTAATATAGAGAGATGACATTGGGCACACGATATGGAGAAAGAATGGTTATTAATCGAATTAAAAAAAAATTGTTGGCTCAAGAATAGTCTTCAATTTGACGAGTGGCATGATTGTGATGTAATCTCTCTCTGTCCTTCCAAACATTTGTGGTTTATCACAAAATTTGTCCTCAGTACCACCAAAATACATATAAAAATTACTGGATACATATAAAAATTACTTGTCTTTACATCCTCTTCCCTTTAAATCCTCATCTCATAGTCATAACTAAGGATTATTATGCATGCACGTCCTGACCTTATAATACGAATTGGGTCAAGGCATAGAGGCAACCATAAAATATTAAATGTGTAAAGACGCAAAGAGTCACGAGACAACTATAAGTAAGTCTTATATTAAATTTACCATATAAGTCTTTAATTAACACTATCAACTGAGATTTGACAAGTTAGATTGGCGTGATATTCTTATAACTCCTTACCAATGTGATTGCAAGGAATTCTGTGAAGGTGAATTCCATAATTTTAGGTCTTCTTCCTCATTATCATATCTTTTGCTAAGACAATAAAGATGGTAGTGGCTTGCATCAGCATGGAAAACAGTTTCGACATAGAGGTATAGTGATGATGAGTATGAGGATGAGGATGATGACGATGGCGACGAGGAATGATGATGGCGACGATGATGAGGATGATGGCAACGAGGATGATGATGATGATGCTAATGAGATGTCGATGATGAAGATGAGGGCGATGGTGATGATGATGATGATGATGTTAATGATGATGTTGATGATGATATTGATGATGATGATGATGATGATGCTAATGATGATGATGATGATGATGATGATGATGATGATGATGATGATGACGATGATGACGTCGATGACTATGATGATGATAAAAATAGCGATGATGATGAGGAAGATGAGGATGATGATGATGATGATGATGGTGATGATGATGGACAAGATGATGACGATGATGAGGAGGAGGAGGATGACGATGATGATGTCAATGATGATGATGATGATGATGATGGCGATGGCGATGCTGCTGATGATGATGCTAATGATGATGATGGTTGTCGATAATGATGATGGCGATGCTGATGATGGTGACGATTGTTAACACAATTATTTAATAAGGGGATAAAAATCCATGGTGGAGAAGAAAAATAATGGTTGTTTAGATACTTTGGTTAAAAGATATATAGTAAAAATGGGACTATAGGCAAAAAAGCGATTAAGTCACCGAAGATCATAAGCCACGATGGGAGAAGGAATAAAATCAATGGCTGATATTCTCTCTGCTCCTCAGAGATGCAAGGAAGATAAAGGTTTTGTCCGGGCGCTTATCAGGCGCACACATCGACGGCCATCAAGTTGTTTCGGGCAGATCCACGATCCATGTCCAATCCGCTTCGTGAAGTTGCATCCTGGTTAAAATGACACAATCCGGCGGAATCGGGTACATGCTACTCAATCCAATGGCGGAGAGGTGAATTCGGATCACATCCACGGTTGAGATTGATTCCGAAACCAGAACCTACATGACCGATAAACCTAAAGTGCCCAGCGGAATGAGTTATCTGGTGATCGATCTGACGGTTGAAGATCAAAGTGAATCAAATCAACGACTATTACGATTTCCGGAGAGTGAACTAGCGCGGTGGATAATTCCGAAGTGCCCAACGGAATTTGGTACGTGGCATATGATCCGACGGTGGAAAGTTAAAGGCGTATCACATCAATGGCTGAGGATGATTCCGGGGATCAAATCTGCACAACGGTTAAAGTGACAGAGCCCAGCGGAATTCGGTACATGTCACCCGATCCAACGGCTCATGACAAAAGGCGATTTCATCGACGGTGGGAGATCATTCCGGGATGGAGAGTGGCACGTTGTTTATCACCAAGGCGCCTGGCGGAACGGGGTACGTGGCACGCAATCCAAAGGCCAAAAATTAAAGAGAGATCAGATCTAGGGCCTTGAATGAATCCGGAGAATAGAAGTGCACAGCAGTTAGGAATAAGTGGTGGTTGCGGAAAATAAATGCTATCCACATGGTGAATTGTGTGGTCCTATAAAGGCAGGGTTGACCTCTCCAATGATTATTTTATTCGCTCGGGACCCGGCAAAAAGGACTTGGTGACTTGGTAGCTTCCATTTGTTACTTTTAGGCACGTTCCGAGCACACGCCTCCACAGCAAGCCAGGTAGGACTTAAACCCTGTAAATCCTTCGTACAATTACCATTGTGAATTAAGTAATGAACCAAGGGGGAGAAATTCGAGTATCTAGTCCAGTCGTGGATGACAGAGAGGAATTTTTAGTAGACAGACACAGGGGCGTGTGTGACCCCTTCCTATCCACAGGGAGCGTGTCCGGCAGCAAAGAGAAATTGTGGTCTTATTACTCACAGGGGAATGACGTTTCGAATGTATGCAAGTATTTTTTGTACCATTTCGCCCTTGAGCAAACCCTCCACTTCCCGGAATTTGCCGAGTGGTGTGCGGTGAACTATTCTCCCTCTCAGAGGATTATTGTGAGTCGGTCTGCGTCCAAAATACTGTGTAAAATTGATGCTTCAGTCGTTAGAGAAAACCTTAGTCTGCCCGAAAATTACCCTGTAAATCGTGAGTCTGTAAATGAATTTGTCCTTGCTGAGTTTTTCAAAAATTGTGAAAGTGAAAGTCGCTGTCAATTCTTGTCAAGTATCCTGAAGGAAGGTCAGTCCCTTGAAGGTATTTTCTTGCCTTACCCCTTGCACATTTTTAGGACTGAAGTGCAATTGGTAATGTCCCTGGTCTGTCAAGTGTTAGGTCTAGATGATGATTGTCATATAGGTGATGTCATCCTTGTTTTCTTATTAAGAATAAATTCTTTAAGCCCCGAGTCCCAGTCAGTCCCTGTGCTTAATTTAGATGAATACCTTGCCGAAGAGATCCACCTTCAGTTGATTGAGTTTCCCAAGGTCCAGTTCTTTAGGTTTCAAACATACTTGATTAACATGCTATTTTGCTCTAATGTTACTGAATTGAAATTCTTAAGTACTCTATGCTCTTCTAATTTGCCCAAGCAAATCAACATGTTCGAATTTGCTAATTCGATCATGTCCGAAATGTACAAAATGTTATTTGATGAGGACCTGCCCCGTGTCCTGGACGAGATGAGATGCCTAATGTAGTCGTCACCCGAAGATCGGGTGGGGGACTGGGTCCTGTACAGAGGTTACACAGTGTTAAGAATATATGGCTTTACTGGTCAGCCTTATAGGCTACCCTCCTTCTTGACCCCAAGGATTTTCGCACTAGAGTTCATGAGGCAGAGATTGCTATCTGAAGAAGAGCACTTTGGTGCTTTCAAAAAATATTCGAACATTAAATTTCCACTTAAAGTCGGCCCTTTCATTTTTAAAGGTAAAGGTGCCCTGGCATTTATAGAAAAGTTGCTGGAGAATATGGATTTCATAAAAGATGTAAATGTGAACTACGACCCCCACCATGTGATCTCATTGAGAAAACAGG